>CM043732.1:20386257-20836198 GCA_023968675.1 Taenia pisiformis
ACTTTTGTGGCCACGCGCGCAAGGCGGGAAAGAAAATAAATGGTCGAAGTTGTAGAAGGGATTCAGTCGACAAAGAACACAGCAGGGAAAATCGTATTCGACTGGATCATTCGGCCACCACTGCACCACAAATTAAAGTGACAAGCAGAAGGAAATTACTAACAAGGGAAAAGGGCCTTTGAACTAGGTGAGATTTTCAAAAGAGCCGGTCTCAGCTGTGATGGTGAACTGGTAACCACAGCATTTGAGGAGTGCAATTTTCCACCCGTGGTCTTGGCAACGTAATTGTGCGATTATGAAGTTGCGTTTATCCCACGCGCCGTTATTTGCAGATAAGCCTTGTCAAATGCCTTCAAGAAAGTAAATTGATTTAATCTATTTGAAAAAAGCCCCACAATTCGAGCCGATTGGTACTGCAATTAGTTGGTTCCTTCTCACGCTGACGGAGGAGAGACAGCATGCTTCAGTTGCGAATAGCAGCACTACTGACCATAGTGAGGCTTTACTCGGAGACGCAATGTTTGTTAGCCTGCCTGTAAACTGCTTCAGTCACGTGGCGGTCGGGAGATTGCATCATCCGAGGCTGCCTATAAGCATCTCCTACCTAGAGTCAATGTCTATGAGCAACATGAATTTATTTTGAAGGAGCTTCCAAGAAAAGCCAGTGCATATGCAGTCAGTCTTCATGTACGCGTGCAACAGCTTTCATTCGATAGACCCTAGTGACGAATAAAGAGGAACAAGTGAAGCCAGATAGAGTCCCTTATTGACTTATCACACACGCGCACGCACACACACACACTTCACATCACCTCTCAAATTACTCACCTACTCAATGGAAAAGTCAAACAACTGGACCAACTTAAAGGTTTCACAAAGGCACAGGGGTGTTTAAAGTTCTTAGCAAGTTTTTTCCAGCCTTCACGTTGTAGGCAATCGCTCAAAGGCGAATTTTCATGACATAAAGGTTTTTTACGCTTACTAGCCCTTGTGTTGCATTTTGGTGACAAGCGATTGTTTAATCGACCTTAAACTAGTTAATAAAAGGCTCCTGTGTGCGTCGATCACAGAGATAGTGCATGCAATTCAGTTTTGTTGAGGTCCAAGCAGTTCGCAATTTCACCTAGGGAGTGAAAGGAGAAAAGAAGTTGAGTGCGGAAGAGTAGTTTGGACTTATTATTTGAGGATTATTTGTGCCTATAAAAGTGGTTAGTTGGGTGCTGTCCCACGATGACAGAACCAAATGAGTGGGCGTGGGGGCACCTTTACTAGATGCAAAAGGAATGAACTCGGAATAAGCTCCATCCAAATTAACTTGCAATACTTAATGTGTCCTTAATGCACTTTTTGCATAAACAAAGTGGATGAAGTCAGTGAAGGCCACGTCAGTTTCACCTCTGCAGTACCTCTGAGCTCCTAAGAAATGAAGCAAGGAGGCTAAACGTGTTCTTGCAGTAAATCATGTTCTAAGTTACTTAATCTCAATGCTTTATTTCTCGTAAATGAACTGTGTTTTTAAAATAGGCTATCAACTTAGGTTTCTGACATGCCTTTAAAGTTACTGCTTACCCAACGATGTGGATGGCGCTCATGAGTAGTTGACAAAATATAAAACGGTTGGCATTGCTATTTTGCTCTACAGGGAAAATTAAATGCATCAATTTCGCGCTACAAATCTGTACATCAGCAGACAGCCAGAAATTTTACAACCCTCTACAGAGAATGTCGCACCCCAAAAAGGTACTTTACTGCCACTAACAAGTGCAGATTCTCCAGTTGAAGCGCGGTCACCAATGCTACCAAAAAATCATCAATGCCGCTCCGATGACTCGAATTGACACAAACTTGCCCCTTTGTGCATGTCAGATTCACTGCTGCCCCAATCACCTCTTCATCATTGTTGGCCATTCCTGAGTCTTCTGGGTGGACTGCCCGGTCGACATGCAGACCACTTTATAGGAATTTATGCGGACGAAGGAAGACCCGAACTCATTTTCCAAAATGTCTGTGGAAAATCGACCATTGGAAAGTTCATTTTTATAATGCGTAACATTTCAAAGATCCACTCAGAAAAAGATAGGATACTTACACTGCAAACAGTCCATTCTGTTGAACATTACAAAACACCTAAAAGAGAATCGTACCTTCGCATTTAAATTCATAAAATTAATTTATCTAGCTCCAACGCTTTCAAAGCCTCAGTAATCTCCTCAGCATAGCGCTGACGACAAGCGAGTGGATATTTGTAAAAGACTCGACTCAGCACACATTAACTTCCCTAAGAAGGTTAATGCAATAATCTTTCCCAAAAAGAACTGGTCAAGCTCAATCCTGATCAAACTGATCCAAAGAGCTTCATAGGGTAATTTGGTTGTCTAGGTTATGGATGGTCAGGGGCCTCCCCTGGACAGTGGCCCGGATACCAGCAAATGCATAGTCAGTCTAGCAAGATGCATTTTAACTCAGCTGTAAGCATTCAGACACAGCAGACCTCTTAAGGGAGACATGCAAATTCGGGCAATTTCGCCGAACTGGAACCCATGTGCTTAATCTTTTGTGCCAAGTTGCTTCTCTACCGAGTTTGCAGTTAAGATGGAACTTTTACAAGCATTGAATGGAGACACAAATGCTACTTTATTTAAGTGTCAAAAAGTACACCGTTTTCAAGGATGGCTAACTAATCAAGTAATTTAGTAAGAAGGCAATATCAACAAGCTATGAAGTCTTAAGTACGCTATTCAGTGCTTAACCACGCAGAGGCCCTCATGAACTTGCCGTGCTCCACCTATGCGCAAGCATTAACTTCTTCAGACGTGTGCACCAATGAAGGAAGGGTCGGGTGCAAACCAACGATGAGCTCCTAGTGTCTGAGTCGAAGGCTGAAAATTGTGGCACCATTTAAGCTACTCTTGCAACCTCAGTTACCAGGGAAATATTCATCGTGGAAGTTATGAATTAAAAGGCATTCATTAGGGGTCGGCATCAAAAATAATTGAAAACGCCAGTGGACTTGGTCTCAGACAGTGCACAGGATTAACAGCAAGCATGAACGATGAGCTAGCAATTTTCAGTGGCACGAATCGAGTAAAGCAGTCGATGGAAATTGCCTGTGTAGCTCAAATTTAAAGACAGGAAAGGTCCTTCAATTCCTTGCTTAACTATTTACTTGGATTGCACAGGGCCCCCCAGCCCCTTCCCCTCTGCATAAATCACGTACTCTGACCAGGCTTTATGCAATTGTTGGCGTTCAGAGATGTCTGGAGGTGCACTTAAGGCCACGTATCCTGACAAAGATGCTTTAAACTCTGTCCCGCATTCAATGAGCAGCGTCCCTACGACTTGCGATGGGCATGCGAAGTGGTCAACACATTCCCCGTTCTCCCAAACAGTTTTCAGCAGACCAACGCTTCTGATTCAGTAAAGCTGACAAAAGGTGTGCGTAGAGTCGTGACCAAATATGTTTGAAGTTGTATACAAATTCGACTTTGTTGATATAAACCGATGCGAGAGGTCGTGAAAAAGACGTCCAAAAAGAGAGGCAGTCTGTACAATGTTTTGATGATTGGTTTAACTCTTTAATGTGATTTTAAGAAGAATCTGCGTGGTGTGATATTTGCTCTTTGCAAATTACTCAGTACCCCTGCAATGTAAATTTTACTTTTGTATTATATCTTCCAGCATCGCCAGAGAAACAATTGGAGTTTAGTCCGATGCCCAAGAAATTCCCACGTCTTGCTCATAATAATACTGTGGAAATGCTGAATATTTACTTTGCAATAGTTAATTTTTTTGGAGAACTAAAAGTCAAACTGCAAAATGAGTTCTGTATTTCAAACCACGCAAATTATTGAAGCCCACCACCGCAAAAAGGTCAGTTGCACCACAGAGTCGTGCTGTTGAGCATTGATTGGCTCACTCTTACACTCCTTTTGGTCGTGGCTTGTGCACAAATGTCTTTGACAGTGAGATAATGCGCGATTAAGGTAAGAAGCGCTCCCATAACTTCAGACCTCTGCTTAAACTAAAGGGTTGGCAAAACACGGGTCGGATTCCGCTTTTGGACCTTCTGGATTCCTTCTCGTGCAAACCTTAAGTGGTTTTCTGTAGTGACTTTGGGAGAAGGTAAGTAAAATTAACGCAAGCAGACATTTTTGAGGAGACAGTGTCGGTTGATTAAGGGCAGTAATCAAAAGAGGAAAATTTGTGCAAAGTTCAAACTGATCGTAAGCACCTACGATGGCAAACTCAACAGCTCATTCAGATGCCTTGATGTATGCCTCTCCATTACCTCCGGGGTGGAAGGCGCTCTTTTCACGCCTTTTTTGTCACTCCAACACTGAAGACTCGGCCAGCATACTTCTGCTGGACAGCATGGCCTTCAACCCTTCCTTACAACAGCTATGCGCATTCTGTCCTAGCATTATGTTTCCATCCGTCTGCGTGAGTCTTAGAACCAATCAGTACACTTAAAGGACCATGGTACTGTAATGGGGAAACCGAGCGCCCCAAACTTACATCATTTGCGCTAGGCATCAATTCCAAAGGTAATGCTATTTTCGTACGGAAAAATACGTCAATGTCTGCTAGAAATCGGATTATTTATTGCTGACTCGAGTCTCACTCCCACCATTTCTATGCAAAGGGAAGTGGTAGATTTTGACGCATTGTGCCACCGAATTGGTTAAGTGTGACTTACACACTTGCGACCGACGTCACAAGCAGGCTGCTGATGCATTTGCGCTGACCATCTGCACCATACTGCGAACCAAACAGATTCGATGGCTTAAACTCTCAAAGAGGATAAATGCTGTGTTCCGTTTGAGTAACAACTGAACTCATCAAATAAGATTGTTTACTGACATCTGTGAAATTCTACTTACCCTCGGGACCTTCTTTTCAAATGTACTACTTGTAGCGTCTCATGTAATAAATAACTAATACATCAAGTCAAACAGGTACGATTTTATTAAGATGATTGTTTATTTGAGAAGGTGATGGTTTAAACCAAACGTCAAGTCGTGCATCACGTGAAGAGCACAGAGTAACTGCCTCTCACCCAACACATGGAATCAGGCATCGCCCTTCATTACAAACCTCCACGGTAGCACTTTGAAAGCTCACTTACTCTCCACCGAGCAGATTCGCCAAACTGCTGTATGACCAGTTGCATACTGGGCTACGGCAATGTCTCAACTGCTGCGCTTCAGTCCTCTCTAAACGCGCTGCATTATGGAGTCCGAGTGAAGTCATCCTACGGACGCAGAGAAATTGCCATACCACTGAATTAGTGATCAAGACACCCTAGCTGCAACGCCAAAAGGCAGAAATTATAATGTCGATGGATGAGTGCTTAAGCAGAGGTTCAATGAAACCCGTTTGGACGGACCCAACCTTAGATGCCTAAAGGATATTACTGTGAGGCCGTAACCAAGGACTGACTGCCGTTTCAGGGTGCTTAATCTTTACTCTGAAAATTGTGAAATGCAGTGAGGATGAAAGTCCAACGATCCAGAGGTGGGCGAATAACATAGTAATGGAAACGTGTTTCGGCATTCCATTTCCTTACACGCTTTCATATGTTGGCGGCACGGAGAAGTCGAAAAAGTTGCATGTGAACGAATCGCAATTGCACTCAACTCTCTGTGTGGTAAGGAAAAGTGAGGCTTGTAGAGTTCTCGACGGATGCAATTCGTTGCAGTAAGCTGATACTCCCTTCTCTCCAATGGCAGAAAGAGTATTATTGACTGACTACTTTGTCTTCGGTGGGAAGTGACTAGCTTACTCTAAATGTAAAAAAAATGGGTGGTATTGCATCAGCGGGTGCTTAACTAGGGCGCCAGAGAAAACAATAATCTGAGTATCATCGCACGATTTGTGCTGGGTTTAACTCGAGGGCTCACTTTGCCTTGACTCACGCCCACCTTTGGTATTTTGCCCTCAGCCCTCCAAATGGAGCATTTGTTTATCTTACTTAACTCCACAGTTTGGTTTCGCAAGCACTTATGTCTCCGATATTCACTTCTCTGGGACAGAATGTTCTGCGCCCCCTGACGCGGTAGACCATCAGCCCTCCTTCGTCTGTCGTCAATGCATGCTCAACCCAGGTACTATCCCTTCTGCCGTCCTCAAGGTGGCGTCCAAGGGCAGCATTGACATCACCTTCTTTGAGACATAGGAGGCAATGTAGTGCTCCGATTGTGGGAGTCTGCTTTGAATACGCTGGCACTGAAGGGCACGGTCACTGTACTTCCGCCCAGCGACATGCTCTTCTAGGATTTGAAAGTAGAGGTGGGTGTGACGAACCCCAAAGGCTCCACAATGGGGCGAAATATGCGAATTAGTCGTTGTGAGCTCGCGGTAAGAAAGAGAGGCCTACGCGCAAATTTGAATGATGCGGGTCCCTCCAATGCGAGTTGAGAAGATTTTAACAAAGTGGTCGAGATCAGAGTCGGCAAATCAAGCAGTCGGCGAGAATTCACAGCATTTGGCTAGGATTCAAATGTTTAAAAAGGCAGAAAACTCTGAGGTCACATTCCCGGTTACGCAACTAACCATGACGTGAGAATTATGTTATTCAAGAAGCGCCATTCACCGTATTACGGTATGGCGTTTCAGAACCTGAGACGAAAGAAAACACAATACTGGGCTGGAATATGCATTGCCAGGGGGGTGGTGGCAGAGCTCTCGTCCTCTTTTGGGCATCGCCCCCAGGGCTCCCTAAATCAGCCTCCCGCGTCGGCCATCACGACTCGGTCAGTGCTAAAAGAGAAAAGCGACAAACCAACCCTTCCAGTCCTCCCATTCGTTTTCGCCAGAGAGGATGTAATCACAGGTAAGCCTAAACCATAAATTAAAAGGAAAATAAAAAGAATTTAGCAAATTTTCTTACGGAGTCGTGATAGGGGTCTCTTTACCTTGACTAGGCGACCAGCTGCTTTAATGAGCAGATGAATTTAATATTTGCTTGTATAAACCTGTGAGTATATCACGACTTGCGCGTCGGATTATCGTTATTCCCTCCGCATTTCCGATCACATCTTGCTTTTCTTTTACTATAACAGTGGCAACTGGTGGAGAAAGGGAAAGGTTTAGACTGGTCACGTCAAGAGTGAAAATTCTGTATTGGCAATGCGTTTTCCCACGGTGGTTTATTTAACTCAGGCAATGAATAGCTGTTTTTGCTGCTACCATTTAACAGAGGAATACCATGTGATTAGCATTTAATCTCACACAGTGGCGAAACGAAAAAGGAGGAAACGCAGTGGATGGGAAGAGAAAAGAAGTAAGCAAAAACGGCTCCTGGAAGAAAGATTGGCAGCAAAGTCACTCATGTTTACATTCAGCCAAAATTCACCTATTTCATGCAAAAGACTATGGAATTTTGGTAGATTATCAGGGAGTTTGCGGAAGTAAATGAAAGCATATCGAAGTTCAATGCATAGATTTTAATGATCTTGCAGCCATAGTTTTAAGCTAGACCACTATTACGACATGGTACGGCGCTCAGTTTTGTCCTGAAGACTAGAGTTGAATATGTTACCCTTGGAAGGGAAGATTTGGCGGCCAACACTACGGCTTGGAGGATATTTTTCTCCATTGAGAGTACAAGTGCAGAGTTCTAAGCGCGCACGAAGGTATAACGGATAGTTAAACAAGGATAGTAAGCAGTACGTAGTCCCTTTGCCCTTATAAGGACCGCTCTTTAATCAATTCCCTAGTCGGCCATTACAAAACAACCACAAAACAGTACCCACAAACCAACAGCACCGTTCATCACATACGTACGTAACGAAGTGACCGTTTGACCGCAATTCCAACTGCCACTCTTGGAGCTTCCAATAGATCTGAGAGGCCACCCTGTTTGGAAACCTGATTAGAAAAACAATGTGCTAGTCACCTCATGCATATTTATTGCTAGTCGTAAGAAGGCTGATGTAAAGAACGAATCATTGAACAAAGGACGCGGTTTAGAACAATTTCATGGGGATAATGTTTTGCACTTATTCATCCTTGACACTTCTCACCTCATTAGTGCCTAGCAATGCATGCCTGAGTTCTGTTTAATTAGGAGGAAGGTAAAGAAGGCATCGCCTGTTTACCTCATTAATATCTGCGCACAGGTACCGTAGGCACTCCGTAACGGCTGTTCCCGGATAGCTTGCAGTACGAACAGTGTTGCTTCGATCGTGGATAATATTTCTGCAAAACACGGGGTGGGACAGCTGCTCTTCTGCAAAGGACTAGCATGAGCCATATTAAGGGTTAGCATTTAGGAAGGGAAATCGGGTTCGCTCCGTTCCACCTCCAGTGTAGGGCCTTTGGGCTATCCAGAAGTAGCAAGGAGGCACAATACTAGATCAAAATATGTTTTGCTAAAGTACAAAAGGGTTAAGGAGATAATAACGTGGCGTGAAGACCGATCCACTCACCGATTGACCATTGCAGAGCTACTCAAATGCCATCAGAAGCAAAAACGAAGAGTTACCCAACTGATGGGGCGTTGCTGGGGCATAAAATTATTGCGCCGAAATGCTAAAAAACGACAGATGGAGGAAAATCGAGGTCTGAGCCCAAAGGCTCATTTCACATGCTGTTCTGGCCAAACGCCCATCCCTTCTGACAAGTATTTTCATAAAAGACGATCTACATTTTCGTCATAAAATAAACGACTCTCAACGTAGTCTAATTCATTGCAAATTATTCAAACCGATCGAAGGATCTCACGCCTTTCGTCTTGATGGTATACCGAGAAGGGCACTTACAGATGCCGCGTTGAACTGTTCGACACAAAGCTGAAGTTGTGTGGGCAATGGCATTTACCTAAATTAAGCATACAGCTTCACAACCTTCTTACGACCAGCTCACCATACCACACCCCACCTTAAAACTGCTTAAATTTCTGCTTCTGGTAGGACATTTCACCATAAAAGGACATAACCTATGGCAGTTTCCACTTTACCGCTGCTGTCTATTGTTCTAGATGGTGCACAACTTAGCAACCAGAACTAGACAACCATTATTAGAGGGTTCCACTAGGCACTGGGCATCAGGAAAGAGATGTGTGGGGGAAGGAAATAGGAGCGATGAACCAAGGTAGGGGTGAATAGAGTGGCAAGAGTGATGGAGTTAATAAATGACCGAATCCGGAAGGAACATAAAAATGACCAACTGACAAACATGGAGATTGAGGTTCTGGCTTCTTTACTATCACATAAAACCCCTTTCCCCCCAAGTCCTTTTCAGACAAAACGCCCCATAAAAGAAAGGTCGAACTGCCGAGCGTCCCAAATGTGGCGTTCTCAGTGTTTGCTTAACGCTTCAATTCGGTTTCGTTGGTACCATATGCTCCGCTTCTGCATTTCCGCTACACCGAATAATCCTTCTCTGGACCTCTCCCTTCCACGACCTATCTGGGTTGGCAACAAATTTTCGGCCCGGACACTACAATCGCTTCGGACACTACCTTTACATAGCTCAAATTCTAATCGCTAGAACATGCAAAATTTTTTCGCCATAAATGGTTAAAAGGATTTCGAAATAGAAACTTTGCTAAGATGCGGCACACATCGCCAATCAACGTAAGCACGTGTTACCCTCAACTCACCTAGTAATTATCGCAACGTTTTGCCAACTTTCTAGGTGTTCCTTTCCACAGCGACACAAATGAAGAGCAAAATCGTACAAAGGAGTCAAACAAGCGACATCAACGACTCGGTTTGCTGAGGCGCTCATAAAAAGTCGACTCCAGTAGCAATTTGCGCTGTATTACTAATCGACATGCACCACTTCTCACTTTCCCATTTCCGCCCCACCTAAACACTCCTTCTCCGTAGATGAGCAATTTTTAAATGGAATATTGCTCAAGCGTCAGCTTCCCTTCAGATTGCTAAGAAGCCTGTCCTGTTGATGGACCCCGTGAGAGGTTAAAGTACCGTTTCTAACAGACAAAAGACGCCGTGCCCCTAAGTACCAGGTTCATTCTTTGCATTTTGATTTAGATTAGCCTTTACGATTGGAATCGGGCAACTGCCATGGTCATCAATATAGCCGTGACAAATTCCCCAAGTTTGCCAACAGTCAAAGCAACGTAGTACCAACGCACCACATTGCAAATAATGGATACACGCCCTTGGACATCACCTTTTACAGCCGCCAAAATTCATTTTGGAATCGAGGCGTCCCAGAACTAATGCAACCTTACTCCGACCTTACGCTAGAGCAGATGCTGCTATTGTTTTAACACAAGCCTACATCGAAACGTTGAGTAACAAATAACATGGGACGGTTCTCGAATTGCCATAAGTGAAGGAATGTTTGGAGAGAATGAACATACGGCCGAAACCGCTTCTGACACTTTGTTACCTGCCATTACTTCAGATTCCAACCCATGCAGCCGTCAAACAACCTCCAGCATTTGCTTCCGACCTCACGTTCTTCCGCCACCTCATTCCGGAGCCACGGGCGCGAACCGCAGCCGGCTCATGCACTGTTGCACCGCATATTCGAAAGGTTACCAGTAACTTGGCAAGATGGCTTTCCGTTCAACGCGTCCCCACTGCCCGTAATTCTACTTCAACATTGGGATGGTGTAAAACTCAGCCAACACGACCCTCCGTGGTAATGGGCTGTCAACCCCCTCGATAAACCAACACCCAAGTTACTTCTCAACTCACATTACATCATACGTCATCGAATTGCTTCCAACCTGTCATCACAGTTTTTGTGGCGCCTTAAATATCCACTAGCCATCGACCAGCAAGCCAGAGCAAAATGCTAACAACACACAGGAACCGAATGAAGTAAAATGTAGGTGAGGGAGTGCAAATGGTGTTCAGTGACGTGAGAGTTTGTTGGAGGCCTGCGATGCAGCTCGGTCGCCACCTGCTCTGACATTCAACTTCGACGTCAGCTTCTTACGCCGCTGGAGGTACATGGTCTGCATTTGAATGAGAAAGCCTGCAAGAGAAATTAGCCCGTCTATACTATTGACAATTTAGGACCATTGCAAATTCGTAATAAATCTACCTCTAAATACTTATTTTTGGAGGACCTCAGAGGAGAACTTGTGCAGTTCAGCGTCTTTGCCTGCTTGCCAACTGGTTACTCTATCTATTAAATTTAATCTTTTCCCCCCACAATCTTCTGCCATTGACCTCTCATCTCAGCAACATGGTAAATGATAAAGCAAAATCCATAATCACTCGCCTCATTATTTTTTGAGACTAAACTCTAGCACTAAAAGAGCTATATCAAGTGGTTAGGGTACATAGGGCCTCCAAGCCCTAGAGCGTAATGGGCACCAAGAACACTGAAGGAGGAGTGAAATAGATAATCCTCTATTACAATTATTCAGCGATGCCTGTAACGAAAGGCAATGAGATATAAAGTGAAGGTGAGGTCGAGAGCAAAAATGAATCGTATTCCGACCAGCAATTGCCTTTGTGGTAAGGTTTTCAAGAAACGAAAGCTAGCTTCTTCAAAAACAGATTCGTCATCGAACACTGTAAAGCATAAACAACAAAACTAAAGCGTGTTAAGGCCAGAGGGCGCAACGGTGAAGGTCGCCAAATCTCACAAGTTGACGACCATCCTTAATTGTAATGGAAAAATGTCACATCGATTCGCGGTTAATTTTGACGTTTGCGTCAGTGGTTTAGGCCACCAAGGTTGGTGCCCGAGGCAGAAGAGCAGAGAATGAAGTTAAAGACAAGGCAATTGACCTCCTCATAGGTGATAGATGCTTCTGCTCATTTGAGCCAAAGCAGCCACTAGGCCCTTCCACAAAATGCCTTCAGGGATGACTCACCTGAAAGTTAAACGCAATCCCATTACACACAAAGGAAGCCCACTCATTAGTGAACTGCAGGACCTACCAGGTAGCATAAGGAGGATGTAAATGTGCAGGAATGCTGAAAAGTCAAAGGATATGTTTGCAGGGTTAGGCATTTCGATGCAGAAGCGCCGAGACGCCTCTAGAAGCGGCATTGCCAAGATGATAAGCTTTCCTAGAGGAGAAGGAAAATGAGGGAAGTCAATGGTGACGAAGAGTGATTTCAACTTTGCTTGCCATATGAGAGATAACAACTTGCGCCAGTCTTAAAGTCTGATGGCACACGAAGTGGGGATATTACAAATGGGTGCACAAGGATAACTCACCTTCGCTCATAAAACCAATAGGATAAAGTGGAATCCAAAGGGTGTACCTCAAGTAGGTGATTAAACCAATCTCCTCATCAAATAAGCGAAGAGCGTAATAGGGATACCTTCAGAAGTAAAAAGGCTAGCATGTTTGCTGAGAAACACACTCATTCCCATCATGTTAAAAAATAAAGCCGTAAACAGTTAAAGTCGACAGACAATCAAGAGCAACAAGGACGGTCTACTTTGAAACGACCATTGTCGTCGTTGGTGGTAGTTTGCTAAGACAATTACAAGCCTCCGTTACACCGCAAATTTACAAACAGTGAGAAAAGTCTCGGCTGTGATGCAATCTAATGCCAATGTGAGGATGTTTTCCTTCCACGCTTCAGCTTAAGGACAAATCGCAACTCATGATTTGTCTTGTGATTGTGTGGGAGCAAACCATGCCACTTGAGTGAGTGAGAAGGCGATTTGGAAAGCTTACATCCCCGATTATTTTCGATTTTTTGCTAATCGAGAGTTTCCCAACCAAGTCGCAGCACTACGGTTCCCAGGTTTCCGTAATATCACCATTGAGCTCTTTCAAATTCCTAACATCACTGGGTGGAGCAAGCAGCTGTTCGGTCGACACTACATTCTGCATCACGAGTTTTAAACAGTTTGAGGCCGATTTCAAATGAAGCGAGCAAGGTGGACTCACCTGACAAGCTCGATCGTGCTCCAGGCCAGAAAAAGATTGAAAACAGCAGTGTCCTCTTGCAGTTCCTTGTGCGGGAGAAGTATTGCAAAAAACACCAAATTACGCCCAAAAACCTAAAGGAATTTATTTAAGGGCTACATGGTATGAAAGTGGGTGAATATGCAGAGCTAACGTTGAAGAAGGTGCCGATATGTTTGTGAGGCGAATTGCAATGATCCAGCAATTAACAGATGATGTAGTTTCCGTCATCACAACATCGGTTTCATATTACAGGCGGAGTCGCAATACCCCACGTAAGAGATTACAATTTTCGTTAAAATAAATTTGTTTCTTGCCGATTTTTGAACAGAATTCTGGAATATGCATAATAAATCAACAAAAAAGCCATTTTAAGGGACTGAGACAGAATCAAATGACGTCTGTCCAGTTTCCAGAAAAATTTCGCAAACTTAGGCTGCCATGACAACGGACTGGTAAACCCGTACTCAGCAGACGTTTAAATTTGACAATTTTGTTCACCAAACCGAGGGCCAAATTTACCTCAGGCAATATTAGCAACAAAACTCCTTTTATGACGTGCCTCTACCATCGATCCATTGTTTGTCACCCAAGTTAAAGCAATGTTAATGCAATGGACGCAGTGGTGAACTAACTTTAAGTATTGTTGGTGATTCAGTAGTCACTGATTTCGCATAAACTCTCCCCAAGCACCTCATCAAAGATGCAGTAGATGGCACTAAATCTGAGCCACAAGACAGCACATTTACATTCTGAGGACTCCCAACGTAGGGATTGTGGCGTGAGGACATAATTAACATAGTCGATCGCCTCAAAATTCACTCAATGCATGCTTTACCAAGCCCATAGTTCGTATGAAGTAGAAAACACTTGAATTAGGGAATTAGTTCTGAGAATTCGTCTTTACTGATGAATATAGACCTCTACGCTTGCTACATAAGCTCAATCCTTTCAAAATCCTTTTAATTCTCCCATGGAAAATCCATGTGTGGGTGAACCTGTGCTCCTTGACTACTTCCTGCCCGTTTTTAGTGCACGCCATGACAGAGCCCTGACTCAATTCATAAGTTTCATCGTAATTTTCAGACCGGAGCGACGAATACCATTAGAATATGAAACATAAGCAGCCCGGTATGACGGGCCCCAACACGACCATTTTAGCGAATTAACGGCAAAAGGCGCCTGTAAGTGCTAGCCAGGGTCACTGTAAACTCAGATGATAAATGTTACCTGTATAATGGTCGGGAGGACAGCACCCTTGACCCACTTTAGGAGAACATGGGCAACCTCTAAGAGTGAGGCTAGTTGCAGTACGATCAAACGATCCGCGACCATATCAAAAACACGGGTTTTCACAGCTGTAAAAGCATTTAAAATGAAACAAAAAAATAAAAATTGTTACTGAGGTGATGACAGTAACACTTCTTCTTGAGTTTTGCAAAAATGAGACTTACCATCGCCCTCAGTCCACCAGCCCCGAATAATAACACCGAAAATATAAATGAATCCGGCCCATTGGAAGATGTTGTATAAGAGCAAGTAGATAACCAAGGGGTTTTTCATGTCTAGGACAAACCAGATAGGGGGGGGGGGAAATAAACATAAATCATTCCCATTAACTACCACTGAATCAACATTAAATTCATCCAAAACCGCTTCGGTCAACCATAAGGGGTAGAGACGTAAGCAATACTGAGAAACGCTCCACCCAGTTAACCACCATCAGCGCGCATATAAACGATTTGACTACTACAAGTAAGAGAAGGCAACTTACAGTTAAAAAGGGCATCACATTGTTCCCTTGCTATTTGTTCCGCGCGCTCCATGTTTCGTTTCCGCTGAAGGGAAGACGAATGCTTGAAAAAACTGAAGCCTGACATCAATGCCAAATTCTGTGAAAGTGATTAAATTCCTATGTGAATTTCCGAACAGACAAACAAAAAAACTAAGTTCCCACTGATACAGTTTTGCTTGACGAGGGTAGCGGGCACTATAATGGGTCACTAAGCGGAAAGCTTCAGTCTAATGCGATCCAGCCTTCTCAGAAGGACTGCGTCACCAGGCCCCCAGTTTCTCTTCAGTCTAATAATCTAGCAACCTCTAGGCCCATGAGCCTTGTGACTTCTTGACGCTGATAGATAATACTACAGGTTCGGTTAGGAGTCAACAAAATAACTTACGGCAACCATCAATAGGGGCTAGACTGGGCAGGCGTAGCAATAAACGCCTTCACATTCCCGTTGACTTCATTGAAACACACGCCAAAAAGTAATCCACTACCGATTTCAAAAACTGTCACAAGAAAATTGCGGCAATAGTAGCAATTGAGCGCCTCCTCATTTTAACATCCTTCCTAGCAGGGGAATTACGAGTCTCAATTTAAATGGAACTCCGCTTTCTACGCATTCACTTATTTACCTATTCTACATCATAAGCGATTTGAAAGTCCAGCTTTCCTTTCTTTTAAGTTAGTGTTATGGCTAAGCGGAAAGGAAGGTCACGCGGGCCTCAAGTAACAACCAGTTGAGAAGTGTGTACCAGACAGCAGCAAACTTAATTTAAGAAATGTAAAAAGACCGACGATATGGCCGACAGGGAAATAATCCACAAAGCGATGGGAACTACACTGTTATTATCAATGTGTGTGAATGGTAGACTACCCTCTTAAGGGCAATTTTCCTGTGTTCTTCAAGAGTGAATTTAAGTCCATACTGCATAGAAGTTGAGAAAGTGCCTATAAGCAACGAGAACGATGCTAGAAGTAAAAAGAGATCCAGTGACAAAATGAATTAACTTTAGGGCAATGGAAGAAACCAGCTTTGTATGGAATGAACGCAAACGACACCAGTGAGGCTGGTATTCATTGAAATCCCCCCTTTTGGATTCCATTTCACTATCATTGGTATGTTAGTTCGTCCACAAATGGTACTTGTGTCTTTAGTAAACGAGGCAAGATCCATGAATAACCAGACAACTGTCAAGGATCTTCCACTTAATTAAGAGCACTTTTAAGAAGAGCGGTCCAAGCAAACCGGTTGGCCAATATGGAAGGCAGGAGAGACCTGTGCAACCTTTTCTTTCCACAAAATGTCCGCCGGAAAGTGGGCAAGCTTTCACCGATTTTCTGCTGATAAGTGATCTCAATCTACCTTTTATTGATAAAATTTTAAAGGAGGGGTAGAATTGACGTGAGTTGGTTTGACTGACTCCCTTCCACTTAGCATCCAATTGCATGCAAGTGTTAAGCTATTATTTTCCTACTTTAATTTCCTAACAGATAACTCACAATCTCCTCAGCCGAGGGTCGAATGAAGTTAACATTGGTTCGAAACTGTGAATCCTCCTCGCTGCTGTCGCTTTCATCGGCATCACCACCTGCAACGAGCATGGCCTTCACAACGGCTGAAGAGAGTCGATCGAAATCGGTGCGCAACCAAGGCGGACGTTGGTTGGCAGCCTGTGTGAGTCGGGGCCACACGCCCGCCTCGCGCTTTACCAACACTATGTTTACACCCGTTTCCGTCACTGTGAAGTCGGAGGTCTTCGTACGAAGAGGAGAGAGGAGGAATGAAAAGAAATGGTCTTAATTTACAGAGAGAAAAGCCGACAAGGTTACCGAGCCAGTTGAATAATCCACTGATTGTTGAATAATCAGCTCTGCAAAAACGATCTTCGCTTTAGGAAAAGGGTTGACGGGAACCCACAATTAACTTGCCGTTTTCAATACCTTATTCTGCTAAAGCATGCGCAGAAATTCCTTTTAATAGATTGGCTTAATTAATGGCCAGTTGAAACTGAATCTCATACCCCTTTGATAGAAAATAAAAGTTCGGGGCAGGCCCATAACTACGGCAGAAGTTGAAAGGAATAATTAGTACTAAATAACTCCTCCACTACTCAAGAAACGACGAAAAAGCTCGGAGGAGGACAGCAACCCAGTTCACCTTTCTGGTAGCCTCCATTCAAAAAAAGGAAGGGATAACAACAAGATACTTGGAGGAACATTAAAAAGTAGATAACCACTTTTCAATCACCTCGTCGTCGATCGGTTTGAAGAGGTCCAAAGAGAAAACGTATTCTTGAAGTCCATTCGCACCCATTCCAGTGGCGTGAAAGTGAACTGCGGCATTGCCAATTTGCATTCGTGGGTCCTGTAAATGAAAAAGGGGTTGGTATATAGGGGAAAAGAGCACGTGCTTACCTCAACTTCAGTTAATTTCACGCTGATGAAGATTCTATTCTCATCCTGACTCCAAAGTAGTGAGGGATGGTACTCCAGATGTTCAATGACCATAGTTCCTTCCACTAGAAAGGTAAAAAACTATCTTACCAATCATTCAGTTTCAAATGTTCTACAAAGTCTTTTAGCGGCAAGTTTCCAAAAGCATCGCATTACTTACAACGAATATCTATCAAGAAAACGATCTAATTTTGGTGAATTCGAGAAACTTAATCATGCGCACACAAAAAATACTGTGCATCTCACCGTAACGTGTCAAAAGTAGATGTGCGCAAAAACCATCGAATCAAGTAAGCATATTGCAAACTGAGAGGAAACACAGTCCCTAAGTAGTGTGTCTCATTAAATAACTGTGAATGTAAACACCGAACGTGAAGTGGCCGCAATAGGCATAATCGGAAATTTCTGCAGCTAGGTTCTGGCTAAAAGCCCGCACCAAATCACAAAATCCCAAACCTTTACTTATACCATGAATGCAAGAATTCAAGGTAGGTACTGACCCATGAATAAACATTCACTGAAAAAGATTAATAAAAACACCAAAACGGGGCGTCTTCCAAAAGAATTTTCATAAAAAGCATGCATTCTGCATAACAAATATTGGTTCCATCAAAATAATGATGTCACGAATCACTTGTCCTAGATCGCAAATACAGATTAATTTCATCCCGAAGATACGATCGAAGCTTAACCACATCATGTCGCATCTGTCGAGCAATTAGCCCAGAATCTATCCATTGAAGATCGCCTTCAATCAGAAAATGACAAATCCAACACATGTACAAAATGACGTAGACAGCCGCAATCATGAGCATTTGACTGTTGGAGGCACGGGATAATCCGAAAGTCTGTTGTCCACTTGCAGAAACCGCAAATAATATCGCTGGTTTCTTGAGCTATTTCAACCTCAAAGGTTGGTCTTTTCATGTTGGCCTTGGAGGGTAAAAGAGAATCCATGTATAGAGACAGGCTTAAATTACGTGAAATAACCAAAAGCGACCAATGATTTCCCTGATTTTCATATTTCGGGGAATTAAAGATCGGACAAAATATCCAATCTTTCTCAACCAAGTGCGAATGTTCAAGGACTGATTGGGGATCAGAGCGGATAAACAGTGTAGCGACAGGGTGGAGTATCGATATGTGGATATCCAAGCTCTTTAAGGCGAAGTTCTTCTCAATAATTTCACCAAAAAACTGGATCACATTATCGGTAAGCCATCCTTCCAAGCTTGCGACATCATGCATATTTAACCAGCAGTTAAGATCCTGATACTTTTTGTCAAACTTTAACAAATCCATGTCGATTAATAGACCCCAACTATCTGCCGTCATCGACACCGGAGGAACCAGCCCATTGTAAGAATTAAGGCTAAAACACAAACATGTTCTAAGGAAAAGTAACGTATCCAATAAGGCTTAGGTTCGCCAAAATAAATATGCAATGGAACTTGCAGACTAGAAACGTGCATCACGTCATAGTTTATGAAAAAAATAAATCTTTCTTAGGGATGTGAAAAGTGGATCAGGAGGGCTACTATTGAGGACCATGCTATTCGCATAAATTCACATTAAAAATTAAGCCGACTTGTTTGTTTACAGTAGTCGAGGACATTTCCAAAGCCATTTAAAAATATACAGAATGAATTTGTGCCGCCGATAAGGCACAGTTCTGCAATACGTCGAGCACGATTGTAGCGCCTCGAGCATCCCTAGGAGAAGGAGAGAAGGCTAGGTGTAGGTCAAAATGCATGTATTCGAAAGGGAGAGGAAGGGGATTGCTGGTATGGCCAACAGGCCAGCCCACGCAGAACCGTTCAAGGCAGCCGCCACTAATGTGTCGGACCAAACAACAGTCCAAACAAACAAAATACTACAACGATTGCATGTGCTGTCGATGGGTGTAAGGGACATCGAACGTGACATGAAAACTTATACTACCGATGCCTATGCCGCTTTGCATGCTGCTGTCCCGTTATGAAAGGTTTAGTATCATTTCTTCTCTCATTCCATAAGCATGAAGGCTGAAGTGGAATTGAGCTACATTAATCCTACTGAAATAGTGTCAGCGCCAACGGACAGCTTCTCTTTCCCCACTGAAGAACGACGTAGAATTCAGAGTGTGGCTTTAAAAAAATGGTTCAAATCCTGACCTACCTACAACCCCACGCGCCAAACTTCATGAGGCTGCTCCTGGCAGCCACGGAGGCCATCACTGCCGCAGGCATCCAGTGGGAGAATGCTGTACTGATATAGCCTGACCCATCATCTGCTATGAAGAATGGATACTAACCATTGAGTTCCCTCATTGCCGCTAAAAGTGGATGAGGCCAACAACGAGTGCACAAAGAGCTTCAAGCCTTTTGCGGATTTTTACCCATTCTGTCATGGAAATATATTTGTGCATTTAACGGGCAGCTCCAAAAGTCTGTCCCTATTGTGAGCTAGACTCAGAAGTGTAGTTTGCTCGTGGGTATCGATGAAGCATCGAATGCTGCATTACAAATATCTCCATATCTTTCCCCCTTAGCTAAGTGATCTATGAGACTCCAGCATCCCGATAGCTGAAGGGAGCATTTCCTAAAAAACGCAGGATGGCTTTAGTATCACGTGGTAAATTGGCGCAAGCAATAATGTTTTAAGCAAGTTCTGGATTAACCAAATTTCATTATTCGGGTTCCCAAGTTGGCCTTGATAAGAAAATAAACCCTTCATTATCCTACTATCTTGTTCTCCTCCACTGAATGCAAAGGAAAAAATAAAGTAATCCTGGTGCTGTGGTTCAGGATCAAGTTGGTCTTGAAGTTTACAGTTATATGTGCTGTGCCAAAGTTCAAGGAATTGATTTGCACGGGCTCATCTATACTTCGTGCGAGTTGCATAAGACCTCGGCACAAAGCAATTAAGGATCGAAAGCAACTTACATGTGAACGTCACCGGCTCGCTGAGGGAGTTAGTTTTGGCGTCGCTGAGTTTCCGGGTCTTAATTTTCTGAGGAATTTCGTATCAGAACTGATCGGTAACCATGCAGTGATCCGGCTGAAAGTGAGGGGTGACAGGCTTATTTCACTAGAGACTCATCCACTTTTGGTGGCAATGAGGGAACTCAATGGTTAGTATCCATTCTTCATAGCAGATGATGGGTCAGGCTATATCAGTACAGCATTCTCCCACTGGATGCCTGCGGCAGTGATGGCCTCCGTGGCTGCCAGGAGCAGCCTCATGAAGTTTGGCGCGTGGGGTTGTAGGTAGGTCAGGATTTGAACCATTTTTTTAAAGCCACACTCTGAATTCTACGTCGTTCTTTAATAAAGAAGGGAATTGCTAATGGCAAAAATGTGTTTCGTCATTCCCTTGTGGCGAGTAGCTTGATTAAGCAGGGCAGTTCCAACGTGGCAATGTTATGTGCGGATGTAGTGATAGAAGCTGCGCATGTTTTCGGAATCCTTTTTTTGCAAGAAGCTTCCGTTCCTCCTCTCATAAAGCTTTTTCTCTGCAATGGATCTCTATGAAGCATACTTGTGGCGTTGCAGATCATTCTGGAGCCGTGGATGTTCAAAATCACCTTGTGCTTCGTTCCGTCATCCATTGTCTTCCGTATGCAGTCCAATTTAGCCAATTTTTTTTTCGGATAGAGCTTGGATGGACCCCATGTTGGATCGGATGGACAATCTGTTTCGATGATTGATTGATATTTTAAAGTTTCATTGAGTTAAACAATCGGAATTCTTTTAGGCGTTTTACCCAAAAAGTCAATATGAAAGCCTTCCGAATTGGGAAATTTGTTGCTGTTTTGGAACTTCGAACTGCCGTTGAAGTTGTAATAAACGATATTAGTGTGGAAAGGCAGGACGAGGAGGGTGCTTGAGCATCAGTAGACATTTCCAAAGTCGAATGGCGTCAAAACTTGAGCGCAATGTGTGGTGCTGATGCACAGTGCAGCTGGGATGTTAGTGGCACACATCGGCGACCAGGTCGACCTGCGAGGCCGCGTTGTCGGAGGTGCTAAGTTAGCTGTTGCCAAAAGTAAGAGGTAGACGAAGACCTGAGGTGTTACGCGCCTAAAAAGTTCTTTAGGCTATGTTGCGGAGTAAAAACAAACCGCAGAGACTGAATTAATTAGGCCAATAAATTTGATTACATCATACATCTAATCCCCAAAAATTACACGTCCAAAAGCAGATGAAAAACTCCCGTCTCCAAACTTTTGTGGGACGTAAATTTGGCTCATGAAAATTGCCAATGAAGAGGAACACTGTTGATGCGGTTGGGTAAAATCTTGAAAGTGCCATTCGATGGGGATTTGGGCAGCGTTGGCTTTGCATGCCCGCCTTAACCACGCGATATTTGAAAAATTATTTAAGGCTCCGAACTTGACTTTCCAAAATTAACCATCTCGAGAATTATCCAAAGAAGAAAGATGTCAACACTTGAGCTAGAATGCTCACCGTTCGGAGATGAGGCTAATCTAGAAAGATACAATGGTGGAGGTTTGATTGCTGGCAAAACTAAAGGGCAATGTATGGAAAACAGATCGCGAGTTAACTAGCTAGACTCTTTGTTTCGAATGGCATTTCTAGCGTTATTCTTGGCCGCTCCTGAAGTGTTTTGTTTGTTTGGACTGTTGGTTGGTCTGACATATTAGTGGCGGCCACCTTGAACGGTGCTGCGTGTGTTGGCCTGTCGACCATGCCAGCAGTCCCCTTCCTCTCCCTTTCGAATACAAGTATTCTGACCTTCATCTAGCCTTCTCTCCGTCTTCTAGGGATGTTCGGGGTGCTACAGCTCCCAAGCTAAAAGCAGTTAACCGTGGAGTCAACCATTCCTCTTGGCCACATTGATCATCACGCATGTCGTATAAATACGGCCCGGGGACCAGTCATTTAGTAGGGATAAATTTTGGCTTCGTATTGAGTGCTGCTTCGCCTATTGATCCGGATTCCATCCATCTAGTAGGGTGGAAGATGCGAATTTGCGACTTCCGGGGTCTCGTGATGGCATAATGGTGAAAACTCAAGTGGCCAAGAGTCAGAGCAGATAAATAAATACAAGAAAAAATAACGCAATGCCCATACCCCGGTCCCATTAGCCCACTTTTGGTCATGCACACTGTCCTGCTTGTTCAGTGAATGCATTTGATGCCAAATCTATTTCGCTTCCTCAGATCATCCACACCATCTGCCTATTTTATTGTAAGTAGTGGCATGCTTATTTTCATCAGTCACCCTCCGCATTCGGTCCGGAGCAGTGCTCGTTTTCCCCCGTGGGAGTCCACATACATTGATGCGGGCTTATATTCTTCAAAAAGTGTAAACAATTCTAGCTAATTTTAGAGTTATTTGCTTATAATCGAAACTGTGTAAGCAACCATGACTCTTAACTGCAACTGTGACGCGACCTACGCTTTGACAGCCCCCACGTGGCGATCGATTGAGCTGGAGGAGTGAGCGTTTGAAAGTGCTGGCTTCAGTGTTTGCATTCCGCAGCCTCTACAGCGGTCGTGTAGGCTATCCACCGCCTTAGAGCATCATGTTTTGCTCGCCATTTTGATCGAGGGAGTTTAGTTTGTGACGACAAGCCGGTCAGGTAAAGCTTAACGAATTTGCAGGACTTGTGAACAGTTACAACATTTCCCAGGTGAAGAAAAATCGGGTGAACATCAAAGGGGTACCCAATTTCTTTAGAGATCAAAATTGGGCGAGAACAGGACGTTGAATACCTGAACTTCACAAATTATTCGTATTTAACCTCAATGACCCACCAAAGAGCTAATCATTGTTTCGCAGCGTTGCGCGAGGTGTTGGCGCATTTTCCTAACAAAAAGAATGTCCGATTCACTTTATTTAGAGTATTTATGAAGGTTTAACTTAACAACTCAGGCAGTGAAGTCAGCCTCACTCCGCAAGATCATTTTGTTTTCAAAGCAAAACCTGGCCCAGTCCACAGCCTTAAGAGTGGGAAAGACAAATACCCCCAAACTTTAATGAATATCAATTCTACTACTTATCTTTCTACTAAGATTGAAGAGACCATTCTTCTGAACTATTTCATTACTCAGACTACAATATTTCGAACAATGCTTTTGTTGGAGGAACGAACAGCTGGAAAAATCGTTCGTGGTTATGGGGTGGATGGACGCATGGATATGGGTGTTTTTTTTACTCCTTCAGTTTGCAAAACATCGTAAGCACTACGCAGAAGCTGTTCCCAATTCATAATCAACACTGTCTCTTACATTCCTGAGTAGGGACATAGGTGATGGAAGGATTTTTGCATTCAATCTCACGACCCGAATGCACTCGGATTGGAATCGGATAATTCTGTAACCATCGTACTTCAACTGAGCAAGCCGTTGGAAATGTTAGTCAACATCCGAAACCGATTGACGCTGCCTCCCTCAAGACGCTGGCAATGCATCCAGGTCGCATGGCAGCTTGGACGGCAGTCAAAGTTCTTGCAATTTGCTTAGGGTTTTTGCGATTAGATCGTCCTACCCACATTTCCCAAGCGGCAACCCACTAAAAACATTGACCCATTCTCAAAAAAGACCGGCGTTTGCTAAATTTTACCATTTTTCATCTTGCTTTTAACTTTTGAAGCAGTTTTCCTTTCTAGCTGTGAGATCGCCCACCAAACATAATTTTGCCGGCAGCGGCCCACGGACACACAGCAATGATTAAAGAAGAACTCATGACGGGGAAGAAAATTTATTGGTGCTGTAAAAAAAGGCTGGCAGCTAAAAACCTTGATTAAAGAGGATATATTAATAAAGCTCTCGATGTTATCTAACTGGGACTGTAGTTGTAACAAATAATTGCAATATTACCGAGCTCTTCTCCCCCTTTGAGCGTCATTTTGAATCTCCTTTGGCCGACCTCGCACGTCAAGTATTACAACGAAACCGGAGCTGAACTGACCAGGCCATGTGGCGAATTTGCAAACAGCAATGAAAGCACCGCTCGCAACTCCATTTGGATCTCGTGGGAATTCGGTTAAATGTGGATCTCTCCTCATGTTTGACGAATGTAATAGGGGGAAGAGGGCACAGTTCGTAAGAACACGATCTGGGAGCCCAGTCACTTAATAAAGCCAAACTTTGGCTTCCACACCAATGCTGCTTTGCTTATGAATCCGGGTTCCATCCACCTAGCAGGGTAGTAGAGGAGGAATCGCAGCTTCTAATTGACGCCACAGACGTCTCCATCACAAGCGTTTCCAGGTGGTTCACAGCCACAATTAGCGTCGCTTCAATAGGAACTAGCACTACCGTAGAAAAGGGAATTTGAACGGTTGTCAAATGTGGACATCGTTTTGAAGTGTTTCGCTGGCGGTCGACACAGGTTGTCCCACCTGCAGAAAATAGCTGTTCGTTACATTAGGAGCCCTTTTTAAAAAGTGGAAGCAATAAAAATGCCTTTTGGTTGGAGGTCCACTTCCGAATGTTACTAGCAAAGCTCCACGAAGTTCTTTTGAAGATGCCAGACAAGTAATACAGGAGCCAAATGCGTTTTCGTATGAGCCGTGCTGCCTTGTGATGTGCACAAAATATAATTTTAGCTTTGCATGTGCGACGCATGGCTGATTGTGCTGAGATCCGGAAAGAGGTCCAGCCCCTTCAGAAAAGTACTTTGAGCCCACTGTTGATACCGCGTGCCACAATTCCATTTTTTGGGTGACTGCATGCGATGAAAAAGTGCTTCTCCTTCTCTGGGTATTGTGCCCGAGTGCTCTTCAATTTCCATAAACTTGTGGTGGAAATAAAATAAAATGCAAAATTTTACCATTCTGGCCTAGAATTGTGGTAGCTTTGTTTTTAAGACAACACCCTTGTTGTTTTAAGACTTGACGCTTGATTGCCACTCTCGTTCTTCCGAGCTGCCGACAGATTTGCCCGTACCAAGAATTTATTCAAATATCAGCACCAATTGACAATTTTGTGACCTGTTTTACTTTATATTCAAGAGTCTTTGCAACAAAGTTCGTTTCTTGAAGAAATGGGCCCCAGGCGCTCCCTTGATCATCTGTGAGGCAACGATTTCGATTGTAGCCTCCACGTGGAAATTGATTGAACTGAAAAGTGCGTTTTTGAATCCGCTTGATGCAGATTTTGCGAATCGCAGCTTACACTGCGATCGGGCGGATTATTTACTGCTGCAGAAGACCTTGTCTTGTTCTCCATTTGGATCAAGTCATTTTGTTTCTTGCTGACATGAAAGACGGCGTGGGAGAAGAAATCATAAAAAGAAGCACGCCTGATAAACTGAAAACAAATACCGATGTCATTCTGAGTTAACGTGGTACGATTCAATGATTCAGCCCAAAAAAGAACTCTTAGTACAAATTCCTCGTTTTTTTCTGCTAATTGAAAGATCTTGGTGCGATGGAAGAGAAAATCAGTGTCGTCTCCTGATCCAAGGGAATTCAAATGCGTCATTTCTCGGCAACTGGCCCATTTTCAAATTTTTGATCAACTGAACAGATTACTGCAGATTTGTCGACGACATTTCCACTACCAGCCTAGATTACGGTAAAAATGATCTGAATGGAGTTATCGAATAGGAAGAATGTTCCTACAGTTGGCTCTGACCACGCCTTTTGGCCAGCGCATTTTCTCGCTCCTCAATTCAGCTTCAACTGTGTTAGAAGTGCCAATGTGATAATCGACATTGCAAACGAAAAACTTCCATTCTGCATGTCGCTTTGATGGCTGATGAAGTTTACTACCGGCAACGTTGTGACGGCGGAAGCAAAACAGAAGGCGTACAATTGACAAAAGTAGCGGTGTGGTCCATTAATCAAGTCTCAAGAGGTCGGCAGAACATTTGGTAAAGGGATAGCGATGATGCCGAAATAATGTGGATTTGCGGTGAGTGGTCTCAATACCCAGCCCATGCCACATCGTGTAAGACGAACTCATCTAAAAATGTGCAAACTTTACAAATTTCTGCGCCTTTGGGTTCCATTATATCCCAGATTCATTCATCCATCCATGTACTCAGCTCCCTTCTTTATTTGTCTTGTCCTGGCTACCTGCATAGCTGCCTACCAAAACTAACCGACATATAGCCTCCTCAAACAAACTTAACTGAGCTCTTCTTTGGCCGAACACTTTGTGAGTCAAATCAGGGCACACCTGTGAACGCGCGTGAGTTGTCCACATTTGTGAAGAAGCTTTTGCCCGTTAGATTATTACTTGACTGCATAAAGGAAAATATTGCATTGCTGAAGGAACAACAGAATGTCGTCGGACCACATCATCATCCAGCAGCCAAATTTAATGAGAGTAACCATAAAAAGGCTGACGAATATTGTGCAGTAGAATATTGCAACAGAAAGGTGGTAGACAAGAGGCACTGCTAAAATCACGGTACCATTAAACTCAAAGTGGAAAATTGGATGGACGGATGGATGAGGAAGATGTGAGTGGCTATTATTTGAAAAAGCCTCCACTCCTACGCGTTGGATTCGACAGCTCAAGTTTTGGCTCAACTGCCGGGTTTCCTTGTTGGATTTGTGAACTCTCTGTTTCCTTTATTTTTGCTCCATAAAGAAAACGCATAATCCTGGATGCAGGCTCCCCATCCCTGATATCATGTTTTTTGCAATCGTGAGAATTGGAACATCCGCTACATAGAGTCGTTGGTGATGTAAGTGTTTCGTGGCTGTTCTCGACGCCTTGATGAACCGCACTCGAATGGAGGAATTTTCGTAGCCATCTTATTTTTTTTGAGTGGACACTTCGCAAAGCGAGTCAATGCCTAAAATGAAGGCCGAAACCTCCCTTGAAATTTGGTAGTGCATTCAAGCGGTACCGCAGCATAACCAAATTCCCCAGTCCGGCCATTCCCCTCAACTCTTGTAGACAAGTCTTTTAAGTGTGACACATAGAATTCTTTCGCCGACACCTTCTCCCCAAGGGCGATATATCAAACATGTCTACCTTTACGTCCGGCAAACTATCGATCAATCAGCATTGACGGATGTCTGTTCTTCGAAAAGAGACGTATCCGGCCTTTACTTCGTCATAATGTTAGGTAAGACAAGATAAGACATGTCGACTGAAACACTCAATGAATTTTCCCACGGACGGTGGTTCTGCATTACTCCAAACAGACTTTGTCCCACTCCATGGGTCGTTGCGACGCGAAAGGGAGGGTAATGTGCCGCCCGCTCACGTTGCCATCACGATGGCTACAGCTTGCCTTACTGATACCCAACTCAGACTTGCAGGTGTGAACGGAAAAGGAAGAGCTGGTTAGCCGAATCACAGGGAATCGAAAATAAGAGAAGAAGGAAAATAGACAATCTACCCTACTGAAGCCAACTGCCAATGGATACAAGGGGGAAGAAGGGTGGATACGTGATGGATGAATGTCTGGGAGATAAACGTCTGTGAGTTGAAATGTATGCGATGTGAATGCCCACGTGCATGGTAGATCTATACTCGCATACGAGATCAATGATGAGATAAATGTATAATTGTGAGACAGCCAACGCGAATGGATACATAATTTGGGGGAACCGGTAGGCGCTGAGCGAAGATTGACTACTTTACTTTTATGTTTCAGTAGCACTAATTTTGTGCCTAATATCCACCTCTCTGATGAAGTTTCCTAGTTGAATTCGCTAGCTCCAAAGTCGCTCTACATGTCGCCCTGTAAATTGGCACACTTTGCAACCCCTTGATTCATGCCTCGCTTTGCATTTTGCGCCCTTTTTTCTCTAGGTGACAGGAAATTATGCTCAGCACGGGGTTCGCGTGTCCAGCCTCAGCTCTCTGATGACCCACTATTTCAAATCAATATTCCTGCTGCCTTCGATCATCAAATGGGTGAGATCTTGGAATTTGTTGACGCCTCTCTTTAGAACGTTAGCAACTCATCTAGATAGTATGACGCTCTAAGTGAACTTTTCAGTCCATACACTAACTTTAACATCTGTTATCACGTTTTTTGTGTGGAGGGATGATGGGTGGGAGGCACTGCTAAAAACGTTTCTTACGTGCCAAACTTCGTCAAGTTTTCTCTTTGATCATGACTTGGTAGGAGTTCTGGGTAAACAGCTGCAGCGTGACCGACTACCCCACCGATGAGTCAACGTCGCAACCCGAGTGACTAATGCATACGTCGCATGACTCACCGGAGTCCAACTCCCCCCACCACCGTCATTTTTCCAGAGCAAGGGAATGATCCGACCCAAATGGCGCGTGTCAGTAAGGCACGTTGGATTTCACCCTCACACACTTGCTTCGGTCACAAAGGAGTCCGTAGGGAATGGACATCTTCCAACTGGCCCATACAGTAAGTAAGCCTGTCATTTTGGATTCATGTTTGGGAAGGGCACGGCTCATTTGCGTACCCCACCCCGTGTGGTGTACACACTTATTTGGGGTCACGATGGAAAGGCATTAGTCAGCAGGCCGAATTTTAACCACAGGACCCAAGGTCAAACCGGTCGTTCAAAAGCACCATCGAATAATGAAGGCCGAGACACAGGGTGGTTTGGTTTCTTTACCACAACGATCAGTTAGTCAACAACTGACCTCCAACTCTGCCCAGCCTCCTAGATTCATTTTGACAGTGTGAATCTCAGACTCCACTTAGGGAATAAACACCCATGACCAGTCGAGAGAACCATAAGAGCCCAAAATTTCATGTGCTTTGTGAATGGCCTTCCAGTCGTCATGATCCTCCCCACACTATGAAAAACTCAGTTATTTGATTGGTCCACCAAGCCAGCATGGTGACGGACGGTAGGATAAAAACACTCCGCTCTCTCCGCGCCTCCCACCCCTTCCACAACAAAGAGCGATCGCTCAGTGAGTACCCGCGCGCTAGCTTGCCTCAATCGCGGCGAGTGCGAACCCAATCTTGATGGTCGGCGGGGCCAAGCCAGGGGGTGGTAATAGCAACGCCAGCCCCGATGACATAACCGGCCCGCCACCTGAGGCCAGGGGAAGATCTCGAATCATGGCGAGATCGACGTCATAAAAAAGCCGCACTCATCTAAAGAACCAAGAGCTCTATGCTGATAAACCTACGAGACCACCCCAAGCATTAGTAACATTCAAGTTTTCGCTCCGATTGGAGGCAACAAGATATACCGACAATGCGCCAATGTCACATTGAAAAGCTGGGAATTCGAATTGCCAGCGCAAATCGCTCAAGAACGGTTCAGTTGAGAAAACAAGCATTAAACCGTTTCAAAAATTTATTCCAGTCACTGAAAAATAGTGGTTCCAATGTCCAGGGAATAAAATACTTTGGAGCGTTTAGAAAAAAGTACCGCTCAACAAGTGCATCGTGCGAGACTCCAACTCCGGCATGGCAGCAACCCTCTGAAATAGGTCATCCGAACGATACTTTTCATAGGTAGCCTAAGGGGAGTTTGTAAATGCAGATGGAACAACTAACTCGATACTTCGAAGGTTCACTTTGACGGAGTACGACCCTCGCGAGTGTTTGCAAAGATTCCCGCACGTCGTCTATCCTGTACCCACTGAGGAAGGCCAACTTGGCATCCCAAACGTCATCGATGATATGCGTGTTGTTTACAACGGCTAGCGCTAAACAGAGTGCAACCGTGGACAGGAAGTTGGCGGAAAGATGTGCTAGCTCATACTCTTGAAAAGCTAACTCGAGGAAGTACTTGGAGAGATTGTGGACCACACTGTCCACTCCTAATGATCTCGAGAGACGTCGCAAGAAAAACAGCGGACACGGGATATTAATAAAGAAATCCATTCCATTAAGTATCATTTGCTCACACACAGCAATGTCCGATACGTCGAAACACCCCTCTGTTAGGGTGGAGTAGTCGCTAATGTCAGGTGGGAAAATCTCCAAAAATTTGGAGGCGATGTGAAGTGCTGTTACTCCCAGCAGCTGAAAAATTTGTCTTGAAACCTTGTTTGCGGATTTCTAGAAGATAAACTAGGTTTGTTGGATTGGACTTACGTATACATATCGATCCAGCAGACGAAGAGCAAGAAACAAAGTTTCACTGGTGAGTTTGTAGCCTTGGTGTACTTGAACCATCCAGTCCACAAGAATGTGTCGCATTCGTGGAGTTAAGTCCACACAACCCGACAAGAAAGCCGGCGGTAAAGGATAAACCAAAAATTCTGCGTCCTGGTAGTAGTCAAAAGAGCCCTGAGTAGCACTGTCCACGAGCCTGTCCGCTAGGGTCAGCTTATCATGCAGATCCGCGAAATATAAAGGGTTCAACTTCAAGCATTCATTTCGAACTTTCATCCTTTGCTTATAGAAATTGTAGAAATTGGTACGCATCTGCGCAGGCAGCTTGAGCACAGTCCTCCTTAACTCTCGTAAGCCACAAATGACAGCGGCGTTCAAGGAGCACTTTAGTTGTTGATTGGACTGCGATGCAACCGCTTCAGGTTTAGCAAGGTTTAGATTCTCTATCTCACCAAGAACAGCTCTAGACCTAGTTTTCAAAGATTTTTGCATCACTTTGCCTTGACTGATGGCGTTCTCGTCGTTCTACAGTAAAAAGACTTAGCAACAAAAAATTTCAGCGTAGCATCAAATCAAAGATTTCAAACTAGGAATCTACCAAAGCATTTCCTCGTCGACCCTTATTGCGCGTGATCATCGTTGTCTAAAAAGAAAATGACGCGATACGCATCCCAAGACTTTAAATCTGCAGTACATTTCACTACCAGACATTAAGGGCAAGCTTCTTAATGCCATCATTAAAAAAGCAAAAGTTTCATAGATATCTATCCTTTTCTCCTTAATTTGTATTACCTTAGGGATATTAAAGTGCTCGAATGAGGTCCGTTCAGGCGGGAAAGTCGCGTTAACTGAGCGATCGTCACCCGCCAAGGGTATTTAAACTGCTCCTTGAAATCCCGCCGCCACCAGTATCTGTTATTGCGCATGTCTTATATTTTTGGAAATCCTAATTTAGAAACATTTGCTTCAAAGTTATATGACAAATTTTATAGAATCAGCCTCAGTGTAACAGGAGCCGCCCCTGGATACTTATTGTATTGCGTGGGACAGGTAGCAATTGAGAAGAGTAAAATTATTCGTAAATCCGTTTAATATTTTACTGATATTCAAGAGTAGTGGCACTGAAGTGACCATAGCGTCATAGCATACAACTGCTAGTGGCATAAATTTAGGACTCTTCTCTATTTTAACTGTCTCTTTAAATCCGAATGGTAATGGTCTTTGATCGTGCCAAAGCGGTTTGCTGCTTTGCCTAATTTGTTGTCTCAGGTGATGCTAGTATTTATCAACACGGCCTTCAGAATATATTAGCGGTCTTCAGTTGGTCTTACCCCCCTGGGTTTTGGGATCTGCGCTTAGGTTTCTGTGTGTGGCTAGGGAGGTTTACTCTGTTCCGACCATAATCATCCCTGAAAGACGACACAACCTAACGAACAGTTTTTTAAAGTTACAGATTTGCCTTAAGGGCCATTCTGCCTGGTGGAAGAACAAGTCCTGTGTTCACTCACCTCCATTGACCCTTTTAACTTGGTTCAATGATCGAAGTTTCATGTATTTATGTCAGTCGCGTCTGTTTTGAGGCGCATTTACGCCCGCAAATGACAGGCCATGTTAGTATTAAGGTAGGTTTACCAATAGCGCACAGCGGGCGAAGTGGACTCGGCCCGAGTGCAATCCATCAGGCAGGACTTAAGTTCACTGCATTTCAACTATTTTTTGTGGCGACAGCATGACGGCCATCAGATGTTAACGTAAGGAAAGGCACTTGATTCAGACGTCAATGGTGCTCCTTAGCGATTCTACTACCTGACACCTTGTTCCAGTTGAAAACTGATTTATGGAAAGAGAATGAAGAGGTTTTGCATTCCGCTAGGCTTACCATCCAGTCGCAGCCCCTAACCCTCGTAAAGAGCCCAGAAACAGAGACATTTAATGAAAGGCAAAACTGGTATTCTGCGTTTATGCTACTTCGTCACTTTCCCATTTTTGATGCGTCCAGATGTCTCCGTGGATTTAATTTGGCATGAAGAGATGGATGAGACATCACTTGACCAGCTAAGCAACGCTTTAGAACGATCTTGCGGGAATTCCTTTCAGTGTCACAGTTACCAACAGCCTCCTTGCGGTGGTTAAGGCCAACTCCATTGTAGCAGATCTGTTGGAAGTTGAATTTTGCGATTCAGTCTTATGAACCAGAGTGGCTGCCATTTTAGACCAAGTTCGATGGCGGCTGCCATCAATGACACCACTCGAGCCTCCCCTGTAGTCAACAACTGCCCAGAAGCACGGCTTGGGAACACATTTATTTGGATGCGATATCAAGCCACTACACTAAATTACAAAAATATCGGCTTCTCGTTCACTAGTCTTATTTCTACCAAAAGACGTTTACATCAATAAGTGGGAACTATCTACACCACAGGAATGCTCTGGAAGTGATCTTTTGTGGATGCGCCCTTTGGATCGTTTTACAAACGGGGCTCCATCATCACTATGAGTCCCTTGGTGGTGCCATAAGCAATGCCACCACAGTGCCACAGAATTGTATTTAATGACATCGGTGTAAAGCCATAAGGTGATTTCATGAAATCCGGTGGGTCGAATCGGAATACCTCCTTGACTCGAGCACTCTGTTCCACCGAATCTCTTCGGCTTCTGTTGACTGCAAAGATGTAAGCCAATGCTGGACTTTCGTGTTTGATCATTTTAGCGAATATCGCATTGTACTGTTGCACCATAGCCGGTACATGATGGGTAATAGCGAGAGGTGAGTTAGCTGTTCCAACGACGAGGAAACTGCCAGAAGGCGAGAAATGTAGGCACACGGGTTCAGCAGGTGGCACCATGCTCACCGCCAAAATGCAATGCCCACGACGACTCACGGGTTCCGTCCAATACACAGCCACTACACTGTCTTTCATCTACCCCAAATGAAGATACAAACGGAATTAATAAATTGATAAGAGAGAGCTTGAAGCCTAAGACCGGCGTTTTTACCTGAAGAACGTCTGGGCTGCCATGATCATCAGGCGGAGCAACGACAGCAGCGATTAAGTGACCATCGCGGGAGAGGGCGACTGAGGAATCATTGAAGATACGTGCCTGAGGAATCACGAGGCTATCCCGAAGGCATGTGACGGCGTAGTTTATGAATGTGCAGGGGTTAGAACCGCGAATGACGGGGCACACCCGCGTCTCATCCACAGATTCGTAAAACTTCAATGTCCATCCACATATCCTGTGGGTTACATTCTGCAATAATAGCGGATGTAGTATAACTCACCCAAATCTACATTCATTGGCTACGCTGTGAATGCAACAGGTTATCTGGGTGACAGGGTCCACACAGTGCACGATCGACCCCACGTCACCTCAATTTGACGCAAAGTCGATGCGTCGGGGGTCGTTCGCCTTACAGATGTTTCGGTAATAACTTGAAAGTAATGCCTCTGGTGAAAATATGCTTGTCACATCAATGTTGAGAAGAGCGGAAGTGTTAGACAGATGTTGACGTTATGGCAACGAGTTAAAGCTTAGCGCTGGCGGTGGGAATGATCCTTCAGAGGGTACAACTTCTATTTAACCTTAAATTCTTACCGAAATTCCTCTTTCACTTTTAGAAATATCAAAACAGACGATTCCTGGCACCATGGCATCAGCTAACGATGGAGGTTGCTAAATTCTAGGTAGCTACTTAACATTTGCGAGTAAAAGACCGTGAAGCCGTTAATAACTAAAACCATCTGGAATTGTTCATTACAGAGCCGCCGACCAAGCCTGTGTGAGAACATCAGCTAGGTAAATGCACGAAAGCCAACCCCTCCTCCACCTCTCTGTTAGCTGGAGGAAACCCATTCAGGTATAAGTAGGTAACTCCGGAGGAAGAACAACGTGGCAAGGAGGAAGGGAATTGCGAAAACCCACCCGTACGGAACGACGTTAAATGTTGCCCTTTGCTGAGCAATACTGCTTTGGGGTTGGTGTTATTACCATGACCTGCACATTTCTCATACCTTCAATGTGTTTTCAAGATAGGACGAAGTTCCTGATTTGATCTAATTGCCAAAGAAGGTGAGTGATATTGCAGTTAGCGGTTTCCTCAGTTACATGTAAATTTGGTGGCTAAAACGGATGATTTGTGGATGTTTTTCTTCCAACACCGACTACACTGTGATGACTGGCTCACGAGATTGACTCAAAGCTGCAGAGATGACACTTAGAAGAGGGGAAGGAGCCGGCGATGCGTTATTTAACCCTCTCTCTCTCTCTGCCTTTTTGCCACCAAGGGCGGTCTGACCTTTGAGCCACACCGGTATCTCTTCTGTAAGTCGACGGCACGCATTCTGCCCACGCACAGTTATTCATTTTCCCTGTAAATTCTCCAGAGGAAAAAAATAAGCACAGATGTCACCTTTTGCGCGGTGGCAGAGAAATTGCAGTCGCATCCCTTTCCTGAAATAGTAGCTATCAACTGTAAACCCGATTAGGGGATAAACAAAAGATTTGAGGCTTAAGGAAAGTAAGTTCGAAATGTTTAAAAAGATCTTGAATCGAATGCCCAGACTGTATCAACTAAAGGTAACTTTCGAACGGTTGCGTGGCATTTGGCTACCTTTTGACGAGCAAGATGTCAGAATCGTCTTACATCTTCGAAAGATTGCCATCAAAGCCTTGTTGGAGTAAGCGGAAAAAGGGGGAAATGAAGTTATAGTCCTGCTCTTGCAAGCCAAGCAACCAACTGCCAATACATAAAAGGCTTTGAAGGATTTGCAGAATGATTGAGGGGCCGAATCCTCAAATGAACTAAGCCTCGGCCTTCCGGTATTTGGACAATAAAATAATTTAACTTTTGCACGACACTTGCACTTCACCGAGTTCACAGTTTTGAACTTTAAAAAATCACATAAGCACATGCAGCCAGCAATGGTGCCATGCGTTGACTGGACTCGGAACAACAATGATTTGCGAAGAGATCAGCTAGGTTGAGTTTGTCGAAGCAAAGTCAAGTTCAGTAACCTGAGACGATGTTTATCCAGTTTACAACTCTATACAGAAAGGGTACCTAGAATGGTGGATTGTTTTAACAAAAACAACGACATTAGCGTTACCTTGCAGAGCTAGAGACCAGAAAGGTTCTATTCGTGACTGGTAACAAATAAAAACACATAAACTAAAGAAATTACACGAAGGTTGCATGCCGAGCTATGCTCGCCCATGTCCTGAAAGATGTTGGCAAGGATGTTGGCGAAGTGCTGGAGAGAGAGGGGAAGAGGTCCCGTATTCCTTTCGGAGAGGAAAAGATGGGAGTGAAGGGCGCGAAGCTCCTTTTCTGCGATACCACGCATTGGTGCTGTTTGTTTGGCGACGCCACCACATCGGTAACAGGCTGCTGTGTCTACAGATAGAAAACATAATCTCTTCACTGATATCCCTTACAAACGACAAAATGGTTCAACTCAAAACCGGCATAATTGGGGCACAAACACAGAGAACATGAATACGAGATCTACTACCAAGCCAGATAGCAGCGCCACAAACATGTAACCCGTTTGCCTTAACAACAAGCTAATTGGCTTTGTTTATAACAATAACGAGGAAAAAAAATAACCGGCCCAGGAGCAACCAAATCTTTCCAGCTTCTGGACAGTAGTTAATTTGGTAATCCAGTGGCACAAGTGCAAACTTCATATCAGAACAACAAAACATCCATTTTGCCCTCGGGTCTTATTAGCGAAAGGACAAAAGGCGCTTTTGCGCAACTGTCCTAGCAGAAGGCAACGAACTCACAGCCTGACACAAGTCTTATCCGCTTTTCTTTCGAAAACCAAATTAGCCAGCTCAAGAAAGGAGATGAGCAACACATGTCCGACGCAATCGTTCCAACGGGTACACGACAAACTGTTCGGAAAGCAGTGAATATGCTTGGCAAATTGTGCGCACAGCCACTTCGGTTTAAAAAATGAAGGCTAGTGCCGATCCAGTACCCTGGAAAGCACTCAACACCAACAAAATCCACCGTCACCTGAAAAAATGGGAACATAAAGGTAACGTTTATCTTCCTATGCCTTCATACAAAATTGTTAGTGACGAGAAATTGAGAAACAGTGCCAAGCGACTCGTTGGCCAATAGAATCCGTTACCATTGCAGACGACTTACTCGAGAGCAAAATATTGCATTATTAACACAGCTATCGAGCGATTTCAAATTCGAGGAGTTCTTTCAAACCAAGCAGCAAACCATATTCATCCCGGAGATCTTGTCTCTGGGTAAGCAAAGAAACTCACACTATCGCAGCAGCCTAACTAGTCTAAACAAAGTTGCAAAAGGTAGTCAAGCCCGTTGAGTCCGCACAGAATCCTTTATTTTCTTTGGAGGAACGCTAAGCTTTCAAAAGCCAAGTAAACACTGGCATTCACCGAGAGCGTGATGACAAGGTGCGATAATGCCAAGCACCAAGTGGATGGGGTCTTGAAGTGAACACAGAGCGCAAAATACTGACGATAAATAGCTGTATTCACATCAGAAAATCCGCCTCCCAACACACGCACACATGTCCGTACATGTGCTAAAAGATGTGAATTAAAAGAGGAATTAATTGGAAAATCCACCATTGCAGATTTGAACGGAGACAAGAACAACGATAATGATGGCTATTTAAACCCAACGATATTCCCCGCTTGCGCCTAGCATCAACGATCGGTTGTCGAATGCATCAAGCAAGGAACGACATGATCAAAGTCTCGTGAAAATCGCATCACAGTCGGTGGGCCAAAGTTGGGTGCGTAAAATGGTTGAAACTTTTCACAACAGTTTAATCAAACAATGCCAATGCGAAGAGTGATGATCCTAATCTGTAGTTTGGAGGTAAGTTGGTGACCTACCATAAGCGCCTTCTTCTATAGGCGGATAGAACATGCGCGGGGTCAAACAGCTCTCCATGCGTGTGCACGCATCCATGACCATGGCAAGGTGTGAGTAATTAAAAATTAAGCCCTTCCTGTCGCCGCAGTGACTCCTCAATTAACGGGCCCATCAATGCCTATAAATCGTGCGATCTCAGGAGACCATCCAAGTCGAGAGTGACGAACAAACCAATGATTCCTAGAGATTTGAACCTGGTGCAGCAGTAATGTGAAAGAGAAGCTTTCCAAAATGGAGGGCAACCATCATCACTATGAACACCACTACGTGATTCCAAATATCAACTCACCTGACGGTGGAGCTCAAATACGGGCGCACATTAAGGTGGATCAAATTTAATGAGCTTATCAACGGGTCCCCCAGACCAGGTGATTAGAATAGTAAGGGTGATAAACGGTCTAAATGCATGATACTTGCACTGCTAGGGTCTTAAAAATATCCATTTTGCTGAAGGCAAACACAATGCAAGAACAATTCACCACTGCTGCGCAGTTGGTTGTGTTCCGAAGACCGTGCGAAGTCCGATGAGAGATTCCTTATAAGGGGCCTTTTCAATAGATGATCAAGGTCTGGACAGTTTCCGACTCCGGAAAAAGTGTTGTTTTCGCTGTAATTATGCCGTTCCTAAACGATCAAAGGGAAAAGCAAACGCTAGAACAAAGAAATTAGTGATTCAATGGGCCGGATAAAGTCATGTAAATCGCTTAGCATAAGAGAGAGGAAGTAGACAAAAGGTCGCGGATCAAGGATTAAGAGGAATCGTGATCTCCGCAGATTAAGTTGTGAGGATGACGAGGATTATTTAGGCCAATTTGGAAGCAGCGATTGCGCATGACCCGCAGTGAGTCATCAGCGGCCGACTTCCAATTTACGCAGTCGATAGGCTGTATGGCGGTTGGAGGAGCTTCTACGCGCACACTCGCACACATGCATAAGAGGTTGAGGTCACAACACGAATGAGACTTACATAATTTGTGTGTACATTACTAAGATGACAGTGAAAACGTAAACAAAAACAGTCTTTCCTCGCATTTTCGCAAGCTCGCCTTCACTCGTAAATAGGAGGTCCCAAAAAATAAGGTATGAATACGAATGGTACATACAGGGTGTTTGCGTTTGCAGCCAATTGTCTCAGCAGTGAAATTTGTGTCGAAGTGGTGTGATGCAGACGAGACAACAGAAGCCCGAATGACGGAGGTGATTAACTGACTTTCAAGTAAGTTAAATGCAGACGAATCGTTCATCACGGAGGCCGCATTGGCATACATTGGGTTTCGGTTTGAATATTGACAGCATTGATAGCACACGCCTGAAGGGCGAACCACTTCTGCACCTGGTACCTGGGATGCGACAAAGTAAGATAAACACGTCTGAACGTTCTAGATCCCAAATAATGGTGATGAGATAATGGCCTACCCGAGGCGAAACACATCTTCGACTTTTATCAGGAGTTGGATTGGCCCTGGTCCAAGTAAACCACTGCACACGATTGCTATCATTAGCCCACTGCCAAAATTTCTGAAGACACCGACGACAGAGGGAGTAGCGCACAAGATCCCGATGGGTCAGAAAGAGATCGTGAATGTGCCCAGGGCAACACATGATAGAGGGTTGTGCCGCGGAACAGTAAAGGTTCCATAGACCTTTGGAAAGGAACCATTCATTGGAAGGGAAGTCTTCAATCACCACTACAGCATTGGGAGATGGATCCTTGCACCGCAGAGCCATTACCTCTTCAGCCCTAGAGGACCCATTGGGAACAGTCAGGGCAACGTTGATCAAAGTACGATCGACGTCCTCGGGAGGGGGGGACTTCCGATGAGGAAAGCTAGCATCAGCAGCCAGGCCAGCAGCCCAGAGACATAGCCGCAGGGAGCAGGTGTGGCAAATTCCAAGACTTTCATACCACTCTGCAGGCTGTCCAAGAAGAAAGCGCACCAACTCACCACGAAGTATCTTTGAAGGGCTTATGCCTGGCCAAAAAACAAGGAAATTTATTGGGTTGGAAAGGGTAAAAAGAGGGATTAAGTTAAAACGCACCTGAAGTTTCGCCTAAAGGGGAAGATGCCCTGGGAATCGGAATAGGAGACAGCTGTAAACAGTTACTTCCAAAATGGCGAGCATTAGAAGATGCAGTGTAGAGAATCCATCCATCAGGATTAAAGTGTACCCATCTAACACCGGAACCATCGCATGCGAATCTCCAAACAGAAAGAACTCGGCCTCCTTTATAATCAAGAAAGGCGATTTCTTGGGCCCTGCAAGGCACACACCAATGGTAGTTGGGAAAAAATAATGGCCCTATTTTACATGGATTTAAATAAAATCCGAGCATAGGTCAATAAACAAACACAAACGGCAGCAATGAACCAATCTTAGAGATATTAAAGAGGAGCATGGAAGGTACCAAGCGACAGCGAGGATGGAACGATACGGATGGAATGAGAGAGAGGCAATAGCACCAAGCCGATGATAGGTGGAGCGGGGCTTGAAGACCTTGTCACATTCTGAAGCAACTGAAGACTTTTTTGCAATCGACCATAAACACACACGACCACCAAGGCAGCCACTGGCCAACAAATAAGGAATAGAAGGGTGAAACTAAAAGAAAATAGCAACACCCAACAAGATTGAGGATCAATTCGGAAATTTGTCGAAAATGCGAAACAGATTACAGACTAACGTTAATTGTCCAAGGAGGTTTCTCATGGCCCTCGCATTGTCCGATACACTCTCCAGAAGGGACATCATACAAAATAACAACGCCTTCCATATGTGCAGCAGCGATTACAGTGTCGTCGCAATTTACTTTTAATAAAAACACAGACCGACTTGGAGCGGGCGAGGCAGGTTTAAGGAGTTTGGCATTGTTAAAAGGAATTTTGTCAGAAAAATTCGCAACGATACGGCGCTGGAAACCTCGTACCTCCCGTTCCCTTAAAAACTCAACAACGTCTTCCATCTCCACGTGTGCGACCCATAATTCCTGCGAATGCAGAGCATTAAAAAGGTGCGAATGACGAAGAGGAAAAAGTTAAACTACATAAACAACCAAGTGAAATTCTAGTACTACGCTAAATGAAACTTGCTTTATCACATCAAGAATTTAAACATTTTAGAATTTTATTTAAGCTTGCAGCGTTATGAGCGACTGCATAAATTAGGGATAAAAAGTTTAATTGGCTCATGCTTGCGTAAAGGACTATGAAAAGGTAGCAAACTCTCTTTTCGAAAGAAGCGTTTAAGTGACCCCAATTGCTTCTGTACGGGCTGCGGTTCCGGCCAAAGACAAAAAGCACTTGTTTTTGCCTCCGCAATGCATTGGATGACTGCTGACAATTTTACAGGTTTTTTTTGTCTTTACCATTCTGAGTTTACAAAAGAGAATAAAGTCGATTACTACTGCCTGACTTTAATGCGTAAGCAGCGTAGTAATAAGGAAACTTCACAGCGTCTCTTCTATAGCAGCTTGATTTAGCTATTAGATTTGGACCCTAATGTCTTTGTAAAGCATTTGCCCTTTCCCTCACTTCCCCAGTGACCGCCTTTAGCATGTAAGGCCTCTGGCTTCTTTGACATTTTTAATTTAAGCAAGCAGTACAGATTTGGGGCTAGAAAGTCAGTCAGTGTAAGTAGAATAGGTGCCGCGTTCCTTAATACCGCCAAACTGGTCGACCACGGTGTTCCAAGTCGTTTTCGCGCCACACACCTACACAGTACATATAATAACATATATATTACAGCCTGGCTTTAAACATTAGTTTTAATTCTGGTTGGCCTTTGAGCACTTAAGCGGTCGTTGTAGCCTCCCGAACATCCCCGGAAGCCGGAAGTATGCTAATCGTGGGCATAATGCAAGCATTCAAGAGGGGAAGAAATAAGGTGCTGGCATTGCTAGGAGACCAGTCCATGCGGCTAAGCCAAAACATTTATCTCAGTCACTGAATGTCAAACAGCAGTCCAAAGAAACGAAGCGCTACAGCGACTTTGATCTAGCTGGGTGGGATGGCCTTTAGGCCATACAAGAAAAATGCCTTCTCTCCCTCCCTTGAGTACGTGCTTTCTGCCCTGCATCGTGCCTTCTTTCTTTTTTAAGGAATGCCCAAAACGCAACACTAGCATCTCTAAGACTGTATCTAAAACGTCACAGAGCTCCAGGTTTGATTGCATTGAGGTTAAGTTCCTTCTTATTTGCGTAGGAATTTGATGCACTAAGAACATGGCTTTTGAATTATTTGAATGTTGATTTTGCTGTGATTGTTAATACAATAATTTGCCAATTAGAACGCCAGGAAAGGCACTTAGAAGAAGCCTTATACGAGCTTGATCGCTGGTATAGCGTATTGTTTGTTTTGGCTGTTGGTTTATCCGACACATTAGTGGCGGCCACCTTGAAGCTAGCTGCGCGGGCTGGCCTGCCGGCCATGCCAGCAGTTCCCATACTTTCCGTCTAGAATACACGTATTCTGACCTACACCTGGCCTTTTCTCCTTCTTTTAGGGATGCTCAGGGCACTGCAGCTGGCCTTGTGTGTTTACTAAAATATCCGGTTAATAAGTTTGCGTCATGTCAGATGAAATGGTCTGAATCATACACTCAAGCCAGCTCATTCCATGTGTCCAAAATAAATCAGCCTCAGCGATGCGCACTTTATTCTCGCAGAAATGCCCCAAAGCACTGAACCTAAACTTCCCTTAGATGGCTAAGTTTGGCGATCCGTGAAAGAGAAATGTGAAGTCCTAAAGTTCAAATACTTGTGCTTTTGATTTGCTTAAAAAGCCAAAACGTCACTCAAATTAAACTTTGCACTTTTTTGCTTTCTGCCTTTGTATCCGTAATACCGTAGCCATCAAATAGATTCAAACGCCTCTCCAAGTCACTTTGAATGTAAAATAAGGTCAGTCTTAGTGAATCGTAGTGCCGTGGTCCTTAAAGCAAATAAAATATTTTTGAATTTTTAACAATGGGCTCGAAAGCATTTGATTCTTTTAACCGCCTCGTATTATTTCATAATGCTTAAAAGGCGCCGCTTTTAGACTTCGAGGCATCGTTTGTCGTGTCCTGCTGCTGGTCTTGCAAAATGGGTGTTCTTCAAGGTGGAATGAAATGTATAAAGTACTGCACGTTTTTCTTCAACTTTATTGTGTTTGTGAGTTTTTTACGAATATGTAATCGTTCAACTGTGTGTGACCCGTATGCCTATCTTGCCTGCCCTTTGATCTCACTTGGTACTGTTGCTTCTTCATCGATATGACCACTCCTCGTGAGTTGGATGGTCCAGGTTTGAGTATATATTAATGGTCTGAGTGGTTGCTCCCTGTGTGCACCGTCTTTCTTTGAGACCCCCTTTTTGTTGCCTGTTAATGGTCAGTGGGGGAGTCCAGTTGGGCGACGCACAGTTACATTGCGCCTAGTCCACTAAATTAATTTAGTTTTTTTACTTTGATTTTGTTGATTTTTGAGTTGGTACTTCAATGACTCTGTCTCGATTCAAGGTATTTGGTCTATTTTTGGCTGGTTTCGGTGGATATTTGCTGTATCAGCTGAGCCTCTACGGCAGCCAACTGGGGGATGTGGTCAAGGTTTTTTCCATTGCCCTCATTGTGCTTGGTTTCATTATCTTCGTCGTCGGTTTTCTTGGATGCTGCGGGGCGTGCTACGAAAGCCCTTGCATGCTCATTACGGTACGTTCAATGTGGTCCACTGTTATTCTTTATTTGAAAGATATTGTTTCCCTTTTACTGAAATTGGACTTTCAATAACCCATCTGACAACCTTTCGTCAAACCATTAAAGCATTTAGAAAGAATTAGCCTCTATCCCGTCATCTATTGAGTGGATTCTCAGGCGCCGTAAATCCTCCGAATGCCCTACGCACTTGTGTTTGTGGGGTATCTTGCCATATTTGCACCCTAGGCGGTGTAGCAACTTCCTACCATCTTGTCCTTGCAAATGGAGTAGTTTGCTTTCATCTAGGGGTTTGATTTGCTTAATTGCAGTTACTTACTTGGGGTTTTGTTCAAAAGCTTACTACCTGGCCACTTCGATGTTCTTTATCCATACTTTGAATGATTAGTTCCATTGAATCCATGGCAACCTTAAGTCGTAACCATTTACTTAGTGATCCTAATTGTTAACCAAGGGTATAACTTAAGCATGGAATGCGTTTCAATACTGGCGAATAAGCTTTGGTAGGTGTGACATGAAGTTCCACATGGACCACAAGGGCATTTTAGACCCCGAATTTGCTTCAAAACGTCAGCTTTATTCGTTTCTTGTTCACCTGTTTCAGTTCGCCGTCATTGTGGCTATTCTTCTGTGCCTCCAGATTGCTGTTGCTGTGTTCGCTTTTATGTACAAGGACGAGGTAGGTGATTCCTTCCTTCATGTACACACCCTCTCCCTTTCTTTTCCAGTTGATGGACTTTCTTTCTAAGAGTTTTGAGGAAGTTTTCAGCAACCCTGATACCACATTCAGGCGGCAGATTGAACGAGAAGTAGGCGCTTCCTTGTCTTTAGCTCCTTTTTAGCTCCACTGCTGCGGTTTCAAGATTCCCGATGTGAGCTGCGGTTTATACGTGTTTGAGAAGGTAAGGCTTCCCTTGTATGATTCCACGTTTTTGCCGTTTAGTCCTGTTGGAGCGTAATCACGAGCAAAGTTGAGTCCTCCATGTATATCATAATCGCAACGGCAGGAGTATTGTGCCTCATTCAGATCGCTGCCATAATCGCTGCTTGCTGTCTGCAGTCGAAAATTCGAAGTTATGCGGTCTATTAAGGGATTTTCTCTTCTGAGTCCTCACAAAAAACCACAACTGACTGCAAATTCGTGCGCAAGCTCTTTCCCCGTTATTCCCATTTACCGCGCTTATTAGTGGTGGCTTTCAGCATGCGTGTGAGTGTTGATCCAAGTGTAATTCTGTGTGTATGTCTTCTCCATTTCTGAGTGTGCGCGTTTGTCCGAATCATCCCATCTTACATTCACGTTATTGTAGTTGTTTTTTTTCCAGTTTACTGCTGTATTTTTGCATGAGTCGACACATGCACCCACTAAGGCATATATTCGCGATGCATATGGTAAGTGTAAGCATAAACAATAAATCGCATCCGAATACCCGCTTGCATCGTGGTAGCATTATGCTTGTGGTTATAACTTTTTGCAACGTTTCCTTCGAAATAGAATGAGGTGGTGATAGGAGGCACGGGCCATGCTCTTACTCCCAGTTGATTTTTTTTTTCGCGGCGTTTTTAACCGGCTTTTAGCTGTGAATTCCCAGCTAGGCGTGTTTCGCGAGGTCTGTGTCCAGTGCCCTAAGTCAAGATCACAGCATCCGGGTGGTGTGTAAATTAGTCACTTCCTCGCAAGTTTTGGGTCGTAATTTCTCCGAACCTTCGATTCAGAAACCATGCCGTTCGGCTGCGGGTGCTGTTTGCTCGCTTTGCAGACAATTCCGGGTCACGTGAGTGAAGTTTAATCGGCTCTGTTCATGTGGCCGTACGCTTCTACTTGTTCGCCGCTCGCAGGCGTGGGGTGGAGGTGGCGTCGCAAAGACGTCACATCTTCCTGTCTGCGTTATAGTCTAGGCGCGCTGTTAATTCGATTTTTTTCCTGTGAGACTGTGCAGCTTAGGTCTTCCTTTCTTGGTTCGTTATACGCTGCCTCTATATCCATTGCTTTTCGTTCGATCACCCAAGCCTCACTCATCAATTACGCTTCCCGGTCTATCGACGCCTTAAAATAGGACCTCGGTGGTTGATCTCGGAGAAGCTTACATTATTCAGCAGTGATGCGAACTCAGTGTACCAGCCATCTGCCTGAGTTGCTCTCCTTTAGTCTTCATCCCCCCTAACAGGTGGATCAGGAAACCTATCTTGTTAAGTTGGGGTCTTGGATTTTATTCTGGTCCCTGCTTAGACTGAGGTGACTTGAGATGATGACTCAAACGCCCGCAGACCTTGGCGTCTTGTTGTGCCCAACTGTCCATTCGGGTATGGCGAGCGATTGACATACGTGTTTAAAACAATTCCTGGTGTGAATATCAGGTGAAGTGCTTTCCGCGTTTTTCCCGAAAATCTTGACTGATTTTCAATGAAATGATGGCAGCCATTGGAATGGCTTACAAATGAGCGTAGGCAACCCTCTTTGACAAGCTGGTCCGATGTTTTCCCAATTTGGGTTCAATTTTCATCCTTCAACCCCGTACTTATTTTAAAGAAGGGTCACCCATATTAGTATGCTGTCTCATGATAGAGGAGGGGGGAGTGCTAGTTCTTCATCATCAGGTTGGTTGCCCGTTTTACATCACTTTGCTTCATTTTAGCTTCTTCATACAGCTAGCCTTTTGGAACACAACTTCACGATCGAGCGCTTAGGTGGTGTCTAGATCTGCTTGTGTTCAGACGGAGATTTAGTACCGAAAGTTGAGGCGAGATATCCCATTTCTGGAGGAAAATCGCAAAGTGGAAAGACCTCCATTACCCTAGGTTTCCAGGAAACTAGTTTTTTGACCCCAAAATTATGACGCTAAGCTATCCCAACCCCCTCGGTGTGGATGACAGACCGTAAGGTAAACAGTCCCTGGGGGAGGAAAGTTCCAAATGCCCATGACATCATGTCAGAATGTGACGAACTCTCTCTGAAAACACTGAGATGTCCACATCTATGCGTGGTACTTCCCTCTAGCTGCACAAACCTAGTCACATCGTCGTGGTATTATGGTTTTGTGGCTATGGTAACGACATATCAACGCAGAGCCTATCTCCATGGTTCATGTCTACGCACACGTGTCTATACCTGTGTTCGCGTGCGTGCATCGGTCGCCTCGATCCAACATTTCCGTGATTGTGTGTAAATTTTCGCACCCATCCGTTAGTTTATACGGCCTTTTGTCCGGTAGACCCTGAGGTGGGGAGGGTGGCCTGTGCTTACTATTCGTGACTTCCCTCCTCACCAATCTCTGTCGTACTGCACAACTTCGGTGCGGGTGTGATGCCGCGCCATTTTCGTAGGTAACTTGTCCGGTGTGCTGTCGACCCCTCCACCAGACCGTTTCAGTTCAATCTTAATAACTAGATGGTTTTTTGTGGTTGCGTAACAACGAAGTGCAGGAATTGTGCAAACAAGTAGGATAGGTACATGAGTTGCTGGCACCGCTTTTGTTTATGGCATCATAGGCTATCTCTTGGTCCCATGCATTACCAATTAAGCGATCCTATCAATCTAGACAATCCGAGCGTCTCTGCGGAAGTCCATCAAAATTAAAAATAACATTTGGTAGTCAAACAGTCTGCAGCCAGAAGCAAGAGGAAGGAAGGAGCATTGAGGCTGTGATATTTGGTTCACATGCATTGAGACCTCCAAAATACGCCTTCTTCATTATGCCGGGCAGAGGAAGAAGATAGGCTGGCATTGGGTAGGTTTAATGCCATTTTGCTGTCGTATGATAATCTTACTGACGATTTTTTGTTCAAATGAATAACTAGTGTCACTTAGATTTGTGTAATCGTCCATAATGTTTTGGGTGCAAGATCTTTGAACTTCTCGGTTTCTCTACGAGGGCAAAACTTTACAGGTAGGGGGGAGCTAGAATGAACCCATTGTAGGCACATGTTAAAAACCAGTCATATTTTAAAAGAGCTCTCAAAGAAACGCTTTTTATTGGTTTATTGGAGGTTAAGGGTTTGCTGAATCTAGCCGGAACAGCCATGAGGTTCCCTCTAGGCATTGGTGGCGAGACATGGAAATGCTATGAGGCACTATTTTTCTGCTTAAGTTTCGGTTTTAATGACGGACCACTCAAGGACTCCACTACTGTACTACTATTTGAAGGCCTGGTCAGTAATATCCGGCAATTCTCCACATCGGTAACATGCATTTATTCCTCCTTTGTTGCCAGAAGAGTACCGGGACAGCTACCTTGATCCTTAAATGATAATTATTAGCATGATCAAAGTAGAACTTACGCTACGGGAGGGAGAATATTTGATGACTCTTAAGGTGGGCCTGAAAATTAATTACATCCGACCCCAAAATGTACCTCGAACCCGTGTCCTGTGGGTATGCTCTTATTCACTAAAGGCTTGCTAGTCGTGGCCGTGTCTCAGTTGGAAAAGTCAATTGTGGAGCTTTCTACGGTGGTTCCAAGAAGAAGTCAATGAAGAGGAAGCGTGACACTACCTCCACTTCTCTACACTCAAACATGTATGGTAAAGCAACAGCGTAATGAAGCGGTGTGGAGGGAGAATTGATGCTTAAACGCATCCTCATAAAGCTTTCTAAAGCACCGTTCTTTAATAACTGGCTGCTTGTGGGTTAGTTTTCCCGTGGCCAGAGGCTACAGATGTGGTGGAAATAACAATCTCCCCAACTCCATGCATGGTGCCGAGTGCGACTCTAGGATCAGTGGAATTGTCCCATGAAAACTGAATGAGTGGCAGGGTTGGTTCTCAAGTGTCCTTAGAGCACCGACTAAGATGTGCTGGATGGGGCTGGGCGCCTGAGCTTCGGGCCATGCCAGTAGTCCCAACGGCCCACTTTTCGTTGACAATGCGCATTTTGGTCCAAGTCTTATGTCTTCAGAAAAGCCTTGCAATGCTGAAGGGTTTTTTAAGCCCCAACTGCTCCTTCAAAATAGCGATCACCATTATGACTGTGAAGCACATACATCAACTGCTTTTATCCGCTTGGATCGAATTTTAGCAAAAGTGACTGCGATTGGGGACTGCTGTACTGTTTTTGTGACTGGCAGAGAATAACTTCGTTTTTTTTAGGATTAGCGAGCGACAGACTCAAAATTTACGCTTCTAAAATCTTTTCACGCATCAAAATAGGCTTACTTATAAGCTGAAATGTTTTAGTTTTGAATTTTGTTCAACTGTCCATCACACAATTTGATTGCAGGCAAAAGTTTTTCAATCTGAAATAATTCAAAAAGTGAGACATGAATCGGCTCAAGGGAACTGCACGTTTCGAAGTACTGGTGACTTCTTCCATAAAACCTAGTCTTGAACACATTAAATGGAGTAAAAAGGTTGCAGCACTACTTATAGACTCACCTTGATTTGCAACAGCCCTGAATTGAAATGAAAAATTACTGTACTTGTAGGTTTATTTAGCTGCAATCTCAACAGACATGGTGGTAGTTACTTTGGAAAAGCAACATATGAGGGAATGAACGCCTGATACGAGCAATAAGCAAGACACTAAGCTTAGTAAGTCAAATAGTTTGTCAGGTTGCTGGCCTCTCAATGGCCATCGCGGAATGCGAGTGGGATCGTATCACCGCTCTCTTGTTGCGCGTCCAGTGGCGTCCCAAAATCGCTGCTGTTGAGTCGTTTAGCCAGAAAGCCTTTCCATCATCTCCCAACGAAGTAACTGCGACGTCAGCCAGTGGAGGACGGTTAACTTGGGGTGCACGGCTTCGTTTGGGCTCGTGTTTATGTAAATAAACTTATTTTCATGAATGCAAGCCCTAGCGTTGTATTTGAAAGATTGGCGTGGCCAACGTGTCCCAACTAGGCCCCAGTATCCACGTTAGTATTTTTTGAGTGGGACATTCGCCCACTTCAACTCATTAACTAGGTCTCGTGAATTGTTAATGAACTAAGCACCCGGACAACGGGTGAAATAACAGAGGCTCCGGAGCATTAGAGGCGAACAGGTCTAAGATCATGCAGCACCACCGTAGAGTTCCATCGATTTGATACTGCCTAATTTGATCTAATGATTTCAAATTGGCGTTTTAAATTTCGTAAAACACCAGTGAAAAGCTTTGGTAAGTGGATTAGAGCAGAGGTCGAAGGTAAAGGACTGAACAGATACCTTCTGGAGCTTAGAATTTCTTGCTATCCATTGTGATGTCCTACTAGCAGAAAAGGATTTACTGGCTGATCTCAGCTCTACCTTTTCCTACAGCTAACGGACGCCACTTTAGTGGATTGAACTTGCGACTTCGGCCACTAGTGACTGTTCGTCGACTTGTCTGGCTGCCTTAACTATCATAAGACGACTTGTGAAGAATGTTGGCCGTACTTGAGCAGTGCACTCGTTTTTTTTCAGACTGCTAGAAACTTGCATTCAATGTTTGAGCAATCCTTACAGATCAGGATGTGATCTGATTAAGTGATAACAATTTGCAATGGCTGATGTTGTTTTAACGAGCAACTTACGACTCCTTTTTGCAATGTTAAAATCTCACCGAAGTCCAATTTGCTTTGCGTGATTACTTCGCCATTTCACCCAACGCATTCCACATTCCGCAGCCAGAAAAACTACCAAGAAGTGAGTTGCACTAATTGATGTATGAATTCGTCACCTTGGCACTTCTTTTAGCTTTCTTGAGGAGGGAAGTCACGAATTTTCACCAACTTGACCAAAAAAAATGAGAGACTAAACACGTGCTCTGCTAATTACTTCCGCCAGCCAAATGTAAGTGAAAACTGATGAATTTGCAGGAAGGGGAACAAAAACGGAGCTTGGATGACTGCAATTGTATGGTAGCCGTTGGAATAGTTTCACTTTCAAATGCCTAAATCGGGTCACCAATTTTCCACACATTGACAAGGGAGCCTCTGGTCTACTGTTGTTGGATTCGAGAGGCTAGTAAGCACGAATGGTGGGTCTGCTTGTGTGGAATCCGACAATCTCCCCATCTGCACTGCTACTGTTAATGTACAATTGGTGGATTTTAGGAGGCAGTCAATTTCAATTTGCGCAAAGATCCATCCGCTCTAGCTGATCCTTCGCTAGGTTAGCTCTTGTGCTTTTATTCTTTGGGCAATTGACGCTAATGCACCGCGGTGTGTTCTCGAGACAGTTATTTTGCATGAAGGCAAGTTCATGTCCCCGCGAACGTCGGATTACGTGTCGCAGTCCTCCTGGGTTTTATGGCTTAGTTGCATTTTTGTCGAAATTTTAGTGCAAAATTTGTTCCCTATTTTACAATAAATGACAAACGGCAATCTAGCTAATCCTTCTTGATTGACAGCTGGTCTAATCGCCAAAAAACAGATCCAATTCGCCCACAACTTTGCTAATGCGCTGTTTTAACCTTTGCTGTCGGTCTGTGATTATGCTTCTGTGGTCATAAATATCGCTTCAGGCTGCATCAAAAGGCAATCCCATCAGTGAACGCAAATTCCCATTATCTGTGCCCACACTTTGACCAATCGGTGAAGGGGAGGCGAAATGGCGTTGCCACTTCAATTCTCTCTGACGTGAGCAAAGTCGTCCAATCATGATCTCGTAAATGAATCGCACTAGACCCTGTTACACTACGTCTGGGCCAACATTCACCTAGACAAATGGGTATGCTTTGATAGCCATTGATTGGATGACTTGAAAGTTGTTTCAAGTGAGTAATTTTCACCTGAAGATTTACGCCCGACAACCACGATTAAGCCGCATATTAATGGCAAGGCATCGAACTTAATTGGTTCATCATGAGCATTTTAGTGCACCTTACAATGCAAGGTTATTCCATTCAGCCGACGCTTAATCGCAATTGATACAGCAACCTTAGAACCAATAACTTTTTACCAATGTGTAACTTGGAGTGTAGGGGAAGTCACTTTTACCTCGGATTGACCTTACCTAGGCATTCACACTCCGATGTAGCTGAAGCATCACCCTTATATGGGCAGAGGTACAAGGGGCCAATCCTCTTACTTTGTCCTTATTTCCCCTAAAAGATAAAAACAAAGCGGCTGGTTGGCAGTCTTGATGGGGTTGTTTTAAAATTTATGAAAACGAGACTTAAGAAGAGGAGTCGAAGAGGGCATAAGAAGCAAAAACTGGAAGGTGGAAGTAGGTGCACCTTTTTTCCACGGCTGCTAGAGGAGTCCTGAGCATTAATTACTCAAAGTAAATAATAAGGAAAAGAAGCCAAATGAACCCAAAAATACAGCTCTGATGTGTCACTGAGTGAATTCATTGACCAATCGCCTTCCAGTTTTTGAATCTGCACACGCAACTCGAACTTGCCCTAAGACATTGGTAAAATAATCTAATGAAGATGGAAAACAGCATAAAATGAAGGCGCGAGTGGATTATCCACTGAATGGAGGGAAGCAATGCACAGCGTGTCGAGTACGTGTGAAGTACAGTCAGGAGGTTAATTATCCGTGATATGCATTAGTAATGGAGCACAAAGGGAAGAGTGGCTGTTTCAGCAGAGCTGGGGGACTGAAACTGGTTGATGAGGCTAGTCCGGCATGGAATTGGTGTTCACCTGGAGCTGCGCACCATTCTAATCCCAGTGGACTTTACTGTTGTCACTGACACCCTGTAATTGTCTACTGGGGGAATTGTTCTCCTCTCGGTGGGGCAAACTACACTTCCCCTTAAGGGAACCAAAAAGCAAGGAACTCAACGATGGCTGTTCACGTGCCTGTTCACGATTACTAGGTGTGTTAACACCGTGTGCAGCCAAGGCGTGCGGCCTGGACCTCAGCAGCTGTTTACGGATGATCAGGCCTTAACAGCGACTTCCATAAATAAAAAACAATGACGTAATTGTGTCACAAAAGTCTAGGCGAATTTAAAAAATGTAACAGTTAGAAGAATAGGTTAAAAAAGGCACATAATACGTATTTTCTTGTTTAAATTTACTATTTTAAACAAAGCAACTTCTGAAGAGCTATCTCCTCAAGGCATTGCAGAGTTGGAAAAGTAGCATCGATGTTTAAGATAACCTATGAGCACACCAAGGCATCGAACTTCCACCAATAAATGCGCGCGACGGCTTCAGCCCATTTTTTTAACTTTGAATGGCTGATGCGGCCTTTTAGTTAAGCGTCACTTTTTGGGTGCATTCGTTTGCTCCCCGGATGGCTTAAGGACAAATGATGCACTGCTTAATTTTCTTATGCTACAGGCCGCGACAGAGGCTGCCATACACTTGGCAATGACCCAGCTATTAAGTATTGGCACTTGTGCTTCAAACATTTGAATGGAACCTTTCATTCACAGCTCACTTTACAAGCAAGAGATGTTCGATGATAGGAGCTTCGCAATTGCTTCGCAAGACTTAATTGACGCATCGCAGCCGCATTTGTGGCCGCATGTTGGGAGAGTGCATCGTGTCCAGAGGGACCGAGTGGATGAAACGGCGTGCGATGACAAGACGGTCAATGAGCGTAGGATGAAGTGAATGCTTGGCCAGGGTTGTGCATAAAAAGGACAACCGACAAGAGGATAGAGAGATACACACCCGCATATGCCACTAGAGCGCTAGGTGGACGCATTGAGAAGGAGAGGAGAAACAGTGGCTTATGAACACCAACTTCTCTTCTACAATGTCGTAGCAATGAAGTAGAGGTACTAAAAATATTACATATTTTATAATCCATAGTGCCCGAATTTGCATTACCGAAGTACAGCAGAGCTCGAAGTTATTGACACTGTCCTGTGATCATATCTCTCAGCAAATGTACAGAATTGATGCCCTTAGTTGTCATAATGCCGTAATTAAGAGTTAAACAATAATTGAGCATTTAAAATACTTTTAGACAAAAAGTATTCGTATTAGGTAAAATAAGCTGTCAGCTTTCACACAACGGAAATACTTAAAGCAATAGGACCATCGAAGCCTTATCCGTTTGAAAATGGTGTTCACACCTACATTTTTTCCACTCCTACTGGCATTTTAGACCTTTAAAATCGTTTCCAATTTACTGGTTTGGAGGAATGAATTTGCAAGCTGTCTGATTACTGCAGCCGCAGGTTTGGCTGAATAGACTTTCCCACCGAGGCCGACTTCACCTGATAATGCAACCCATGATTTGGAAGCTTTTTAGAGATTATCAAGCTTGTTTCAAATTGAGTGAAGCCGAAATAAAAGAGTTGCAAATGAAAAGCTTAAGGATATGAAGTAAATTCCAGGTCAGACCATTTTTCCAACCTTGATGTGGTGGAGGGAGATTTGCGAACTTACCACAATGTCGAAGCGGACATTTTTAGTTTGCTGATGATCTGCTTTCTGCTAAAGGTAGAAATGTTTTCCCCCAAATAACACCCAAATCATTTGCGACTAAGAGTATTGGCAGTACCCTGTAGACAAAGGACGTCCAGTGTAAACAGGACGACCGAGCAGGATTCCCCACTGACCCTTATCTCACCGCCAGGCGTCAAGCCCAATAGGAATTGGTTATTATTCTCATAGAAATTTAAAAAAAACCTTGATCATATATAAATATATGAGAATTTCATCTCTGTGGCAGGAAGTAAAAAAGGCGTTCCGCTTATTTTGAACATCCAAAGTTTGCTTTAAAGGCACCGCCTTTCCATGCTCACTACGAGAAATAAAAGAATCAGTATGCGATAATCCGAAGGCTGAATTATCACTTGACCACAAATGGGCGGTGATGGCAAAGTCAAAAGCCACATCGACTGTGATGTTTGCTGTAAGGGCTTCACATGCGAGTTGTTCACCTCGTTGCACGCATTAGTAGGACGGCAATGAACATATTTAACTCGTGCCTTTCACCACCTAATTTTACTCTTTCACGGTCTGGTAGGTCAACAACCAAGAGTGCGGTGATTTGCTAAAAAACCGAAGCAGCGCTTCCCAGAATTCGCCTTTTATACCAATGCACTGCAACGATTGCGCTACTTGTTCCATTATACTTTGTTTCGTGGTTGGATTTTGCGCTCACCGTGCCTTTACAATGGGAGGACGTTGCGCAGATCCAATTCTGTGAGTTGAAAGTGGTGCCACCTGCAGCCGTCACTGGCAGTGCCTTTCGCCACCAAGTGCAGTCCAACTTTATCCCAATCCGCTTTCCATTAGTTAGTATGTCCGAATTGCCTCCGTATCATCAGGTTCGGAAGCCATAGTTAAGGCAAAGAGCTTTTCAAGCCTCCACAACAGCATCGAGATCCAACATAATCGTGAGGGCATAGGGTCTCGCCACTTTACTTCAATGAGGCCAGGACACATCCATTGGTATAACGAGGAGCATGCAATGAGGCATAGAGGGCACTTTTTACTGGCAACGCCACAGAGAGCTCGGTGACTGACTAAATAGTTCGGTTATGCCTGCGACTGGCATCGCTTTAATTGGGAATGGCATTCCTACAGAACACGGGACTGGTGCATTTCAAAGAAAGTTCACAGCAATTGCAACTCCATTGTAGAGCATCGTCACAAGTTCTCCCATCTGCTTCCAATGGCCCAATGGACCCATCCTTCTCCTACAGCATCTTGCGATTGTAATCTCCCGGTACTTTTATAGGCCACAATGTGTAAAGAAGACATTGATTGGGATGTTGTCGCTAAGTCTAAATCCCTTCTAAATAACGATGAGAGGCAATTTCACAGGCAACTCTTTTGTGGTGAATTGATTTCTTTGCGTGACCAACAAACTGCTCGCATTTGCATAAATCCAGATGTCACTCATGTCCATTCTCCCTTTCTTTGATAATCACGTGACTACTTGGGAAGTGAATATTTTGCTCAAAAAAAGAGAAGAGACTGATGTGGACCTTAAAATGCCGTCCCACAATTTTGCTGCAGGAAAGACTGGCTACGACCTTACTGATTGGATATACGAAACGGCTACAACTGATCGCAAAATCACCCTGCCGAATGTCTGTTCTGTAAGGAATTGGGTTTTATACCTTCCCTTCCTGACACCAGTGTTGCATGCGATGGCAACCAAAGAAATTACGTAAACTTACTAGCAAAAGTGTTGAAAAGGTGGAGAGGGGAGAATTCGCCTCACTAGCTTTCTCCACTAGTCTCTGGGACGCAGGCCACCATGTGCCACCCCAGAAGGTGGAGGTGAGAGTAGAGGGTGAAGCAGTAGGAGGCGAGGAGAGGAAAGGTGAGGAAGAAAGCGTACTGAGACGCACACACAGTCACACCAACCGGACCGTCCTCAAATGAGTGTGGCGATGGTGATTTGGGAGGCGTGTGACTCACCGCCACGCACACACACCTCTGCTCTGTGTTGGTGGGATAAGAGGACGAGTTGTGCTTACGAGTTGTGCCTGTCCCACCGAAGCACCGCTGGCAGCACATGGCCGATAGGACTGTAAAGACGTGGGTAACGAGGATGCGGCACCGCTGTCCTCATCCTCCTCATATCGGTTTGCTGTTCACTGAGCACAATGAGTCTGTCGTACGTCTACTTCCTAGATGGAGAATGAAACTGCACAAATCGCGATCTCGCATGATGTATGTGACTCCTAACTAATATGTGCAACATGTTTGCTACCGTTGGAGAAGAAAAGTTAGAATCGATCCGCACTTAAATGCAATGCGACACCAGTTTTGCTAACCTTTGCCACTGAATTGATGTTTAGAGGTTGGGAATGCGTTGATGTCGGATACTTGAAATAGACCGGAAGTATGAATGGTTTGCTAGGTAATGCAGCCACACTTCAACCATCTGGGAGAAGATTTATAGGTGTGCGAGTCATCCGCGTGGAATCTTGACACCTTCTGTTGTTTCTCGCTTAAATTATCAATAGTTCCACAATGGTCTTACTAATCTTGGACACCAACAAATTTTGACAGGTTAGAGGAAAATTATAATCGAACGAATGCTTTACATATGGTGCCTTAAGCCAAGCGTCTGTTATTTCTGAGCTTATGACAACTGAAGCGATTAAGAAAACACGTCAAAAACATTGGTCGTGGGTTATGGTCAACCTCTTCTTCCTTAACAGATTGTGGACGTTGGCGTTACCCCTGAATAGGGGAACTCAAGGCGTCAGCACACGGAAGGACTGGGGGCAATGAATGCTTTACTTTCTGCAGACTGCTATACCCGTACCAAGTAAGGAATGCGCTTACAACTGGAACCTTCATTGGTGGCCTGTACCGCTGCTGAATCCCTAACTATGCTTACATGAACAAAGCTGGCATAATCCCATAGGGCTGTGGCCATTTGGTAGTTTAAGAGGTAATTCCATTTGTTAACAGTCGCTATCCTTTGAGACAACTGCCGATGTGTTCATGTCACATGGAAGCCGTGCAAACAGTTAATGGCTTAAGCAAACCTTATGAAAACAGTTGGGTTTGCAAAAAGGTGTTCGATTAAATGAATTGTAAAAGTAATGTGTGCAGGGCTTTGTTACCATTCAAGCACGCTTTTTAGCCACCCATGGCCAGGAAGCATTACTTTATAAGGCTAATGCCAAAAGTTTGATTCACTTTTAGCATAACCAACGAATACAACTGCTCCATAAGTGCCATATCACTTGCTGTGTGTTACACCATTAGATGGTTTTCACAGCCCATTTAATAATAGTCCTAGTGCGAATAAATTGAAATGCATTGTCTTGGTTTAGTGACGTGACGATTGTTGTCCCTCGTTCCCTTTAAATTCTCAGACGCTTTCGCTTCTTGCCTTATCCCGACCTCATGGGATGGCCAAACCGACTGCGAAATCTCAATGGCACGGGCAAAGTTCACTTCGATGCGGTCGACGGGATTGGTGGAGAGGCACCATAGGTTGGCTACCAAAATAACCATCAAATCAATGGTATGGTCTGTACGAAGACAACCACCAAGTGAGCCGAAGACGGACATAAGAGATTTAATTGACCGCACCTGTGGACTCTCTGTGGTACTTATGTAGAGATTACAAGTGTTTTAAGGAAGACACCTCCTTCGCTTCCCATTTTGGATAGATGAGCGATTTAGAAGCGGAGTGAGAAGAAAGTGCAGACAAAGTATGCCGACTTAATAAAGCTTATGCAAATTTGTCCAACAGTGGAGTGCTCTGCTTGGAAGTTAAAGTTCATTCAACTAGTAATGGAATGATGATTGCATTGAATCGCCTAACTTGGAGTCGAGCATTAAGAGACGGTTAATGAGTCACTCCTTAAGGTGCTTAGTAGAGAACAATGAGCCTGCGGATATGGTAGCGTTGACGAGATGCATCAGCGACATTAGTACCAGGAGTTTTCTCACATCTTAATACAAGCCTAACCACCACCTCACCTTACTTGTGGGTGTTTTTTCGGATCAGCTACATTGTCGACCCCGGTAGGATACTATCGATGAAATCTTGGTCAGTACCGGATTGACACATTGCGTTTATGGGAGAGACGTGGGAGCCTTCCGTTCATCTATTCCAACTGAGGCGCTACATTTGATTTTCTTTCCAGCTGACCTGTAATGGCGCCGCAACATCTCCTTCGCTTTAAGCGACAGGTTACTGATGAATTTACAACTTTCTTCATAGCGTCTCTAGCATTAATGTCAACGCAAAATGACAGTACAGATTGAGGATGGATCCAAATTAGAGGTTGTTGATCTCGGCTGCATTCTGAACCAGGCTTAGTTTTCGTGAAATTCCTGCTGCTTGTGATGTGAATACTTACAAAAGCAAAGCAATTTAAAATTTTGAATTGTGAGGCGAAGCACTGTCAATTGTTCGTTGCATGCATTGTGCGTCTTCTTCGCTTATTCAACCCTGATTACTTGAACCGCCTTTTAATTAGCCGAACACTACAGACAACTGCCGCGCGTTGGTGAAATTGTTAGATGGATGTTCATTTGATAGTGTCTGAGCCCGTCAGTTTTTGTTGCGTAAGAACGGATATCGATGTTAGTTCCGTTGTTTCTAACTTCGGATTACATTTCAAGTTATCCGGGATGACTGGTTTTGAACTAAAATTGATGATCCCAGCAGAACTCGTGTCAATGATCCACTTACGGGGCCAAAGACCGTGAGTGATGCGCACTTTTGGTGCTTTAATTACTTGCTTAACTTCATTTTGGTCACACAGGCCTGAAGACCACGGCCGTCGCCTTCCATCCCATCGTCATGGGTCAAGGACCATGCTGGTGGCCCCACACTTTCTCTACGTCGATAGCACAGAATTGTGTTACTTCTTTTTAAGAGAAGTTTCTAAGCCACATATTTTTTTCGTGTTGTGCCAAATAATACTCCATGCGAATTAAACAATTTCGAGTCCTCAATCAGCAATCGTTTGAGGCAGGTGGACGAAGTTGAATTAGAACAAATGGGAATGAATTGGCCCGGCCATTGGGTCGATGGCAAAATTAAGTGTGCAGGCGTAAATCGAAGTTGTATATTCACACAGCCCTTTACACTTAACATTTCTTCTCGAAAAGAAGTCGTCAAGTCGTCGGGGGCCACGGTCAGCATCAGCATGCCCTAGTCTCAGTCAAAAGTGCCCGTAACTGTCAAAGCAAGCATCTGAAGGGATCAAGACGTTGAGTGACACAGGGACAAATTGGCTAAGTCATTTGTGAGCCGTCGCGAGGTGTGGTGCTAAATCGGCTTCTTTTCTCAACTACAGACATTGACCAAATTATAGTAATAAGAGAACTGAAGAGGGTAAAGAGGAAGAGGTGATAAGTAGGATTATTGACGTAATGACTAGTCGAGAGCAGATTACTGACTGAGTAGGCATGGCAGGCAATCTTTGCATGCACCCTAACTGTACCGATGTTGTTGGCGTTCCGGTTCCCACACTGTTTGATTCGGTCTACGTGGGCACACGCATTTTCCGCCTCCTCCCTGGTTTCCGAGGCCTCGGCTTTGCACGAATGTAGTGCTTTTGTTGTGGCTATCAGCCAATGCACATACAACTAACAAGGTGATCGGAGAAGTAAATAACTTCACTACAGGTAACGACTTACTGAATCAAAGAAAGAGCAAGTTTGTGCGACACTCTCACGCACCAGAAGGAGCATTCTGGAACTTGGTTTTAAATGCCTAAATATCTTACATGTTAAAGTAATTAGGAATTTGACCCAACGAATGCACTGTAAAAGCAAGTTTTTGCTTAACGATGAGAGTGGGGTGCAGAATTTCAATTTTAGGTTCATCCTAGAAGAGCTTAAGATCAACAAAAAACTGTTAAAAAGGCTAGTGATATTAGTTTAACCCCGGTGAGTTGTAAATGTGGACGCTGATTATCTGCTACAACAGCTATGTAGGCAGAGCAGAACAGATAGCCTTGCAGCACCTTTTGGGCAGATAATCAGCAAAAAAGGGAAGGATTGAAGTGCAAGAGGAAACAGACAACAAGGAATTTAGCTTTGCATCGTTATTTAAAAGCATTGAGTAAAGAGCCAAGCAACAAGGCGTCAATGAATTTCCCCTCCCAAGATAAACTGAAATAAGACACAGGAATAAATTGTATCATAGAAGAAGAGGACGCGTGTAGTGGCGCCTCCGACGAGACGCGGTGTGGAGATCTGGTGGTGTGATTGTGGGCAAAATGCTGCATTGGCTAACGTAAAACGTGCAAAAAAGTCAGACAATTCGCATTTTTACTCGTGTTGGGCAGCAGCAGATATATTGTGGATACACAAAAGTGTTGGCGGCTGGCTACAGGCGTTGGTGCTGCTGCCAATGATCGTGGTGGTGGTGGTGGGCTCTTGCGCTGCACTTACAGCTGTCAATCATTTACAGGCCTGCGACCGGATGCGAGAGTTGAATCTGAGAGATAGACGTTTCACAGTTGGGATGCAATTGAAGTTGATGGCCTACTTTACTGATGAATTTGCCGAGGCGGGTGGTAGGCCACTCTTAAGGCGTCACGAACCGCATGTTGTCTACTTAAAGCTCGATTAGTAAGGCATTAAAATTTGTTCCAAAATTGACCACTGAAAATGATTTCAATACGTAATTGGCAATCGCAGGTAATGGGGGAGGCTTTTGCAGAATTTGCCGTCTAGCAAAACTTGCCTTAACAAATGGTTGTCAGTGGCAAAATAGAAAATGAGAACTGTTTTAATGCTCATTTTGAAATGTGAATTCCACAAAATTTGCTTGAACAAAAGCAAGTAATTATGAATGACGCTTCAAATTTCGTTTAAGAAAATTAGGCTGGAACCATCTACTTTTGCCGCTTCACTGACATTACTGAAATTTCAAAGCTGCTGTTCGATATGACATGCCTGAAAACCTTGTGCTCCCTGAGTCAATCCTCCAGTCGGGGGAAGCTGTATTGCAAGGGCGGAACGTGTGCTCCCGGCATAAGGACGGGCTGAAGGGCTGCTGGCACGGTTCATGCACCACCCAGTTGAGGTGGGATCGGGGTGTATTGAATCGTTGAACAAATGGTGCATTATGAAGCCTTCTTCTCATCTCTTGTGTCCGCCTCAGAGTTCCAGTGCGTCAGCATTCTAAGCATTAAACACCACGAACTCGTCGTTATAGTAAGGCAACAATCTGCAGTTATCGCGCAAGACATCTACGACACTGGATTATTTACAAGGAGAGTACTTCTTCGCTTATCCAAAGTTAATAGCAGTGAGCAATGCAAATTTGCAATTGTTTAGCTTAAAACGTTGCAGTGATTAGTGGAGAATAATACCGCCTGCAAATTACTACACACGATTCGTGCAAGTGTTTTAGGAACGCAAGGTGATGCGCGATTTGTGATAACCAGTGACACAATAATAGTTGGTGGGAAGCAGAAACCACCTCACAGTCGGTCAGTCAGTCAAAATAGCTGCCGGCAGCGCAGTGTTACAAAATGAAGGAGAGAAATGAAATCTTTCGAGATTTGCATTCACTGCTGTTTTAGCTGACGCAAGTGTAAGTAATTCATTTTATCATCGACGTCACTTAACACTGTCTTTAAATGCTAGTTTCTAGCATTCGATTGACTAGTCACTGAGACCGAGCAGAGTAAGTTGTCCCGCCTTCCCAAATGCTGTAAAGACATGACGAAATTTCGCTGCAAGTTTGGAATGCTGAATATAGGCTATTATAATTTTAATCGCGCTTTCAACCACTAACCTCACCCCTACAACGTTGTAGCTGTTGAAATAGAAGCATGCTCGATGACGATCATGGTAATGTCAAACTAAAATGCACGAGGTTGTTCCAAGCGACGAAATGGAAGGGTGCCAAAGTGCATTGAAGTTGTGGTACACTGACTTGGTCTTGAGATTGCACTGGTAAACAGGCTTTGATGAATTTTGAATCATCACCATCATGCTTTTGCAGTCTCCTCCGAAGAGCATTGAAAGACCTTCGGTTTTTATCTGTCGCCTTTTCCAGCACTGCAAACACCGCAAGGGTCTTTAATTCATAAATCCCTGAGGTCAAATTTGCATTTAATGTCGTTTTTTTTCCGCAGGTCCAATGGCGTCCTGCCCTTCGTGGCAAAGTCCGACTCAAAATGCGTTTTAGAGTTAAAAGCACCCCCAAATAGCAATTAAAGAACTACAAACCTAACAAAAGAAAACGAAACATCTTAGGCTCATAAAGTATTGTTTACCCTTATCATTAATGTATTCGACACTTTCCTTTCCTTTTTACCACCCATTTATTAACAGTAAGTCATTCAAATACTTACATAAATCAAGGACAGTCTCCGGATTCGGGGGCTCCCAGCTAAGGACAAATCAACCGAGCGCTCTGAGTCTTCCTTGTAGACGGTGGGAAGCACAGTACCAGGAAGGAAACGCATTGCCAATGCATAGGAAGGGCTGAAGGCTACTGACATAAGTTGGAGGTAACGGTCGAATTTAAAAACCGAGCCTTAAGTGTCCACAAGACCAAAACGAAAGTTTCAAGAGCAATCATTTACTCAAAGCAAAATCCTCTTGTGCAGCAATGGTTCAACTGTAACATAACCTGGCATTTCTGAGATCAGGGGAATATTTTCCTCTTGAATGTCTGATTGCAGTCACTTTAATTTAACTTCGACCTTCGAATGCGCATTTTTGCCTTTCAAGCCCAGACTACCGCTTTGGATGTTGAAGGGGTCTTTGTCACATGGCTACTGTACCTACAAACCCAGGCATAACCGCCTTACCCATTGAGGCCATCTCCACCTGGGCAATGCGTTTTATGAGCTTAGAGCCCTTCCAGAGACTATTTGAACAATCCCACTGGAAGCGAAGGCCATAAATTGAACAGGTTTGCAAATGCGGGTCGAATAGTAATGCATGGAATTCCAAATACAAAATCCAAGACAAGAAATGTAGTTTCCCCCACAGTACTATTACGAAAGGCAACCTTCATCTACATCAGTTAGGTGTTGCCATGCGGAAATAAATTAAAGAGCGCTTTCGTGTTTGGTGACTCACCTAAGAGGAAAAGATGTTTGTTCCCAAGCTGAACAAGTTTTACAACTTTAATGAGGGGAAGAAAATTTTCATGTTTTTTCACACCACCGGACGTAGACTGTACGTTTTCTGACAGACCATTTTAAATCCTTCCATTCCTAACCGCCTGAATGTTTCACACTCAACAGCACTTTCGGTGCTGGTTCTGTTCAGCAATCGACTACTGTTAAAGTGGAGCCAGCAGAAGTGATGATAAAATATCAAGGGCTCAGTTAGTAGCTTCACCTACTCTCATCGGACACCCTCTTCCCACAGTATCAAACCCGGCGTCGAGTGCTAGTCCTTGTGATGTGGTTCGATCCGACCGAGCAGAAGCACGTGCTGGTGTCTACCAATTTGCGAGGCCGCAAGAACATTTATCGGTCAACCCTTGAGATCTTGACGATTAGAAGCAACCTTGTGCTTATCCTACTTCCCTGAGAGTGCTTTAGATTGCAAAATACAAGCTTGCGCTCCTCATTTCTTAAAATAATTTCGAATTTTGGATTTGCGTGCATGTGCATCTGCAGCAGTAATAAATTGACCACCGCCGTTGCATTTGTTTACCTTCAAGGATTAAAAAATTAGCATAAGCCGGTCAGAGCGTTGAAGGCTAATCTCTGGACCACAAGTGGGCGGCGGTAATAAAGCCACAAAAAACATCGACTGTAGTGCTTACTCTAATGACTTTAGGTAAGAATTGTTCTCCTGCTTACGCACATTAGCCAGACGGCTAGGTTTTGTAGTATTGGAGGACGCTTTTCAGCTCATGACTTTCTACACTAGTCTCTGGGACGCAGGCCACCATGTGCCACCCCAGAAGGTGGAGGTGAGAGTAGAGGGTGAAGCAGTAGGAGGCGAGGAGAGGAAAGGTGAGGAAGAAAGCGTACTGAGACGCACACACAGTCACACCAACCGGACCGTCCTCAAATGAGTGTGGCGATGGTGATTTGGGAGGCGTGTGACTCACCGCCACGCACACACACCTCTGCTCTGTGTTGGTGGGATAAGAGGACGAGTTGTGCTTACGAGTTGTGCCTGTCCCACCGAAGCACCGCTGGCAGCACATGGCCGATAGGACTGTAAAGACGTGGGTAACGAGGATGCGGCACCGCTGTCCTCATCCTCCTCATATCGGTTTGCTGTTCACCGAGCACAATGAGTCTGTCGTACGTCTACTTCCTATATGAAGACCGTGCAAGACTGAAGCACTCGCCATTGTTATTGAGTCTGGCGTTAAGAGATCTTGGCATAGCAGGCGTCTGGAAATGGAAGAGAGGAACCGACTCAGCAAAAAGGTGAAATGGAGTAACAAACGAATGTATGGAGTAGTAACCTTACCTTTCCATAGACCTGCTCTTCGATTAGTTACTAGTAAGTCCTTTGACCAAATCGTCCTCAAGTCAGTTAAGAAACATACCGAACTTTTGCAACTGTATTTTGAGTTCCTCGATCGTACTTTATCGAAAAAGATGCAATAAAATTAGCTAATGTTGAATAGTATTTGAAAGACAAAAAGCCTACTTTATATGAAACAGTAAAAAATGAATCTAATGCAATTTTTTCGCAGTCGTTCAGGTACTTTTGATATCTATGCGAATTGACCTAAATAGCTATCCTTGTTGGTAATAGCTTAGATGGCTTCAAGTGTGGGGTATAAATGAGCCTTTGGTGAATTTGACTTTTAAACCCCAGCAGCGACAAAGGCAGAACGGATTGGGGGGTATTGTAGGGCTTTGTGGGGAAAACGGAAGGAAGAAAAAACCAAGGAGGTATTAGATGTCGGAGAAAAACTGTGTTAGCAAGTCAGTGACCAAAACTACGAAAATAGCAGCACTCTTATGGCTTAATGCTATTTCGCCGTGTTTGCTTCCTCCTGTCAGCGAGGAACTCGTTGTCCCTGTTGTTACGCCTTTTGCCTCCTGCGAACTGCATGGTGCCATTATTCCCTTGTAAAACCACATCAGGGGCGGATTACAGCTAACCAGTGGTGATATAGTAAGGGATTCTTGGATATCATGCAATCTGTGAGTTGGAGTAATTTTAGAGTGATAGTAGAAAGGCTATTTGGTATCCCTAAGCAAGCCTTTCCTGCCATTTAATCCACCACCAGCAAAGTTTTACCTTAAAAGAAAGAGTTATTGTGTACTCTGACTATTGTCTCAAAAATTTGGATACTATCGGTGGGTTTTTGGGACTGATGTTGAAGGTCCAACACCTGATGCAACCGACCACTAAATCGGGGCCGCGGAGTTGAGGGCTGACCAAAAGCCTAAGGCTTCCTCTAAGGGATCAGAAGATTGCGCCTAAGCTGGTAGCAGAAATTAAACAAGCCTAAGCACTTGACCTTAATGTCAGTTGGAAGCATAATGGGGACAAACATGATTTCTCTCCAAAGTTTTCCCTTTGGTTACTCCGTTGCTTTACCCGTTGGATGCCTTCAGTAAAATCGTAGTACACCTCCCAAGGTATAAATAGAAACATAAATAAATTTGAACGAATAAATTCGTCAGCAGCTTTATTAATAATGATTCGGGAGGTAAATTTTTTCTGGAATCCCAACCATCAAATCTTGGGCATAAAGAGGAGTTCATTTGAAAGATTTTGAAAAGGGCAGGAAGTTGTTCATAGCAATTATCGCTTAAAGGACTATTGTTTTAGCTCGGGAAAGGCAGTGTTGGGTCCACTTATTATCCAGAATCAGTAAAATATGGTACCTCTCATTTACCAGCCTATCGTTTTAAGTTTGACGAAATCGTTGACAAATCTTTGCAAACCCACCCATCAGCAGCGGACCTCCGCCACGCTTAAATGTGAAGTCATTGAAAGAAATGGCCTGCAGCCTTTTTTTGGAGACAAGTGCGTGGCAGAATGCCAGAGGAGCACAGGGATGGGAATGAGTCAAAGTCACTTTGTTGACTTTGTCTAGATGATCCTTGTGTGAACTGACTTTTGCCTACCTGCCAGTCATATCGAGTAAAGCTGTTCACTGCTGACACTATTCGTCTGAAAACACATGAGCAGCCTATGGGGTAACAAAACTGTCTGCTGGCAATTCGCCGCATAAAGGGTAGGCGTGAAGCAATGTATGCTTTTAAAGCATGGGTTTCTAGATCGTTTCGCAATGACCAAAGATATGAGTGTTTGCTGTTGAAACACGAGATCCAACTTGCACACTGCCCAGCCAGTTAATTAGTCTACAAAAGTGGCCACAATGCATTGTTACGGAATGCAAGTGAAATATGAATCCCTTAAAGCTTGTCATCGTTGCCCATCAAGGAATGAGCATTACCCCCGTGTGCATGACTTTTCATTGATCTCAGTTAACATAGCTGTTAGCTACATGTTTCGTCGGCGATGCTAATCAACATTGAGAGACCCTCACACGTCTATCTCGAGTACACGTACGATCAGCTTCCAGAACCAAGCACTTCTAGACCATAATCTCAGTAGTCAGTTCACCATTTGCCCTACCTCTCAGTAGCGTAAATGTGAGACGAGAGGTGACTGCAGGGTTGAATTATGTTGGGTTGCGAAAAGCGGGCAATAAAAACTTTAAATGAAAACAAAACATTAGAAGGTGGGCAAAAAAAACCTTACTTTGGTTCCTTATTTGTGCTTCTTCTGAGCAGTCCCGCCTTTAAGCCATACCTGTGGGACCCTAGCCCTTCTGTGCATCGGCAGGGTATGTTCTACCCCGGTAGTAAATTATTCTTTGACTTAGGAAACGGTAACGAAGGAAACGGTAACGATGCCACAATGTCCTGAAGGTGCAGACAAACTCATAAACCATCTCCACAAATCATATTTGATGCCCAGCACTTTGACTTGCGGACTCGTCTGGCGATGCGGAGCAGTGCGGTAATGCTTGCGTCAAAAAACACTCGAAATTATCTTTTTGTAATTTATATGACACATAAATCAATTAATAGGGTTGAATCCTCTCGTTTTACGACCTCCGTATGGGTTGTTAAGTGCTTGGCGATTGCTTTGCTTGACTTTAAAAACTCCACAAACATTTATTATTTGGCAGCTCTAATTTTCGGAGTAAGGTCTATTTTTTTTCAAAAAAAAGTCGAAAGATTGCACAAGATTAACCAATTTACTACTTAGTGCGCAATGCGTCTGCGATTGTGATTCGGCGGTTTGTGGACGCATGGCGAATAAGACAAAAAAGGCACTAATAGCATAAACACCCTTACCAGGAATACGGAGAAAATAAGTCACGGGGACTACGAATCGAAGAAGCATTTCCAATATGCCGTAACAAGCTGAGATTCCGCTGAAGACAGGAGAAGGCAGCACACTGGGGCAGAATATGGACGGCCCAAGTGCGTCGGGGGTGAGGGGTGAGTGGTATGGTCTGCAGGCTCTGCCGCCCAGAGGAAGGCACAGAACTGGAGAATCTTGCACTTCGTTTGCAGTTTCCGTTGCATGAAAACGGCTCGCATCTTAAGTTCTTCTTCTTATGGTTTTTTCGGTACTAAGGACATTTGAAGTGCCTTTACCTCGCCAGATCCTAACAAAATCTCCTTGCCAATGGAGGGCGACCATACAAAAATGAAGACTTTCGAGCTGTTGAAACCTGCGATTTTATCCTACCGTTTGTGAACCAGGGATTGTTTCACACTAATCAGCTCTTTTCGATATTTCCCATGCCAAGAGATTTTTCTAATTTTTTTCAATAAAGTCAACTGCTCTAAAGCAGAGCCTCTCAGCGAGGCTACTTAACTGTGAACATCAGACAATACTTCGGGCAAACACACCTAAAGTCCACGACACCACTGGAGAGGTTTGGTATTGAGGCCTGCAATGAGTCAACTAAAGTGAGTGGCAGTGCGGTTTAAGTTTGGTTCTTGAAAACCCGGAAGCTAAAAGCACCTTTCATGTCCCAATTTCCATGAGATTACTGTCGATGACGCAAAAAAGGGCAACGGGTGCTGTGCTTCTTGTTTTGGAGCATTGGACATTGAAGGATATCCAATGTTAACTTTTGAAGCCAAAATTATGCCGACCACATCGTTGTGTCCTTTCGCATTTTGAGAATAGAGAAAATAAAACTGTACTGACTGGAACACAAACATTTTAACACTTAATCACAAATATAAAGTGGAGGTTAAGTCGAATTTTGAGTAGTTATAACATTTGCTCTTCCACTCATTGCAAAAAATTCCTCGCTTTTTTACCACTAACAGTTTGGCTGATAGGAAATGCCACAATCGACTTTTTGTCGTAACAAGACGAGGATCATAACAGCCATCAAGTCCTGCGGTACCGCATGCGGATTTGATGTCTAAAACGTGGACTGAGCATTTGTCTACTGTTGGCCACCTTAGCAGCCGGAGGAAGTGGAGAAGGTGGAGGCGAGGTGAGGAAGGACGCCTCCTAGGAGAACCATCCAGCCACCTCAAATGGGCCGTGCTATAATGGCTGTGGAAGTTGCTCATTTGTTTCCCGCCCCTCTTCGCCGCCTAGGCCAGATGGCATGACGAGTCGTTCGTGCTTTACCAATCAGTCCCCGGGAGCACACAATTCAACCTAGAGGACGTGGATTTTACTCTCGCCTTACTGATCTTTTGCTACCTTTATGTGAAATTAAAAGAATTGAATTTTGTTTTGCGTAAAAATGAGTCTACCGGATAATGAGCGTGGCAACTTTTCAAAACTAAGAAGCAAATAAAACCTAGCCAATACTTTCACCGGCCTTTCATCACACTCGCAGTGTTTTGCAAAGAACACACAAGCTTAGAGGTGAGAAAGCTAAAGGGGACCATAAGTAGGCTCCAAAAGTGAGATGAAGGGCCTTTACTGGTTACCCGATCGACTTGGCCGTATGGTATGTCTGAGGTAAGGAAACACAAAAGACACACGGTTTCCCTCTAAGGAATGCATTTAGCATATTTTTCCCCACATTGGACGCACTACCGGTGTCCTACACATGGAGGACAATAAAATGCAGCATTTTGCATTTATTATGGAATATGCTCGGTTTGTTTTTTCATAACTCACTGTAGATCCTCGAGACTTCCCTGACAAATGATGGGCTGAGGTAGCTGAGGTGGAGGGGTCTGGGGTCTCCAGGCGTAAATCGGTGGCAGTGCCAGCTAATGGAAGAACTACCGTAGAGCCTTTGGTGGGCACAAAACAAAAACTAAAAACTTGTGCCAGCTTTCTATAATTTTCCTAACGCATTGACACGTAAATAAGGAATCTGTTCTGGTTTTAGCACGACTTATCTCGAAGTTGGGACAAACTGGAAACACTACGCTTCGTTATAGACCCGCTAAAGCAGTGCCTTCCTTGCGCATTGGACCTGTCAACGTTCAGGGAATTTTTGCAATGCTAAACATACGTTCAAGTTCAATCATTAAAATTCCCCATCCTGATGGTTCCATTTAATGTCCTTAGCCATCCACAGACCCGTTCACTCTCAAAAAGATTTGAAAAGCATTTATATTAGTTGCGGCTACCATTCTGGCAGACCTATCCTGCCTTTTGTGTCTTTGTAGATAATTCAGGTTTTACACTAAGCTACCAGAGTGGTAAAACAATGAAATGCCCTTCAACCTAATGTGAAGGTTGATTGCCAACAAGAAAATGCAGCCCAAATGGTTCGTTTCAAAGCATTTCATAAGTGCATAGAATCCGCTAAAACTAACCCATTTGGCAGTTGATCCGGTGGAAAAGACGGTTTTGCATCAGCGGTATCTGCAGGAGGAAATGAGGGGGAGAAGTGCGTAATTTTTGAACAGAAAACGGAACAGTAGAGGTGGGGTGAAAGTAGCAAATTTTATGCTACGTAGTCAGTTATACGCATGAAACAAGTCATAAATAATAAAGGTCCATTAAATAATCAGCCTTAAATTCTGAAGTGTGAACTTTTAAAAATGCTGCAGGACTGGAAATGAAATTTGCACGCCTGCAAGTCAACCAATGCAATCGCTTGCTCTTTGGGAAGGTGTGATGCGACCAACGAGGGTTGAATGAAGAATGCAGCAATAAATCACTTTTACCCAGCGACAATCCAAGGCAAATTCGTAATTTAAATGAACAATGCACCACGAGCTCGTTCAATAGACCATACCCCGAAATGTTTTGCGCTGGTGTTTTGCTGCATTCGATTCGGGCAGTTGGCGATGCAAACTTTTGACCCACGGGACTTGGCAAAAATGAGAGAGAGTAACAAAAAAGCTTGGTTAACGTGTCCCAGCGGCAGAGAAAGCTCATTAGATTTGCCAGCCAACTCGAACTAAGCACAGACTGTCAAGACCGAACCGACAAGCAACCAAATCGCCTAAGTTATCAACGAATGGACTACCTGCTGACAAGACTGTCCTCCTCTTGCATTTAATGCTATCACACAATTACTGCATCACACATTGACACAATCAAGTCATGCTAAATGAGTTAATCGCACAAATCAAAAATGCAGTCCACAAGATGATCGGTTTGATGGATTCGCACTATCATGGGCACCGGCCTACCTCAAACGCCAAAACACATTAAACCACTTTCACCAGGTTGGAGCAACCGTCACCCTTCTTCTCCAGCTCTGACCCCTGCAAACCAACACAACTATAGCAATCCAGCTAGTTCCCTTGAGCACCTCCAATACAGCATGCCAATGCGCTATCACACACTGCTGTGCGTTCCAGTTCACATTCACTCGTTGCCACTGTCAATTGCCTCCGCACCCACACATCTGAGGGCATATCCGCCTTCATTGCCATTGCCGAGAAGCCTCAATCACTGCTCCACCATAACCGCAGCATGACATGCAATCAGGTTGGCACCTCGCAGCTCAAAGCAGCCACGGTGGACAAGAGTGGTGAGTGGGATGGCTACCGACACGTTGCTCAAAACAGAGCAAATGTCTGAAGCACAAAGCACCCTTCTGGAGAACCGCACAAACGAAGGCGGGGTTGGGAGACGCGAGAGCAGGAGGGGGATATGGGGGCGACACTTCGACCACCAACTCACCAGCGCAATGCTGAATGCTTCATTCCGGAGCAACCGACGTCGATGGAGTGTGACAAGGAGGTGGAGGACGCACAGTTGATGTCTACACCATCCTTCCTTCGCGTGTGCGCACTCCATTCGAGGGTCGCGTCCTTTGGTAGAAGAAGATCCGCATCTTCTTTAGCTCATTAATCGCAACCACTTGGCTGTTGCAAAAAAGTTGCGCCAGCTGCTAAGTACTTACAAGAAGCAGCCTATCGCAGCAGAAGAAGAGGCGTGGTTCGGCGAATGCACTGGAGCCTTGACGAAGTGGATCAGCTGCACTCAGCTGCCCTTGTGCGCCAAGTTGAAGAGGATGACTCAAGGATGTGTCCAAAGTTGTTGAAGTGGCTTTCGAAAGTTGTGATCAAGGGGAACACACTGGTCAAGGTGAGGCATGAATGGCGTAGTCGAATGTGTGTTTCACGAAAGCGAAAATGCTTTAGTAAGTGTTGTGCGTGCCTGTCTGATTGCATTTTGTTCCTTTCGAAGTGCAATCCTTTGCTAACAGCAATTCTGTGCATACAGGGGAGCGCGTCACAGACCATGCAACCAAATTCGCGTGTTGACATGGAGAGATCTTATTAAAAGTTGTTTAAAATGAAGGTTTCTCTGTCGGTGTTGCTAATCTGTTTACGGGATGGTTAAGTTCTGCGCAAGCCAATTGTCACAGAATTAACGAGTTTGACGCTTCGCAGCTGACTGCACGAGTTTCGCTGTGAGACACCGCTTTGTTTGGAGGCATTCAATAGATCAAAATGTAATCCGACAAGGAGAATCAAAATAAGATTCCTGAAGGAGGAAAACAAATTATGGGGCGGAAGTTACTTGTGTTAAATGGTGATAAGGCTATAGTCCGAATTCTTTGTCTAAACTGGTGATTGGTTTCGGTCACTTTCATGGCCATATTGACCCAGCCGCGTGGTCTGGCTCCAGAGCCATGCCAGCAGCCACATTTCCCGCCCTCTATTGAATATGTCCAGATTCTGCCCCATACTTTCCCTCCCTCCGTCTTTAGGGATGACTCGGAGCGCTACAGGCATGGCATCTAGATCAAAATTTACATTAGGGGAAAGTCAAACACGGAAAAGGAAAAGCTGCGCTGACCACAGTCCAAGATGGGCTTATTTTTCGTATTTGGAGCCATTCCAATTTCAAAAATTGATACATTTGGGAGGACATGCTCTTAATGCCGTGAATATCCTTACTGCAATGCTAAGGTACACACACAATTCCCACTGCAAAATATTGCGAATATGCAAAGCCTACCTTTGTCTTATTAAAAAATGTCTATTTTATGTGGCGAAACTCCTTAATTGTTTGTCCACGAGAATTGCCTGGTCCCACGAATTAGACTTGATTCTTATAATTTAGTAGAAGTGGGAATCTAGCACGCTAGTTGCTCGCTTGTAAGGAAATATGAAACGAAACCTGAAGAGGGCGTCGGAGCATCATAAAGCAGTTCATGGTAGGCTCAACGACGTGCTGCACCTGCTATGGTCAATGGCTTGCTTTGCCAGACTTCACTTCGCAATGGACCCAACGTGGACTCTGATGCTACCAATGCTCAATCGCGGGCAGGCATTCAGGCGAGGCGATGAAGCGAAGGTAGATTGCAGAATGACATTCAGCTTGTTAATGCTCCGCACCGTCAGGTCCACCTATTTTTATCCTTTGAGCTTTGTACCGCCGTTCATTAATGGTTGCCAATACGTCGTAGAGGCTATTGCAGATGCCATTCTCTTTACCATAGCTACGACATTCACAGCACTGCCGACGATTTGCCTTAGTTCAAATGAAAAATTTAAATACTAGTTGTCTAAATGGCACAATCTTAGAAAAAGTGGTCTTTTATGACCACTGTAGTGACGTCACCAAAGATGGATCTCAATCGTGTTAAAGAAAATTTTGACATTTCTGCGCTCATTTTAGAGACATGATTGCTTCGTCATTATGTGGTTTTTCAATTTTTTTCGTTTCCTTACATTGAGTGACTTACCTGTGCCCAAGTGTGCACAGATTCAAACAAAATAAAAGTATCCAATCAAGATCCGTGCTGAAATTGGATTTGGAAAAGAGAAACTAAGATCTTGATAAAGCCTCACGTGCTATAACCAATTTGTGAGCCATGGAACAGGTGTTTCAAATTATCAGGTAAACCGCGTTTATATGACGTCACACGTTGATTTTTCGCGTTACATCAGTTGCCGTCGTGATCACTTCCTTGTCGCAAGTGGTGGTGATACGAATGAGGAAATGACAAAGGCAACCAATCGTGTGAGCTGAAGGAGTCGCAACCGGTGTGTGCATAAAATGATCGGCCAAGGTGGCCTTGTGGCTCTTTGGAAACATCAAGATGTCTTCCGTTGTGCTCCTTGCAACCGGGCCAATTAATTCACAGTCTGCTTTCGATTTGACCAGTGAAAGGTCGTTCTGATTGAACTACTACCTGTTGAATACTCTTGCTGCTTGTGCCTCAACAATGTTTATTCATGTGAGGTGAAGGCAATAGGCAATTTATTTTTCACCTTAATCAACGGCAAAGAGCTCAACATGCCGACTGAAACAAATCGTTCGTGCTGTTATTTATTCTCCCATCGATGACTCGATTTGCTCAACCAAATTTATATTTGATGCATTCCAAGCGCGTTTGTTTCCGTTCACATTTTATTCCTATGGATCGTTGGATGGACACAATAGCCAAACTCAACCAAAATGTCACTTTTGCTACACTGAGACACCAATCACGAGATTACCATCAGTCAAGTTGGAATTGTTACCTCACAGTGTGTCATTTTACTTTACACTCGTTGCTCTTCTTGCCACTGTTGAGACGGCAATTGGATCCAGCGATGTTCAGATGCACCTTACGCATATGCTTTTGCACAAAAAGGATTTTTAGTTCCTTCACAGTGATTGGTGTTAACTTTAGCAAATGCTTATTTATCGTCCACTCGTAGTCATGTTCACATCTCCAGGGAAGAGGCAGTGCGATTACTCAAGGGCCGCACAGCCGACCATTTCAGGGACGAATTTGACCTTTTTTGGTCCACTTTCGTACTATCAAAGCGTCGTGTTTACTTGTCTGAATCATGAAACTAGCGGATTTGGTCGTTAGATTTTGTCATAGCAAATTTGCAGCGATAAATCAGAGTAAATTGCTGCGGACTTTATCCCACATTGGATTGTACATTAAAATTCCATTGCCTCTCACTTACCTCTGCTCGTCTCTGGCAGCACCTTCTCATTGCGAACTCGAAACCAACACTGCTGATCTACAGTATCCGCCGAAGGTAAATTTTGGTAGGTTTTAATGGAATTTGCTTTGATGTCTTAGCGATTCCTTTCACGTAAAATTTATGGTAAGCGAAGCCCAGTTTACTGAATCCGCGGGTCGAACGTGGCATATTTTACTCAACGCCCTGCGGTCATCACTCCATACCACGTGCAAGGGGTTGGTTGGCGCTTCTCACCCCCTGTTTCGAAGTGACATAAAACTTGAGGATATCATAAAAGATGGCCTTGTTTGGGCAAACTCACTCTCACGAATACTGCTTAATGATATCACAAATGTCACGCGGCTAGCAGAGATAATTGTGATTTGCATCTGATTTTCAAATTAACGTAGACGTAGCATGAAGTTTTTATATCTGCCCATGGAAGTGTATTGTACTTGATGCACAAATTTGATAATTTTCGTCAGAATTAATGAGTAGCCAGGATAAGAGAAGTAAAGTCGAACAAACAGCTGATAGTCAAATGTTCTCACTGTGAAACACGCAGCAATGCGAATAGAAGATAAAAGTGAATGGCTCTTTAGGAGATGCACACGCCATTAGCCCATAATTGCAAGTCAGTTCCGCCCATCGTCCTCATTTACTTTGGTTTAGTAGTCGCCAAGCGACTACAGCTTCTGCCACGGAAGCAATAGTTGAGGTGCTGCTGTTGCAGATGTTAACTTTTGTAACCAGCCCCCGATAGGCAGCAATATTGCGCACCGGGAGAGCGATTAAGGCCATGTGTGCGACGTAAAAATTTGTCCACAATGCAACGGCTTCTTCTCGTCCCAGCCATTGCTGACGATCGCACCAAGGCCAGTGGCCGCCTGCAGTCCGTTTGCTGCCACCCAAGCTTGTGTAATCAGTGCTTATCTGTCCAAAATTCACGAGGTGTTGACATTAGTGTATCTCCAATAAGACCCGACGAGACTTTCGCCAAAGTGCAATTGGTAGAGCGTGGTCAAGAATGAATTATTCAAAGCAAAGACAGCGAAGTCGTGAAGGATGCGTCAACATTAGTTTAAGTAGCAGAAAATCGCTTCGCGCAATTTGTAAGTCGCTAATGCCAGTCAAAAACTGGGGCTTTTCTTACCAAGGCAAAGTTGTTACCTATCATTTGAAACATTGCCTTATGAGAAGCGCCGTCACGTAGCAAGTGGCGTTCAGTTTCATCGCGGATGACGGGCGCTTTGAATGACTGCAATTGAGCAGCTAGGGCATTTCGGTTCGCATGCGACCAAAGTGGCCCGACCTTCTTCCACTAAATGTAAAAGGCACAAATCACTACATTTTACAAGCAACCAATATTAAGTCAAATGCTCAAGGTTGTTCGGTAGCAAGAATAGTAGGCTTAAGAACGGTCTCTTTTAAAACTAGAGCAGCATTAGTTCCCGACGTTATCAATTTTAGTGCTTGCAATGAATCGCTGGTAAATGGATACATTTTGGTGACCATGGCATTATTATTAGGCGAAAAATGTACTGCTTCATCAAATGTTGACAAGGGCTAATCATTGTGAACGAGAACATTGATGCGGCATATTGTTGCAATGCATTCCTTGCTGCCATCAAGCTGGACTATGCAACCATCTGCTTCACTTGCCCACCACTGTATCGGAATGGATGCATGCGTGTGCCCATAGTGCCAACAGTGGAACCACATGGGTAACGGCAAACACCAGATCCATCTAAATTGCTGCGAAATGATTAGGAAGCCAGGTAATGAAAGAGCTAAACCAACTTTAAGGAGGTTGCGAAAGCAGGTGGTTGATCAAGTTGCATCAACTGGAGGCATCTTAAATGGCATCGGTGGAGGCAGCACGTTCGCCTATTTTAATGTAAGTTTAAAGAGCATCTCACCGTCTAAATATCCAAAAAAACAACTGTGTTTGAAATGCCCCTGCGACTGTTGCGCTCAGGGTCATCGCCATCTCTCATTCCGACAATGAGCATTGCTTGGTAAGACAAATGACAGCGTTCAGTCCTTAATACATTTCGTCGGACAACGTTGAAGTTGCTATCGCTACATTGGCGCCTTAATATTTAGACCTTGCATTACAGTCGAGATGATCTGCTCCACCAAAGTTTCGTGGTCCACTGTGAGAAATTGGGTGGGTTCCACCGTCATCAGGGATCCCAAATGATGTGGAGGCGTCAAGACCATACAAAGCATAAACAGCCCAAAACGGAAGGTAGGATTCCCAACAAGGAGCTAAATTTCTCCACGGAATGTAGTAAAGGGGTGTTCACTGCTGAGCCAAATAGAATCCCAACGTCTGAAGTAAGGCAATTGAGTGCAATGTTCATGAATTTGTCGCACCCAGTTGACCTCATTTCTTTAAAAAACGGCCAAAGTATTTGATTTAGGTTGAGAAGCGGTATGGAGATGGGCAAACATTGTAGGAAAGAATGAAAATTTAGGCGGACATTATCCCACAGAGTTGCCTACCCATGCGATTCCAGTCACTACAATGCTAGTTCAGCGCTGACCGATTAGAGAGCGTCCGTCTCCAAATGAGAAAGACAACACAAATATTGAATGACACTGAACGTGTCGAACATTCGAACACTTCCTATATAATACTCAGTGGAGCATTCGGGAATGAAGCGTTTACGGGGTTAAACATCTCACCTTAATTCTTCATCAAATTGCTGAAATGCTCCGTTCGTATAATCATTCGCATTTGTCACCTACTTGTTGGCTCTATCCACCAACCCACTGAGTGGTCGGTCAAATCAATCGTGTAATCAACAACACAAATCTGTGCTACCATAAAGATGCCAAACCCAATTTTTAGACGACTTTTGACGTCTAGATCATAATCAGTATAAAATTCCAAAAGAGCCTCTTTTAATGATTGCAGCGGTAACGATGGCACAGAGTTTTTACATTGAAACCATTTATAGTGAAGCGGTTTTTGCCGTCTGCAAACCACATAGCCATTGAATTCGAACTATTCTGCTTTTTGAAGCACAGAGTAAAGTGAAACCTTAACCATGCATGGAGGCAAAACACCACTCCGTCTGCATGCTACTCAGCAGTTTTCAGTAAAAATGCGTCAAAAGCACGAGTTTTCCTCGCAAATCACGTTAATGCGTAAACCACCTTTTATTTTTAAATGACCACATCCAACCTTGGACTAATACTGCTTTCTGCCGCTTCTATTACGAGTACAGCTAGAGAGGTGATATTGTGAAGGAAAGGACATTATTTCTGGGTGGAAAACCATATTGCATTCACACAATTATGGGATCTGTAAAGAAACAAATGTCAATAACACACAGCTCTGCAGGACTCAGCCTACGTCATGTGTTTTTGTAAATGTGAACTAACGACTTGATTTAGCAGGCAGGCAAAGGCTTCTTCTCCCTCCATTGTAAGGTATGCTCGAATAATGCTTACCAAAGCCATTTCATTAGAATCTCTCAACCAATTAGGTGGCATAGGGAAAGCCACAGATCTATTTCAGCAAAATTCTCCTTGTTTGAATTGCCCAAATACCAACTATTTTTGTAGTTTTGACCAAAGTCTTGAATTAACAATAAAATTTATTCGACAGACTCATGGGAAGATTCCGCATTAAAACGAATTAAAAAATTGGTACAGGTGAGAATTAAATGCTATTGCGCGTGTGTGTCTATTGATGGCTGTACCTAGAGACGGGAAGGCGACTGCCTGCGCAGAGGTTTAGCTTCGTGTCGCATCCAACCTAAAGAAAAGAAATGCATGCAGCTGGTCGGTGTGCACGGAGATGCACTGTAGAATTAGTCGAGTTAAGTTGGGTCTACACAAATTCACTTGCAGTTCGTATAGCGCTTTATTTTCTGCAAAAATAATATGGTGGCATTGCAATCCCTGTAGTTTGGTGCAAAAATTTCCATTTGTCAGGAATGTCAGTTTGTGGTTTGCAATCCGCCACATTCCTGTGCGCTCAACTCTGTAACACCATCGGCAACACTTTCTTCAGGAGTCCTCTGACATGATATGAATTTATGGATGCCTAAGTGCCAGGCTTTACAAAGTAAGTCGTGTAGACTTCTTTGTATCTGACCACATGCTTGAAGATAATCAAAAAAACTTTCCTTGCATGAGTCCCGTGCACTTGGATCTCGTACCTGCATCATTGGCACTGACTTGGCATTCGACCTCGAAGGGAAGAAATGACCTCTGAATGGGAGTAAATGGACCAGTAAAAATGGTGGGGAGGGACGTGGAGTTTAACTAATCAGATGCCATGAAATGAGATTGCATTAGTTAGAAAAAACGCCATCGGTTCGGCAATAAAAATGAGATGATTACTACAGAGTCAAAAAATGGCAAAAAAGAACACGAAAAACTTCTCGACTTCTCTAAAGGATATGTTGTGCAGCCTTTGCAAATCCCTCATAAGGCGTGTGCAGACGTCGCAGAAATTACCCAGTCTTGACTTCGACCGAGACGCAGATTTGAATGACGTTGCTCCCTTCAGAATCCACTCACCGCATCACCCCTCTCCACCCATACAGTGGGCCGCCTCGAACGGCTTCGTGCCTGACCTGTGTGAATTGCTGTCTTCCACATCTGCATACGACATGGAGGTGCCGCCAATGGTGCAGCGCCTTCTGCATGCTATTGACAAAGACGCCACTCGTCAGATAGTGACGGCGCCTCTGTATTCTCCATGCGGTTGCACTTAGAGCTGGTGTCAGTTTTGATCCCTCCGGCCTCCCCCATAACTTCTCCACCACAACCTTCCACGTTCGACCTCTGTACTACTTGTTTCCTACCTTTGCGCCACTTATTACCATGCAGTTGCCCCGACACTGTCGACCACGCGGACATCGTCGCAGTTCCATTCACTTGGAACACTACTGCTGCGCTTTAGCGTTGCTCTCTGGTCTGTCTGCCACCCGTCGCCGGGCGTAACTTTGGTTCGGTGCATACCAGACATCCCACTCTCATAAATGCCCATGCGGCAAGTGCGATGAGCAGCGTTGTACAATGCCGGATTCAGCAGTTTCGTGCAGCTTCGCAAAGTGGAAGACACTGCTGCATAGTTCGGTGGCATGGACTGCTATTTATTCACCATTTGCCACGAGGATGTCTCGAGCGAAGCGGACAATGAGCTAGGAAATGAGTCGTATCAGAATGTCGTAGTCGATAGAGCGGAAGGTGAAAAGATGCAGGCGAACGAAAGTAGCAGGAAACAAAGGCTTATATTTATACATTCCTTTGCTTTAATCAGAGTACAGTTTTGATGAAGGAATGACGAGCATACCAGTGGTAGCAAAATGAAGGAAACTGCAATCAGACAGGCACGCACAACACTTACTAAAGCATTTTCGCTTTCGTGAAACACACATTCGACTACGCCATTCATGCCTCACCTTGACCAGTGTCTTCCCCTTGATCACAACTTTCGAAAGCCACTTCAACAACTTTGGACACATCCTTGAGTCATCCTCTTCAACTTGGCGCACAAGGGCAGCTGAGTGCAGCTGATCCACTTCGTCAAGGCTCCAGTGCATTCGCCGAACCACGCCTCTTCTTCTGCTGCGATAGGCTGCTTCTTGTAAGTACTTAGCAGCTGGCGCAACTTTTTTGCAACAGCCAAGTGGTTGCGATTAATGAGCTAAAGAAGATGCGGATCTTCTTCTACCAAAGGACGCGACCCTCGAATGGAGTGCGCACACGCGAAGGAAGGATGGTGTAGACATCAACTGTGCGTCCTCCACCTCCTTGTCACACTCCATCGACGTCGGTTGCTCCGGAATGAAGCATTCAGCATTGCGCTGGTGAGTTGGTGGTCGAAGTGTCGCCCCCATATCCCCCTCCTGCTCTCGCGTCTCCCAACCCCGCCTTCGTTTGTGCGGTTCTCCAGAAGGGTGCTTTGTGCTTCAGACATTTGCTCTGTTTTGAGCAACGTGTCGGTAGCCATCCCACTCACCACTCTTGTCCACCGTGGCTGCTTTGAGCTGCGAGGTGCCAACCTGATTGCATGTCATGCTGCGGTTATGGTGGAGCAGTGATTGAGGCTTCTCGGCAATGGCAATGAAGGCGGATATGCCCTCAGATGTGTGGGTGCGGAGGCAATTGACAGTGGCAACGAGTGAATGTGAACTGGAACGCACAGCAGTGTGTGATAGCGCATTGGCATGCTGTATTGGAGGTGCTCAAGGGAACTAGCTGGATTGCTATAGTTGTGTTGGTTTGCAGGGGTCAGAGCTGGAGAAGAAGGGTGACGGTTGCTCCAACCTGGTGAAAGTGGTTTAATGTGTTTTGGCGTTTGAGGTAGGCCGGTGCCCATGATAGTGCGAATCCATCAAACCGATCATCTTGTGGACTGCATTTTTGATTTGTGCGATTAACTCATTTAGCATGACTTGATTGTGTCAATGTGTGATGCATTAATTGTGTGATAGCATTAAATGCAAGAGGAGGACAGTCTTGTCAGCAGGTAATGCAGATTACAACCGCACTCATGCAGCAGGTAAATTTGCGTGCGTTTGGATCAAGCATCACTGCTTTAAGTTAAGTTAGATTGCTTTACGGTTAGATGTGATTTTTTCCATTATTTTCCCTCGATTTTTTATTCTCCAAATAGCATTATTGCGTGGACATCGTAAGCACTAGAATGTTTGAGTTTTCACACCAATGCGAGTGTGGCCATTACAGATTTAGTGTGGCCATGCTTGCGTTTGTAACGATAGGCGAAGCAGCATGGAAAGACATTTTTTCTATTCCACGCTTTGCTGCATTATGCCGTTGTTTAACATGGAATATGAGATTAACTTCGCAATTGTAATCCATCAACTCCCTTTTCTTTGTGGAAATGAAGAAGGCTTGAACATTAATAGCGCTGGCGTATCGGCGTTTCGTTGCGATGCATTGATGTACTCACTAATCAATTCAAATGCATAGGGACTGAGACCACATATGCTTTCACAGACCAGCTTCATTCAACACTCATGTTATTTACTCAAAATCAGCAAGTGAGTATGCCTGGCGACACTCGATTGTGAACCAGTAAATGACACGCAGTAAAATCGGAGGTGCCGCACTTAGGTTGAGATGTGCGTGTTTGTTGTGCTGCCTGACGCTGGCAGTGTCGATTATGTCTTTGGCGACTTCGTGTTGGAGAGCATAATATAATCGAAATGTTGTTGAAGCATCGCAATTTTTTGAACGAAGATAAATTTCATCCTCGTTTACGTCAAAGAGCAACGAAATCTGTTCTTTTCTATGTCATCAGGATTTTTTTTGTTCACTGTTCTAGAAAGTGGGCATTATGAAAGCCTTTCTTGTTGAGATGCCAACGGAGATGTATGATTGAAAGGATAGCTAATTTTGATGTTAATGCATATGGAAGGAAGGGAGTAGTTGAGTGCCAATAAAAGTTGGTACTAGCGACCGGTTTGAGAGAAGAAGTTCATCCTACTGACATTGGTTATTGCGTCGTACTGGCCATGAAAGGCTAAGATTCTGGCTTGATGCGGCGAATTTCGCTGCATCTCACTATAATATAGCATTTCAGACGTTAAATGGCAAATAATGCTGGAAAAATCGGAAGTTCGTAAAAAAGGACTGAAAACTATGACGGCTCGGGAAAGCGCTAGTGCTGAAAAAGTTATCGTTTTGTATGATGGACTCTACCTCTTTTAAGAGTGTTTTCAGCTTCTGTGTCTTTGTCTGCGAATTGCGATCCTATCTCTGCACAGACAACAAATAAATTACTGAATGGTTGATTGCTGATCAGTGGGATGAAATAGATGGAAAAGTTCATTTTAGAAACTATTCGCAGCAAAACATGTTTCGTTCTGAGCATAATGGCATGATTGCCATCGCACGCTAGGAAGCAATGTTGCCTTCGACACCTCATTTCCAGTGCTCGACGCAAGACTTGTCGCCAGTGTTGGTTATAGAGCATCAATTTCGAAGAACAATTGGTACACGTTGAGTGAAGCCATTAATCTGGTTAATGGAAAACCTGCATAAAAATACCTGAAAGTCTGGCGCTGGCTTGCTTTAATATCCTCAGTCAATAGAATTTGCTATGACAAAACTGGTTCAAAATGCGGCAAAGTGACCCCATTTCGCCGAGGCCAGTCATGGCCGGACGTCGAGGTGAGGGCATAAATGATTAATTTCAGTCTGATTTTTGCGCAGATTTAAGAACACGAATTCTCTGCTATAAATGTAAGGGAAGAGAGAGTGGTTTGCCTTGTGGCATTCTCATGCATGGATTTCAACCAGCACAGCGATTGAGTGGTCACAACGCTATTAAGGCCTTTTGCTTCCTTCAAGTGTCTCATGCGGATATAAAAGGACAAGAGCAGTTTATTTTAGTTGTTTCGTTAAAACACTGACGTTTCAAATCAAATTTTTAGCTCCAAATCACACGAACCAAAAAATTTTACATAAAGACGACGAGATCTTTACAAAAGGTGTGGTAGAAGTGGATAACCATGGTTAGCCCCCAAAATAAGCTTCGAAGCCATCCTCAGTAAGTTGCAATTTGGCAACCCGGCAGCTGCGTTTGCAACCAAGTGCTTGAGGTGGCTGACCGGCCTAGGCGATGGCATAAAATAAAGTGGTGGAACAAAGTAAGCTTTGTTTGTACTAATGCTGAGGATAAGTAATGAAATTCACTGTAGAAAATGAACAAATAATTCATGCAAGGCTGACATTGCGGCGTGGTACAGGACAGAAGCGAAATCATGAAGATTTATGATTATCCGAGCGTGATTACAAGTGAGGTGTCATGAAAGCGGCACATAAATATGAACGAAGTCCATTGCGCTGGTGTCCATCTTCACCTCTATGGAAGTGATAGTGCAGCTTGGAAGGGCTGCTAATCGCAATTATTCCCTACATTTTTTTTCCTTTCTTTATCGGTTATGCAAGTAACAGGATGAACCTTCTTGTGCATAACGCGCAACTCATGTTTGCACAAAACCTTTGTTTCCTGCTACTTTCGTTCGCCTGCATCTTTTCACCTTCCGCTCTATCGACTACGACATTCTGATACGACTCATTTCCTAGCTCATTGTCCGCTTCGCTCGAGACATCCTCGTGGCAAATGGTGAATAAATAGCAGTCCATGCCACCGAACTATGCAGCAGTGTCTTCCACTTTGCGAAGCTGCACGAAACTGCTGGATCCGGCATTGTACAACGCTGCTCATCGCACTTGCCGCATGGGCATTTATGAGAGTGGGATGTCTGGTATGCACCGAACCAAAGTTACGCCCGGCGACGGGTGGCAGACAGACCAGAGAGCAACGCTAAAGCGCAGCAGTAGTGTTCCAAGTGAATGGAACTGCGACGATGTCCGCGTGGTCGACAGTGTCGGGGCAACTGCATGGTAATAAGTGGCGCAAAGGTAGGAAACAAGTAGTACAGAGGTCGAACGTGGAAGGTTGTGGTGGAGAAGTTATGGGGGAGGCCGGAGGGATCAAAACTGACACCAGCTCTAAGTGCAACCGCATGGAGAATACAGAGGCGCCGTCACTATCTGACGAGTGGCGTCTTTGTCAATAGCATGCAGAAGGCGCTGCACCATTGGCGGCACCTCCATGTCGTATGCAGATGTGGAAGACAGCAATTCACACAGGTCAGGCACGAAGCCGTTCGAGGCGGCCCACTGTATGGGTGGAGAGGGGTGATGCGGTGAGTGGATTCTGAAGGGAGCAACGTCATTCAAATCTGCGTCTCGGTCGAAGTCAAGACGGGTAATTTCTGCGACGTCTGCACACGCCTTATAAGGGATTTGAGAAGGCTGCACCGCATACCTCTATGCAATTTGGGAAGTTTCTTCTTTTTTGCTTCACGTTGAGTTGATTACGCTCAACTTCATTCTTTGCCCTCATTCATCACATATGATCGAATTGATGCAGACGCAATGCGCGTTGTCAGTATTTCTCTTTGTTACCACTTAAGTCTCGCTAGCTATTAAGCGTGTCGCACTATGGAAGGCTTAAAACTTTGCGACAATTTTGAAATTGATGCTTTCCTAATGCGCCACATGGCAAATCAAAATGAGTAATTAGAGTACTGCTTGAACCAGACAGGCGAATGTTTTCGTCTATAAAGTTCAATTATGTGTTGTGCATACCATGAATACATTGTAGACCATGAACACCCTATCAGGAGTAAAATAAAGCATCACTTTAAGGCACATGGTGGGAATGGCAGACAAAAAAAGGGGCTCGAGGTCATTGCATTTAAACCGCTCAATGAGCGATTTGTAAAAACCTAATAACAGGGAGGAACACACACTTCGTAGCGGAATAGGAGTAGCGACCCGAAATTTGTGGCTTTTTAATAGTAAAATGTATAAATGAACGGTGAAAAAAAGTATAAATCATGAGTAGGGAACAGTTGACTAGTGCATTAAAGTGAAGTATTTAGAGCAGTAGTCACAGTCACTATGCATCCTGTCGGATAGTTGATGTTAGCTGAAGAAAAAACAATTACTGATGCTAATGGAAAAATGCTAATTGGTGCGGTGTTCCACATGAGCATTTGCCAATCCCTTTCAGTGGCGCAAATTTAACACAAGTGTGGCTCAAAAACATTTTTCCATTCAAGCCTGTATTTTATGATTCTTTGGTACACAATTTCCTTCCTTAGAGGTTTTGACTCAGAGTATTGGCTGATGGACCTGAACTTCTTACCACAGAGTATGCGGGGATGAGCGTTTTCGAATAATTACGATTGTGTAGAGGCACTGCAGGCTAAATTTGATGGCAGCAAACGAGCATTAATGACACGAACACTTGATGCAGAAAGGCAAAACAATTTTGCAAGAAATTAAAGTGGTAACTCTCTTCGCCACTCTCCTCATCCAAGCCAGCCGCAAGGTCTACTTAATGAGGCAAATGAGGCAACGCCCTTCCGACGACATTCAAATACGTAACTTCTCGTCAACAATAAGAAATGCTCAACTTGGCATTACTTAACTTACTTAACCTCGGTTTTGATGCAACTAGGCCGCTAGCAACCTGCCTCTAATAGCGTGGCTTCACGTCTTCCCAAGTCTCACTCGGAGTGTCGGTAGAGGATTCCCTCAACACACTGCGCTTAACCTATCAACAATGAAGGCAGCAGGGAACACCCTCGCTACTCATCATCGTGGCTGGCGAGGACCTAAACTGCAACAGGCTAGATCGGGCTTTGACGTGTGATGCAAGTAGCTAGATCATTTTCCCTTTTTTCCATGCATTTTTCATAAATTCTCCATTATAATGCTAAATGAATGTATGGTATGGTAACGCCTCATGATCATTGAAAATTCTTTGCCCTCTTACTATTGCATTTTTATCAAAATGATCCTCCGTGGCCTTATTTTTTAAAAATGAATTTTAGCTGCTGTTGTTGCCCATCGCATTGAACTGTTCACCCATTGCCTCACGGAACTGCCTACAATAGGCACGTTGGAAGGTGTCAAATTGTCAAGTCCTTATTTTTACATTTTACTGTTTGAGGAAGGACCAAATTTTGATACAAAATATGACAATAAATTTCTTCCCAGGTAATAAAGCATAAATACACGGAAGAGGATGCGTGTAGTGACGCCTTGACTAGACGCGAATGCGGAGGTCTGGCGGCATGATTATGGGCGAGATGTTGCATCAGTTTTGACAAACGTGGAACCTGCGAAAAGTGAGACAATTCGCATTTTCGACAGTGTTTGGCAACAGCATATATCTGCAAATGCACAAAATTGGTGGGGCTTAATGGTGGTAGTGAGGATGAATGCTTTCCTGCGTTGCACTCTCCGTTGCCATTAGTCTTCACTCTTTCTTCCACATGCCCTCTTTCCGACGAAACAGAAACTGACAGACAGCCGTTGCCTCGCTTCAGTTGCAATGGAAGGCGATGCTCTATTTTGTTGATAAAATTTGGTAGGTCAAGTGAATGGTCACTCTTAACGTGCTGCACTAGTTGCATGTTCCTCACCTAAGGACCGGTGGGCACACCATTCCAAATGCCAGCCTATGTTATATACCACAACACATCGTCCATGATTAGAGAATTATGAAGCAAACTAGTGGAAAGCAAAAGTAAAAAAATTAACAGTTAGTCTAAATGCAATGGTTTTTGCTGGTATAGTGAAAAATCTTAAACTTTACATTTCATACTCCACACACACCCTTCGAATCAAGGCGCGTGAATTCTGAGCCTTTTAAGGCCTAAAATTTAAAACTTGATGCAGTGTTATTGGCTGATACTTCAAACTTTACTGTGATACATATTCGATGATCGGTTAGACATGCCTTTTGAAGTGGGGTACCTTCGTGACTCTCGACCAAAGTTAAGGGAACTCATAATACAAGAAACAAAGTTCCTTCTTGTGGAAAAGGTTTAAAGAGCTACTGGGTAGACTAAGGGCGTGCCTCGGAATGGAATCGCAATTTTAGAGGCCTTAGTGATTGCAAAATCAAAACTTAGAGGCTAATCATAACGTCAACCCACCGCCTTCAAAGCAGCGGCGTGCGAAAAACACCAACGAAACAGCAGCGCTAGTCCTTGAATTGCTATGCAGCGGGAAATGCAACTGATACCGACGTCACAATTCTTAAGGGCAATTCTACTGCCTCCAAACTACCATTTTGCAAGGTTTTTGTGTTTGGGAGGAAAAATGTGTAAGCTGTCACCCATGCCCATCACTGGCTGTGAGAATACTGACCGTAAGCCATGCCATTTGAACTAGTTTCTTGGGAGTTAGGGCTTCAAGTCTGTTTCTTCTTTCCACTTTTTCCCAATTCAGTGTTGTTCAGCCATTTCTATCTGCATTGATTTTGTCCATCTAGTAGAGCGGTAGAGATGGAAAGTGTTTGGTTCATTAAAATCGCCACTAACTCATCGTGGAAACCCTCGCAGAAGACTTAGTCAGAAGGTGTTAATAACATCCCAGCAGGGCACGAAATGATATTGATGTCGTAATTAGGCGCTGCTCTGAATTTTTCTGTAAAGGTTAATCACATATCCTTCCATCCCTAGCGTTCACCTTCCTTCCATGACGTCAAATTTGGCATCCACTGAAGTAATTGACCATTGGGATCCAGTTCTTTCATCGCCGCCATCAGTGAAACACTTCGCATCTTTACTAACGATGCGACAAAACGTAATTCTCAAACGGAAATTGCTCAGTTGATTAATAAAAGGGAGGAGGGAGGGGCTACTAGTTTTGATCGAATGCCGTGCTACTTGGGAAAAACACTTGACAAGCGAGGCACTGAGATTTTGGACATTTTTAAGCGGTATTCCTTAGTTTGCAAAAAGATTCTGTTTTCATCGAATGGATGAGTGCACAAAGAGTTTTAAGCCTTGTAACCGCAATCTCAAGAAATGAAATACAATGCCCAAGTGGTGCCAACGGCTGTCAGCGCAAAGGCATCGAAACTATATTTAGCTGTCCGCCTTGCATACAAAGGCAATAATATGAATGCGCTACTTACTACCATTGGGTAAATTGAAGTTTCAACTCAAAAGCCCTTGTCATAGGCCCATGGAGAACCCATACTTAGACGGGAGTAACCTGAAAGTTGCATTTTAGAGATCAGGTATAACTGAAAGACAAAATGTCAGTGGGAAAACCTGCTTAATGAGATGCAGAAGAGAAGTGAATCTCTGACGCGTGAGTTGCATTGAGGACTCCACAATGTCCACATTGAAGCATGGCTACAGGAAAAATATTTTTCCTCATTCTTCAGAGTTCTGTATTGCTTGATGTAGTTTGTCTATTAAACGGTAGCAATAATGAAAGGATTTGCTAATCATTTGAAATGACCAAGGTGAGAAGAAAAATCCTGATGTAAGTGGCACCTCTTCCAACGCTGCAAAAACAAAAAGCAGCTGAAGTTATCTAAACTGCATTAGCATTGTTAACTCAACGACGCAAAACACTAATTGAGGGCTTCAATGCAAAAAAATGATTTTTACTTGGAGAAGTATCGCTGTTTTTGAAAAAAAAGGCTTGTAATTTTTAGTAGCATTTTGAGCAAATTCCAAACGAGAATAAGTGTCCTTCTCCGATGCTTCGATCTCCAACCTAGCAATTTACAGGGCGTAAGAATTACTTTGGCTGAAAGGGCGCTGGGAGGTAAAGTATGGGGGATGACTGCGATGCCAAGTTGGTAAGCGAAATAGTGCCATTCGTTCGCACTCCTCTCGTATTTCATCCACAGCACCGCCACTGCCACCCTTGGGCATCACGAGTCGCCCTGTGCAATGCGAGGAACCATGAGTGAGTCCAATGTTTACATCCGGGATAAGTTAGCGAAGGAGGGGTGATGGTTTGTTAAGGGTTGACAAGTCTTGGATCATCTTTATGTTGAGGTGACTGCAAATGGATTGTTAGAGGCTGATTGGTGTTCTACGACCACCCTTTGCTAGGCTTCTATTACAAGCGGATCAAGATTTTAAAATATCCTTTCAAACTAGGGTTTAAAAAATAATAGAGATAGAAAGTATCCAGTGTCGATCAAAAGCAAACACCATCCATAAATCAGTCCGTCCCCTCCAAGAAGGCATCCCAGTCTCTTTGTGAATGGAAATTTATTGAAAATTTAAAGGGAAACTTGTTATGAACCGATCTTATACTATGAATATGGTGACCAAATTTCGAGTGGTCAGTTTTTATCGAAACTAAGTGAGATTTCCTCACAAATTGTCCCTCATCTTTTTAACATCGGCCATGGCTGCTTTCTCTGTCCGCTTCTACCTTGGACATTAAAATCCGTTCTGTGGTGCGTGTTCGACTGCCAGTGGTGGAAATATATTTCATCACTGCTGAGATATGCTGCGAACTCACTAGATGTTCGTAAAAACCAAGCTATGGGCACTGGGAACTATACCGAGGAGAAGCCATCATTCTCCATATGCGGGATTAATTTCCCAAGCTAACTCAAATAAGAAAGGATCAGCTCTAAAGACCGGTGCAATAATATTTACATTCTTGCCAAAAGCCCAAGCCATTTTTGAAATAAATGCTCTCCAAGTATCTTGCACTGAATATGCTCCGTCATTGCTTGTTAAACAGAGCTCGGAACTGGTGAATTTTGGTAGTCCCCTCACAGCAACCGCCCGCAAACTCAGCACATGGCAGCAGACATCCACGTTGTCTGAGTGTAGCACCATAAAACCATCTCCTGATTGCCGTTCTTTTGAAAACGCTTTGCTGATTGCTTCTTTGATTTGCAAATTCAATGCACAGAAACACAGGCCAGTAGGTGAAGAAAAACATGCGAATGATGCATAGCTCAAGTGGTGGTAGTAGTAGTGACTTACTTCCATCGACTTAGTGGTTTTGACTTGAATTTGGAAGAAAGATACTCGTGTTCACCTTCAAGCCAACTGGAATCGAGCTGCTACTGCTGGTTGGTGGGCCATTGAACAACTCGTGGCGAGCAATGTTGCCTGCAACCCGTCGTACACGATGTGGACACGCACATTGATGTGTGTGTTCGCAGTGTGAGGTGACGGGTCGGTTTGTGATAATAGAAAATCCACCATTTTATTGCCTGCGTATAAAAGGCATTTTGGGTAAGTCGACCAGCAAAAATTTAGGGACATTGTGTTCACACGGCCTGTGAGGGCAAAGGCCTTCAGACTAAGGCTGCTTAAGAAGATGCAGGAGTAAACAGTTTGGTTCATCACCACGGCAGTCATCGCCGAGATTTCTTTGCATGTCAATATCGAATGTTCGAGTGGCAATTCAGAAAACAGCTAAAAACCACTTGCGAGGTTATGTTTCGCCATCGCATCTTCTATAAATCATACTTTGGCAGCATAGACCTCCATATTTACAAATTAGTCATTCAAGTTTTTTTCCAGCGCTTACAATGGCAATACGGCAGTGTTTTGGCTCTTCGATTGATTACTTCTTTGTTTTGGCTGTGCTAACTCTAAAGAGCACCATCATTTGTAACCGTTTAGTGGCATTATCTACGGGTTAAACCAGCAGGCTTCACACCATCTCTACGTCGGCAATGCATATGCTACGCTGATATTATGCCCTCTTTCTCCTTTAGGGAGGTCTCAAATTACTGAATTAATGGCAGTGGAAAGCAAAGTCAGCATAAAGGATAGCTGTCAGGCCTGTTTTTTATTACGTTAAGATGACTGAGCGAACATGCGACGCCTCTAAACAGAAGTGTTGTGCATAGTGTCTGCCTTTGACAAGTACCTAAGCTTCGTCCTTCGCATGAACCATCTGGAATGTAGTCTGCATCGAGATGATCTGCGGCATCCGTTATAAGAAATTGATACAGTGGAATGCCACATTTCCTCTATCCCTCCACTAGCTGCAGAGAATCCTACTTGATAGATACAGCCTGGCAACATTGAAGCAAAACAAAGTGGCATAGTGGAATAGACGCAAACCCTTGGCCTCGCGGAGCTATTTCAACCCCACTTTTATTAAATAATTAATTTTGGGTCAGCGTTTGAACGGCTAGAGATGGACATGAGCCATAGCTTATATGTCTTTTCTTCCTCCGACACTTTTTCATACAAAAGCGAAATCCAGATCCAGAAGGATTACTCAGTCGAATTGGCGATTTTGCAGTCAAGTGCAGATTCGGCTGAATTCAAATTTTATGACTGGCACAGTTGATTAGGGGGTGCGGAACATGCACCGGCAACTACGTTGTGATGCCGTAAGGGAGGAAATGGCCAGCTGGCTGTTGGGACGACGCTCAAAAGAGAAGAGAGCTTATGCAATAACAACGGCTTTTATTTTTTTATATCGCGGGCGAATTAGGCTTAGGTACAGTGTTAATACACATTCTGTCTTAGCACTACAACTCTTTTGTCTTTGACGAGGTTCTGGGCCGCCTTGTAACAAAGTGCAAATATCGGCACCATCCATTGCATCAGACTCTTCAAGTTGCATCACGTTGTCTCGAAGTGCACATTTTAATTACCTGCATAGTCAGAAACATATTAAAATGCAAACACCTTCCAAATGTATTGGGCAAATCACTTTTCATTCATGTTGGGATGATTAACTGCTAATGCTCTCCACTACGCCTTATTTTTTCAGCCTTCTCCACCGGCCACAAGTTGAATTAGTGATAAAACTGACTAAGAGACTTAAAAAATACAACAAGTAAGTAACCGTCGTTGGCTCAGTCCTCTACCAAATTCACTGGTTAGCAAGCATTTCGGTGGAAAAAGGACACAAATTAATCAAAGAATCGCCGCAATGAATAAGCGAACTTAACGCCTCAATTAAGGTACTTGGTGGCCGTAAAACTTTATGCTCTTATGTTGAAGCATCTGAAATAGCTAAGATGCGACAAAGTGGACATTGATTTGCTACTAAAACAAAAATGTCACGACGATCTTAGTGATAAGAGAAGAACTTATTCAATTGGAATTTTGCTTCCTTTTGCTAACAGAATTATGCAAAGAGCTCGTATGTTCATTCACTACGCGTTGCTAAATTACTTGAGCTCTTCGAGGACAAAATTGGGTCAACTGATTCTGCTTCTGCTTTCATGCGATCGCAAAAGGAATAACGGGTCTGATTATTTGTCGAACCAAGTGATACGAAACGAAAAACGTATCCTCCTGTTCTTCCAAGGATCAGCAAAACAATACATGGTTGTTACTTGAATTCACAAATACTATGCGTTTATGAAGAAGGGACTCATCTCACTCTACCTATGCTAAGGTGAGACGGTTAACTTTCTTCCTTTTTCGCCACTAAAAGCATTCCGCGTGTGCCCGCCAAAGAATAAAACAGCACCATAAACATAAAAGTGACATTCAAAATCTCCTCAGCGAAGTCACTGCGGTGGATTTTGCATCAAGTCAGCAGTTTGGATGATTAGGTGGGTGCGTCTCGAAAAATACCAAACACTCTCAGTCAGTAATGGGCATCTTAAATCCACTTTCAAACAAGCTTTCCAAATAATCATCGTGAAATTTTGGGCTGCACAAGTGTGCTCTTTTGTACTAAGGGCCTCGGAGAAGTTCCCACTTTAATATTTATTTGCCATCGGTATATCTGAAAAATTTCTATGATTCTTACTTGCCTTATTGTAGCATTTCAAGGATTCCTTCAAGATTGTGTGATGGCGACGTGCAAAGAAGTTAAATGGCTGATGGCCTCGTTTGGACGCCATGGCGCCTTGCAGAATTGCAGCAATTGCGCTTTTCAAACCCACGCCGGTATCCACATTGAACGGCAGTCTCACCGGCAGGACAAAGTGCATTTCTTACTGTTCGTGACTTGTGTTCAAGGAAATTTCGTTCAGTAAATAAGGGATTCGACCCTTCATGTGATCACAAGAGTCCCAAAGTTGCATCAAATTCACTTTTCCAAAGCCAGAAGTTGGCAGCATCACTGCCTTTGTTCAGCCGATTCAGAGATGAGTTGGTTCGAATTCGTAGACCCTATCTGCAACGCCTCATCCCCCCCAAATTGTGTGGTATGCAGCTGCACTAAAGTCACCAACAATGGAAAGTGGCGTGGCAGTGATAACAGAGAATAAAAAAGGGATGAAGTGGGGCAAAATTTCGCCATGGGACAGAGCAGCAGTGGTTGAATAACGACTCTTTAATTGGGCCATGAAATGAGCACTACATCGAACGGTGGGTTTCAATTTTCAGGAATGATTTCGTCAAATGGCATCAAAATAATGCCAATATAGTTCATTTTATCAAGGCAACTCGGATTAGGTGAGATGGAAGGCCGACGCATCAGTAATCAACGCCGGTTTACGTTGAACTCTGTTTTGAGGACTCACCCCGTCGCACTTGACATTTAACTGTCTAAGGTTAACACCCAGTATTTTATTAGAAATGACAAGTCCTGCTCTTTAACACGAAATAAACAAAGGTCTTTAGAATGTGTGCTTTGAGTGCTTAATCTAAATTGAGGGATATTTTGTCGCACACATCCCAACTCACGCATAACAGATCGCCAGTCCAACGGATTATTCACTGTATATCTGAGCAAGGAGGCACAAATTTAAACAGAGTTATTGCGAAATCCTCTTCCTCTGGCGTCTCAATCAAAGAAAGCACCCCATTTTTTTGAGCCCTGCATTACTATGGCCTGTAGACAGTGGGGAGGCTAAATGTATTCAGACCGGTTGGGCACACCTCATTGGACCGTTTGTCCCAGCCTCAAGTATAAAAGTCGAAGGTGCGCAAAGGCCAGTCTGGATGCCGTACAACCACAGACAACGGTGAGCCGTTCTTCATTCCTCGACTCTTCTGCACCTTGTATTGCATTGAGTGCTTGCATGCTTTTATGGCTCAACGGAGTGCATATTTTCGTTCCCTTCCTGTTAAATACTAAGCATCCAAGTAAGGATGTCATAATTTTCACCAGAATTGGATTTTAAGCCTACGCCTAAGGGATACGTTCTGGTTTGCCAGTTGTAAATTGTTCCTTGTTTACGGTTTATGGTTTCACCCAACAATGCCTCTTAAAAGGCATCATTAATATCTAATCTAAGGCTAATGATGAAGGGGTTTCCGGTCGATAGCATCGCATTCAAATAGACCTCAACTATGGAGTTATGCTCTCCGATACAAACTTTTGAAAATTAGAGTTAATAACCTGTGTTATTTATTAATTCTCATGTTAGACTTTCCTGCCTGGAAAACAATTCGTAACTTGAGTCCATTTTTTGCGAAAGATAATGGCTGCTCAATTTCAGATTACAAAGAGATGTTTACCTTCGTGAAATCAGCACCCACCTACTTGGCGGTTCTTCTAGTCGTAATGCTTCCACTAGACACCGCTGGCATGCGTGTCGACGAGCGTCGGTTGGCACGAGCCGCGAATGCCCTCAGGCACCAACTGGCACAGCAGCAGCAGGACCAACTACAGAATCATTCGCCGCTGTTGCATAGCTGGTTGGATGTCCCTGTGGACTTCTTAGATGATGGTTCCACCAACAGCGACTATGTAAAGCGAGCTGATCCTCCCTCAATCGTTAACCCACCCGAATCTGTGCTTAACGATCCTGCCGCTTTGCGAGACTATTTGCGACAAGTAAACGAGTACTTCGCAATCATTGGACGACCAAGGTATGATCAAAGACTAACGATTGATTAACACCATTAACTGAACGTGGGATCTAACCAGTTTTCTCTGCTCATCTTTATAGATTTGGATGATAATTCTCTAGCGGACGCCTTACCCATTTCTGCACGCATTGCTGTGTTCCGTTGCATTTGTTTGACTACGTACTTCTCTTAATTTAAACACCCAGGTCGAAAATAAATTTTCTATGTACGTCAGGATTTCCATGGTTTTAAGCTTCCAAGGCGGTCAGCTGGAAAGGAAATGCACGAACGGTTGGTAGAGAATACCAATATGGCTGGGAGTCGTACCTAGTCCAAACGTGCAGCACACTTGATAGGTGGAGGAATCCTCGCACTTACGAATGATATGTTCGCCAAAGTCAGGGGAAATTTTTAGTTCGTAAACTAGTGAACGAGGCGACTTCACCAACTGCCTTATCGCATCAATCCACGTTGGATAGATGTGATCTTGATATTTGAACCACAAGGTAATCAGAATGGCCAAATTAAATTTACTTAAAATCTAAGCATCTACATGCACACCTTTGAAATATTGCTGCATTTGTTCGACGAACGGATCGGTTTTATGCAGATCAGTAGTTATTAGGACTGATACATAGCAGTGCTGTTACACTGCCGAGCTTGGGAAGTTGCATTCTTGCGATGGCAGGTCCGATAACGGAGACTGACTAATGCGTTTCCTCTAAGCACAACCTTCCAAGCTCCATAAAACAATGTACAGTGCCGACATGCAGAAGGACCAAGTGGGTGTTCGGCGTTCCAGAGGCCATGCTGCCAAGAGGAAGAACAAATGGCTAACCTAAAGCAGTTGAGAAGCCAAACTGTGAGATTAAACTGGTGGCCAAAGGAATGCATTCGGAAAATGTAGTGACTGGCTTCGCTTTCATTGAACCTATTAGATGTATGACATTCTAAAATTACTCGCCAAAAGCCATAAGTTGAGAGGAAGAAAATTAATTTGTGCTTTTCAGTGTTCAGGTCCAACGAAACCAAAATGGCCATTTGTTTCATAGCTAATTTGGCCAACCGTGTGATCAAATTCTGCTTTAATGTTAGATGCCAACCCCTACCAGGTAGTCGCGTCTCCGTTTTCAAAGGATGAAATTCCGAAGCAACAAAAAGGCCGCTGCACCAATGAACCATCTTTAATAAGGACGAATGGGCACAAAAGAATCTCTTAGAGCTAAAATAATGGGGTTGGAGTCATATGAGGCTTTGATCTTTTCGCGGGTGTAACAATGGTAATGTAACGGCATTGCGTTTGGTTTCAGTTTGTAAGCCAAGAGATTAAAGTGAGGCAAAACATTAAAATGTTTTCTATTTGCTCAAAGGATATTTGCATGGCGAACAGCACTCGAAATGATCTAAAACAAAGCTGCCTGAGTCGCTGAGAAAAGCATATCCTCATTAAGCCTCATGATAGCGCACGTGGGACCATGCCTTAATGCAGCCGTTCCATCCCATCACATTCAATTCCACTTTGTCATCATTACAATCAGGAAAATGCTAAGCTTATTCATAAAAATGCACCCTAAACTCAGTGAATGGTTTGGTTGTTCTGCGTCGACTGGCTCATTCGTTCGAGCCAGCTCCTTTAAAAAGCATACATTTTAGTGAAATACCTTGTTTGTCATCGTCTAGAGAGACACAATAGCCAGGATCAGACATTTCATCCACTGTTTGCGTTTGCACAGGAATGCATCCTGAAGCTGTGAGCGGGAGCACCACCACGGGCGGGGTCGTCAATAGTGGCCATTACGGCAGTTGTATCATTCATGCATCCCAACGCCCCTGAGCGTTCCACTACTGTAATGCCCTTAAATTATTCTACCAACTTTTATAAGCGTCGCATCTATGTCCACAAGAAGCTCCACTGATGCCGTTATTCTGCTTAGCAGTGGTTTGATCAGCTCTTGCGGTCCGCCAGCACAGCAGCAGCCCTTTCCAAGTCCGGGTTGGATGCACACGCTTGAAAGATGTGAAGTTTCCAGTTAGAGCATCCAGAAGTCAAGGATTGAGGACGCTGCGTGCTCACGTGATTGCTGACTGAGCATCGAAAAACTACCCCTTTGAATAACCTTGACCTTATCGTGATCGCAAACCTACGCGTTATAATCGCCAATGTGAACTGGGGGCATTTTAAAACTACAGTGAAAGCAAGTCTCGGCTAAGTCCCGAGAGAATTCTCAGGAATTGTAGACATCTTGGGAAATCTGAGTGCCTCCAAAATGCTAGCCTTTAAACAAGAATTTGACTCAGAAATACCCATATGAATTACAATGACTGCACAGAGAAGTTTCCTGTCATATCAATTTGATTATCAAAGTTTGGAAGCTTTCCCTCTCATTAAAGGCGGAAAAGAGGCTCTTTCCTTGTAAAAGTGGTAAATCTTTAGCGGTAATTTCTACCGCAATTTTAAAAACTACTTAAACTCCTCATCAAAAACACCACCAGCTTAATTAATTGCTTTTGGACTCGAATTTAAGGAGAAAGAGTATTGTTTTTGTCACTGGCACGTGAACTAACCTACTAATTTGACTTCATTAATTGGAACCCTCAGGAAAAGTTTCGGGATTGCATCCCACAATCTCGTGGTTAATTAACAATCCACTTATATAGTGAAGCTTTTGCGGCACAAAATTTCACCCCAAGACGCTAACAGATGCATGTTAGTGGGCAGAATAACAGATAGTAAGTAACCATGAAGATACACGTCAATGAATTTGGAAGATACCAAGTAGTTAAACACAAATTTCAAAAAAAAACTTGGTCGCTATCAAGAGTCCCATTAGTGGAAACTGCGTCGGTGCTCGGGGCGTAGAGGCGTCTGGTGTCAAAGTCAGCCCGTCGTCCGGCCGACTTCGATGGGATCCCAATTCTGCGCATTGCTTTTGTACTCCTCGATGCAGTTCGATGCCCTTCAGTGCATGCATTTCATTTCCAGATGCATATCTCACAAAGCAAAGCTATCTGATAAAATTTACGAGTCAGGTCATTAGAGCTAATGTTCAGTTTCCTTATCACCACTATCCAATCTGTCATTGCCCATCCATCAGAAGTTTGTTCACTATGGGAAATGTGCAGGAAAGAAGGGACAAATAAATTTACACAATTTATGCATTCCAGGCCTTACTTTGTGTGCACCCTCAAATCCGGATTGAGGTGCCTATTAAGAACGGACTTGGCTCCTAAAGCGCCACCAGAGCGCGTGCACTTTCTCTTAAAATTTGGCATTGCATTCGTAAAAACTGCGTCTTTGGTCTATTGGAGGGGGTTTGCTTACTCCCGTCAAAAATGTAACAACTAAGCCCCTTCTGAGAGGCTAAAAAAGACGAATAACAACGACCTAGAACTCATCTTTGAGACATAGAAATCCTGACGAAACATTAGAAATTTGGCGTGAACGAAGTGACCTGAGGAGCCACATTTTTGGGAGACTGAGCGTCCCATGCATAAAATAGGCGGATTATTCATTGTAATTGACTTTGATTTCTAAATCCTTCAAATAGGTATTTCGCCTTACCTTTACTCAGTTTCTCTTTACACAAGGCAAAACGTTTAGCTGTGTGAAAATTAATTGTGCGGGCAAAAGCATCATAATGCAGAAAAAAAGCTTACTAAAACCCGGGTTGTGTTAAAGGAATAAAGCGCGATTGATAAATTTATTCTTCAAGGTTTCGTGTGGTAACGAAGCTTAGACAAAAATGTCTGATTCCATTATCGTACTCACTTTTTATTGTGTGACGGTTGCCCGGCCAACTAATTGCCCTCAGTTCGGCCACTGGTGTGGAGGGCGTCCCGCCGTTCACTAACGGCTTTGTTTGGCAATTGACACTTACTCCACCAGCGACACACCAATTGCCAGGAGTCTTTGCCAGTTCATCAATAACTGTTTGATGTAGCAAACAAACCACCTTTAGACTACTACAGACGAGGAAAGTCTTGCATTTTTGGCCTTGGGTGGCATGAGTTTGAACATGATGCGGCAATTAGGCGGTGTACAGATGTTCTAGTAGCAAAAGTGGTAACAATAAGCACGAAGAGACTTAAATTACTTGATAAATCATGACATATAATGGCTCTTCTGACCAAAACGTTACCTATAAATTATTACTACGATGATAAATGGCAAGATGCATTCAAAGTGAAGAGACAAACTGCGTAGAGCGAACTAAAATGAAGCTGATGGAAATACACAAACTCTTGATTACTTAACCGGCTGCTAAGATGCGCATTTCTGATTGAAAATGAGAAATGGTGCTTGTGCGCCAAAGGGGAGTGTGAGCCTGATGGGCGAAAAAGCGAAAAGAATTTCAATTGGAGGAAGGCGAATGCCCGACTTCGTACCAGATCTAACATTGCTATAACTTGAACCCGGCTTAGCACCACTCATACTGGGTGCTGACGCCGCGGTACAGCAGTGGACAGTGTATTATGATAAAAGGGGTTCGCTATCTTCAGAACGTTTGGGCGCCTCTAACATTACCTGACGGCGAGGGAGTTTGCACCAGAAACAGATCAACTGATGCTGACGGGCCTGAGGGAAAACAAAGAAGGGATTAACTCGCTTGGTTTCACGCTAATGCGAGAGTTGTAGCAGTACGATCAGATCAAATCAGTCCCGGCATCGGCAGGTAATGCCGCAGTAGATGCCACATTTTTGAACCAACTCGCTAAACGCCACTAAGGAAAATAGCAGAGCATCGAATTCGACGCGGATCTGGGGTATAAGAAATTCCTGACGTGGCGGTGGGATAGGTAGGGGAGAAACTATCGGACTTCTCTCTGGAGGATGAGGTAGTATTGAAGCAAGATGCTGATCCCCTGAGTGTCTATTAGTCCCAAGCTCAATGGCAAAAAACCGTTCCCCAAGGAAGGCGCTTGCTAACAATGTAGAGGAACAATTTTGGCCTACGGATGAAGGTTAGTCCAAAAACGCATACTTTGCATTTTATTACATGTAAGGCACCATCCTTTCTTAAATGGTGCAGTTGAAGGAAGAAGTTCCAATGTCCTACATTCCTCTGAGCGGCCCGTACTTGTCAAAATACAATTTTGTAAACGGCCATCACTCTCCAAATAGGGTGTTTTGATCGTTGGGCTACACTTAGAACATTCTGAGCTACGATCAAGATTGCTACAAAGCTACCAACTTATTAATAAAGTAAAGCATATCTTGTGGCTAAGATATGCCAAAGTCCTGATCTGCCAATAATCGTGCAAATCGGTTACCAGTGGTGAACCGGGGGGTTCCGGGGTGCTAATGAATGGAAGTTCATTAGTCGTTTAAAATATCACAGAACGATTTGATGACAACATTTTGAAGCCTAAAATCTGTAAGAACGGAAAGCTTTGAACGGGACAACTCCCAAGAATAAGTAGCCTTCTAGCTGTCAAACTAGAATAGTAGACACTTGCTCCAGTCAAGCTGGACGCCACACAAGGAGTTGCCCTAAAGCACTTTTGGAGTAGGTAACAACAAAGCAATGAAGTGTACAAAATGTTGGCAGATGTTCCCCACTACCCACAAAACGGCGATCATCGATCCCCTTCCGCGATGTTGGTGGTAAACACGTCAAAACTTAATTTGCAGTGGGGCTGTCATCACTTTCAAAGGAAAACGAATGCTCCGTCATCCTCGGTGTGCGAATAGAATTCCAGTTAAACCGCTCAATGCTCCAGTTTCAGCCGGCAACTCGATGAGGATACTTGGAACAGGTGATCAGAACTCCTTCCTTCATCAACATTTTTCCAATGATTGATAATCAATTTATGCATCCCATATTAAATTAAAATATCCTCCTCCTTCAATTTTATTTCTACGCTACAATGTTGAATATTCAGGTGATGATTGACTAATTTCAGTCTTGAATAAAGTGCCTACTGAAGTTGAAATAAGCAACACCTCAAGTGAAGTCGCAATGCCTTCCAGACTCAAAAAAAATGTCATTACAGACAAATGACTAAGAATGTGCTCGCATCAACACTGACCAGCAGGAGGAGAATTGGAGCCTGAACGCACTTTATTTTGGGGTGAGAGGGTCACACAGTAAAGATGATAATCGAGGGAGAGAGAGAGCAATAGATGATGGTTGCACACTAAAAGGCGAGGAGGCAGCGGAAGAGGTACAAACAGCGATCAAGACATGCATGCAGAAATTTTATTCCTGGGTTTGTCACGATGCATAGATCAGTAGAGGCTAGTGAAGGTGAACCAACTAAAAAAGTGGTGAGAGCTTAGTCTGAAAATGCAGGGGAAAGAGTGATGGTTAGCGACAACCGGCAGCGCCTAGCTGGTGAGTTCACGCCGGACAATCCACTGATCAGCCATTTGAACGCCCGCTAAAGGGGGAGAGGTTTTCGATGGTATCATTTTCGACGCAGAATGTGGCGCAGGTGGTTTGGCGATGCGTGTCTGGGGGGGACGAAGTGCTGAGCCGTTGAGGGAAGACGAAGAAAAACCGGGTGGTTTCAGACCAGACATCGTCGCCGATGTTGGAGACGGTAAAGAATTTTGGCTAAGTGGACGAGTTGTATTTAATCCAGATTTCAGTCGAGCGGCAGAGCTTGGAGCTTGATGCGGTGAGGGGCTAATCGCCCTGGCTGAAGCCGTACGGTGGACAGAGGAGATTCCAGTGGTCCTTGATTTTCGAACTAGAAGACAAAGGAAAACATTTCGATTAAAGAACATTTTTACAGAATAAAATTTGTATAAATGCCCATTTAAGCACGAGACGTTTCAGTCACCTAAATCGCACTATCACCTTGGTGGCACTGTTATCCAAGCGTAGCTCTGGTCTCTAAGCCCTCGTGTACCTCAAAAACAAATACTCTTCCGTAACAGTGCACCGTATTTGGAGTTCATGAATGACTTGAGGCCTTGTATTGCTATTGAAGTAACAAAAATGCATAAATCCACCTTTCATATCAAAAAATGTAGCAAATTTAAGGAGAGCAGAGACTCAATATATTAAGTAGGCGCAAAACCTGTTTCTTGTTTGCAAATCACCCAAACTCATTCAAGCGAATTCCAGATAACCACTTTCAGAGATGCGTTTTTGTTCCTTAAGAATTTAATCAATTAAACAAAGAAAGAAAAACAAGACCTGTTGAGGCAGAAATCTTGCGTCCTCCACGGACTCCTTTTAGCTCCTCCTGTAGGCGCAATTGCTGTCTTTCCTCCGCCAGTGCTTCACTGCGAGCCCCCGTCCTAATTACCTTTTTTGGGGCAGCCGCCGGGTCTGCCTTTTTTGATGCAGTTGTAGTGACATTTGAGGAAGGCAATGGTTTGAGACCGGTCCGTGAAGCACTACGCCCCGATCCACCGCTTTTAACGCTCCAAGACGGATTAGCGCCAAGGCTCTGCGAGGCCATCGATGCCGACGATGCAGGTGTGGTGGCGTAACGAGGTGTAGCTAGGCCAGAGGTCATACTGCCAGTGGCGGAAATTGAACGCCTCGCCACCAATGAACTCGTCCCCTCGGTCAGCGTTTTCCTTGTCGATGGAGTTCCAAGTCGAGGTAAGGAGGTGGAAGAAGCAGCGGAGACGGCGCTGTTAGTCAAGCGGAACTTGGAAAACTGTAAGCAAAATTTACGCTCATTACGGTCAGGAGACATGAACGTCTTGATCAATAAGAGGGTCCAGTACCACTCAGTAAAAGTGTTTTGTTGAATTATCTTGACATCGTGCTCAGAAATAAAAACCAAGTCATGAGAAGGTTGTTGAGTTCATTTTAAAGGAAGTCATTAGTGTACAGAGAAAACCAGGTCTCTTTTCAGACCTCAATAAAGACGGAAGATTGCTACGCCTGCTTATTACTTGATAACAAGCATAGGTAATATCACTTAGCGCCCACACACCCATTTAACATCAGAAGGAAGCAATTGTACAAGATGGTCTAAGCCTATTCATGTTCTAGTTTCTGATTGCATTACCTGAGACAAACTACCGCCAATGGAGGATGGAGAAGGAGTGGCTGACTGAGCCCTGACTCCAGGCAGACGCTGCGGCGAGACCGAAGTCGAAGATGATGTAGAAGATGTTGAAGACGATGCGGTGGATGGTCTTGAACGGGAAAGTAGCCCAGTGGTGGGCCTACGGAGCCCCATAGTGGGTGGACGCAAGAGACTAGAGCTAGGACTGGCGATCTGGTGATTGTTAGATGCTATCACGGTTGGCGGCTTGATGCTCAACGGAGTGGTGAAGTCCTTCTGTGGTGAAAATTCAGGTGCTTTCTGAGGTTGCCCCTCCAGATCCAGGTTGTCATCCAATTGATTCATCATTGCGTCAAGATCCAGCAACCCATCGTCCTGATCCTCAACCTAGGCGTCGGATTATACAATCAGTTTTACTCGAATCATGCAAATAGAAACAGTTGCGTGAAGCGAAATGCAAGACCAAACTCAGCTTACGGTTTTGTCACCATGGGGGGGTGGTGTTGATGGTGGGCTGTTATCGCCCACCAAAGTCACCGAGTCATCATCAGCATCAAAGTTACCCGAAGGTGGAGGCAGTGGGAAAAATTCATCTTCAGTTCCCCTCTTGTCCACTTCAAAGGGTTTCAACACTGAAAGACGAAGGCAACTGGCTGGTAAAGAGTGATCAGTAGTAAACTGACTTTTGACATTTCGAGACATTAGGTCCTTGTTTTTAACCAAGCGTTTTAATTAATTCTTCCAATGGATACGAAATGCACACCAGGCGTATCAAATCTCCAAACAATCAATAACGGAATTTCATGGTATTTCACGGCGCACAAATCGTACAGGAGCTGATGATTGGAAGCAAAAGGTTGAAAGTTCAACGAGCAAAAAAACTCCTCCTCCCCTTACGTTTCAAGAAAATTCAAACCCCTTCAAATGTCAAGCACCATCTTCGCCCAGTTGAGGATAATCAGGGAAAGATAGCTGCTATGTTTACAGAGTGGGCATGCAAAGTGGCATTTTTCAACGCTAATCTTAGGCGACCGATAAAATAAACTCCCTTCAGTGTACCGGTAGTTGGTATGGTGGCTTTGACGCAGGTGATGGCGGTGGATGGAGATGTTTTAATGCTGCCTCGTGAAGCGATGCCAGATATTGAGTGAGGAGCCTTTAGAGCTCGCACTGCTGCGTTGTCTCGAGCTGGGGCCACTGCTGCCAACCCCACGACCGTCTTCGGGTCCGCCCGTTTCCTCATTTGGGCAAGGCGACTGGAGGCGCTGATGGTGGAAGGGCTGTTGGCTTGGATCTGGGTGGTCTCCGGCCTGCTGGTATGAGCGTCTGCAGTGCCGGAACCATGAGCTAAAAAATGTCCCGCCCTTCGAAGTCCACTAACGCTCCCACCTGTACTATTACTGCCGATAGAAGTTGCCGGTTGCCGTCGCATTTGAAGCAGAACTTTCTGATGTTGCTGATTGTGCTGTTGGTTGGGGCTTGTAGTGATTTCAGACACAGCGAGTGGAGAAGGTGATTGAGAGTGCGGTGAGACTGGCGTTGTAATTGGCGCAGTAGCGGGTGGAGCCGGAAGCGTATAACCAAAGGGCTGTTGGGAAGGTTCTGCGATTTTGGCTCCACCAATCCCCCGACAAGAGGATGAAATTGGGAGTTTTGGTGTTGGCATTGCAGAAGAAATGCACTCCTGAAATACGGAAAATGTGTTCGCTAGCATCAGAGCCATTGAAATATCTTAAGACGGTTATATTCACTTGAAGAAGACTGGTTTCAACACCGACAGACTCGATGCTTAGAAGCGAAGAGAAGGAGGAGTTGTCAGCATCACTGCCGCTGCTCTGTTTGCCCTCTGACTTGGTGGTCTCATCTACAGACACCGTTTGTCGTTCTGAAAAGTCAAAAGAGTCCAGAGAGGAAAGTATTTATCTCAGTTTTAAGTGTGTAATGGGCTACCGTAGACCGCTACGTATGATAGAGTTCGGGTTTCAAGGTGAAACTTTGGACACCAAAACCTAAATTGAGTGATAAGGCGAAATGCTCCCCAGGATTCTGGCATTCCGCCAACGCTAATCATGAGCGCACCTTAAATTCGCCTAATTTGAAAGTTGACAGAAGTGGAAGTTAAAGATGAAGCATAGCAAAGGTAACGAATTTCTCCAAAAGAATCGATAATCAAAAAGCAACAATAATTTACTTGGTTTGGCATTCCAACTGCGGAGGAATGATTTAAGCAAGTTTCGCATTTGACAATAGTAGGTGATAGACCTTTGAAATGATTTTAGTACCGAAAAACTACCGTGCTTTTTAAAATGCTAACGTCAGGTCAAATGTGATTCATCTGGTCCACTTTGGAAGGCACTCATAAAGTTTTATGAAGCATTAGCCATCTACAATAACTTAAAAATAAAATAGATTCGCTCCTACCTTCAACGTTTCGTTGCTGCATCGGGGCGACAGTAGCCTGTGGTCTCCTCTGTTGCATGGGATGCCCAAATCCGATTCTGGGAGCAATCAACTTACTCCCACCGATCATCTTATTATGTCCCATTACCGAAATGTCTTCAGTACTGTCCATATTAACTACCTGGGCATGTCCCCCCGTCGTTGCAAATCCACCCTGTTTCGGTAACGCCGACTGGATGACTTCGGAGAGGAGGTTCACAGATCCCTCCTCTTCCTCCGCCTCATTTACCGAGCTCGCATCCTCTGTGGAACATGTATATACATCGCCTTTCAACATCGACTGTCTTGGCGATGCCGATTTTGAAAGTTCTGAGGAAGCAGAAGTACCTCCGCAACCACCTTCCAGATCTGTGATCGACACGTCGCTAAGTGAACTGTTTTTCGTAGAGAAGGCGAACGGTGTGCCTTCTACCGCGAAGGAGTGGATTGTGTCCTCAGTGGGAGCAGCTGCAGTACCTACATCGTCGCTTGGATAACTGACTGCTGGTTGAGTTGTCAATGAAACTGATGGCATCACCGAAGCGATGCATTGCTGAAGTATGTTGTGAGAAGATTGAACACTGTCTACTGTGGGTTCAGGAGCGCTCCACAATGGTGGCGCCGCTACTGCGGACTCGCGGTCGCCACTGAGGGAACTGCTGTCTAGTGGAGAACCCTCTTCAGCAAACATTATTTGAGTCTCTTCCTCCACCACGCCAATCTTCTCTACATTATCCAAAGGCATGGATTTCTTCCCATCGTCAATCAATGAAGGAGGAAGGTTACTAGGACTTGTGCCAAGAGCAATTGCCTCATTTGGATCCCCATCATCGTCGTCCAAAGCAACCGAATAAACACTCTCTGGAGACGATTCAATCGGTGGAAGAGGTCCAAAATCAACCGACGATATACACGAAGAAGTAGCCCTGGAAAACATAAGCGGGGTCTCCAGAACGGCTCCAGTGGATGAAGTCTCAAAACCTGGCGAAGACACTTCACTAGAAGAGGTCTGTTTCAGCGCAGTGCTTTTGTTTGACACATCAACGTTGACGTAGGGGTGAACGGAGCGGCGTTGTGAAGGAACAAAGTTGTCATAAATAATAGACTCTTGTTTTGGAGGCGAACGTAGGTCAAGAGTGGAAGCCCGAGCAGAGGGTCCAAAGGGTGTTCCCTCCTCTGCGTAAACGCACGCTTGTTCCTCCTCCTCCACCGAGCCTTGAGCGTAGCCAGGTGGTGGAGGGGGGGTAGGCGGTTTCTCCACCGAGGTGTTAACATGATGATCATCGGGAGTGGGAGGATACTCGGGTAACTTGAACTCCGCTTCCTCCTCGCCACCAGCTTCCGAGACCTTTGAAGAACACTCAGTACTTCGTTCCTCCTCCGGAACACTATCTACCTCGTCAGCTCCCTCCTCTTCATCCTCCTCACTACTGGATTCTTCAGCACTACTCTCTTCCTCTTCCTCAAAGTCGTCGTTAGTCTCTAGAACCACGGAGAGTAGACCGAAACGTAGGTGAGACCGGTTGCTCATCCGCCGGCGGTAAACCTGCTCCGCGGGTGAAGCAGGAGAAGTGGAGCCGGAAGAGGATTGGTTACTCGCAGTAGGACTGGTGGTTGTGGTCGAGGGATTGAAGGAGGAGGCCTCCGTGTTAGCAGGGTAGGGCACCACACGTTGGTTCTTTATTAAAACGTGGGCTCTTTCGAGGTTTTCCAGAGCCTGTTTAGAGCTACTGACTACGTAGCGGTGACGAGAGTGTGCTAAACGATGCAGAATATCAAGAGCACCCAGACGGATCATTAAAGCTTGATCCGTGGTGGCGGACTCAAACAGGAGAGCGGAACTGGGTTTTGCATCACGAAGGGGTGTCGCTGAGAGTGCTCCCAAAACCTCGCAGACATTTACTACGACTGTAACGCTCGGTGATGTCCTTAACTGCTCTAGAAGAATTGAGATGCAATTGTGTGTACGTAGTACCGCCCTATAATTGATGCAATGCGAACTAAATAGTAAGGAGCAAGGAGACACAGGAAGAAGAGATTCCCGAAAACCTACCTATACTCCAAGCTATTGACAATCACTGGACAGAGATTGCGTAAAACGCCTCCACTGTTGGCCTTAATTTCCACGTCCTTGTTGGGATTCTTAGCATCGAGGGTTGACACCAAGAAAGCCAGAGCGCCATTGACACTGAAAATGAGGGAAATGTGGAGTTAAAGTTCAACGGAGGCATTTCGCAGCGGTAACCAAACATCACCCCTCAGCATTACCAGTGAAGTCGTCAATCCTTTGAAAGTACCACATTGCATGATGCATCCAAAAGTAACAATAACAGTGATTAATTAAGCTACTCTACAAAATCCCTGCTGAGATTTCAATCAGGAACACCAGAATGGAAATTCTCCACACCTATGCAAACTCCAGTTCTGGGTTCACCGGTGACACTTTGTCATCGCTTTTGACAGCCAAAAATTTTGGAAGATTGTTGATGAATAGCATTTTAACAAAATGTCAAGGAAATTCCCTCAAAATGCTTCTTAGAGAATTTATTAATTTACCTTTCGGTCACTAACACATCCACTAACTACCATCTAAGAATCCTGCCCACACAACCACAGCACATAAACTACACCAACAGCTGTAGATCGAGAGCAAACTATCGTGCTTGAATTGTCAATTTTCGTAATAATTGTGCAGATGACAGTGCAGAGTAAGGCAGAAAGCTTTCCAGGATCAACAGTAGCGGTAGCATCGCTTGCAAAAGGGAAAATGTGAGAGATAAACTAAAAGGAAAGCACATCAAAAGTGCTTCAGAATGTTTGATTGATACAAGGTTAGCCGAGCGAGCAAAAAGAATAGAGGTAATGCCAAGGATCCACTTGAGGGACGAGAGAGTCCACAGCAAATGCTTTAGTTTCTAGTTTTACAGACAATTAAGACTACACTCCTTTACTTCCGATGGGTGGCATGGCTCCCATGCCGCCCTGATATTGACTTCTTTGTCTTCAAGGAAATCGTAGGAAACCACTGGTCAAAGTAGCAAAAAAACCCGACCTTCAACTGCATTCAATGGTCAGCACATTTCTCGTCCCCAATACAGTTGCTAAATAGGATAAAACTCCAGATCCAGTAGGCTTAACAAGAGGGATCAGTGACAGGCAGTTAAATATTCTCTCGGATGCAAGCAAAATCCATGAAAAGGCTGATTCGTAAGCGTTTTCCCACAGCACAGGCCACTTTATGATTGCTGACGCAGGAAATTGATGAAGAGGAAGACCGAAGATATGCAACACTTTGGCTATTTATTTGATTATTCATTTCAGTTTCATGGACGTGCTTCCGCTGGGTGCCATGACTTCCGGACAATGCCGGTAAGTCAATGCACATCCTACTCTGGTGTGTTGGCTTCTTTAATCCTCTGTGGAGTATCGCAACACTGCAGCAACGGCGAGAAGACCCTGAGAGATTAAATGATGAGAGGAACTTCCAAGGTGGATCTAAGAATCCGGCTTTTGGTAGATGTATTGGCTTAAGAGGGATTAAACGAAAAAGAACGAAGTTACGTTGTTCTAGACATACAACGGAGGGAAGAGCATTGATTGTACGAAAGCACTGCAGCAAATCAACTTTGCTCCAAGCTTTGATCCTTAATGATATAAATAGGTACCACAACCACTATTGGCTTACAGTACTAAGGTTTCAAATGCTAAGCAATTTACGCAGCAAAGTACGATAGCAGATAGCAGGAATAAGCCGAAACTCAGTACTATCTCAAAAGAACCGAAGTTTTCACTTCCACATGATTTTTCATTTGAACTTTGGGGTATAGTCACGATTTCAGTCACCTTCACAGCTGTCACTTTAAATTATAACAAAGGCACAACACCAGCCACCCTAGAGCATAGTAAAGGAGACATTCTACGACAGGTTAAAAAGGTAAAAGGGTAAAATTACGTATTTTTACCCAGAAAAACACAGAAATCCACGACATGTTTGTAAATCTGCTTACTGGAGACTGGGTGGAATCCATGCTAACACAAAGCTTCATCAGTAACAATCACACTGTTCTAATAGCAGCAGTTGTAGCCATTGTAGCGAGCAACAGCTGCAACACTAAGTGAAAGAGCGTCGGAGACTACAGTGCCTGAAAAACACTTTCGCAGCACACTGACAACAAAAGTTACAGTTTGTTAGTCGCTATAGAAGTGGAAGTAGTAGCCGCTAGAGATGCAGCGGCTGCGGTTGAAGGGGCAACGGTATCGGTACTGGAAGTAGTAACGCAAGAAAAGTGTGGCTGAGTGATGCAACGAGCAGAGAGATTTTCACGACAAATAAAGCACTCTGTTATTAAATGATGCATGGCGGACAAGTGAGCGAAAGCATCCTGAAGTAACCCTTTATAAAATAAACATTTTTAAACATCGTATTAGAGGCAGGATAATAACGACATGCTTCAATTATCCGAACCCCATATCGCATTACCTTGATCAAAAATATGTGACTTTAATGCTACGAGCAGCGATTTCAAAATCTGCTTTTTGCAACAGGCAGGGTTAGCAATAATTACGGAGATCCAGTAGGATTAGCCGTAAAAGCCTGAAAAAACGGATTGGTAAAAAAGAATAGAGCATAATTGAGATGTTGACAAGTTCAATTCATATGAATACATAGGAACTATGGAGGTAGTTTTAGAATATGCACCCAAATCATTTACTGACGGAGAAATGGCAACAGAAATTTCGCAGCCGAGTGACCAGATGACAGTTGGGAGAGCCTCAGCACGCCTCAGCTACAGTTCAACTAATTAGGGCCCAGGAGAAATTAACGGCGGTGGAGATAGAGAACAAGAAGCATGCCGGTAAATTAAGAGCGGGGAAATACCTGCAGACAGCCTTGCGATTGGCAGTGGAGTGAGAGGAGAGGTTCCAAAGGGCGTTAAGGGTGGTGCGAAGAGTAGCCTCACGCTGTGCCGATAGCACCGCACGGGTGAGTCGCGTGGCCGCCTGTGCCCGACGCAGAGCCGCCTTACTTCGGGCGTCCGTGTGCCAACTCAGATTTCGCAGCACGCTTGCTGCCACCTGTCGGAACATTACAAATCAGTGTTGTTAACAATAACGCCTATGAGTTGATAAAAATAAAATTTTTGGGAAGGTGAAGTTGTGCTGGGCTTTGGAATTCGCTCTCTACTACATGCATGCATTTACCATAGCGTTTGTCAGATGATTGAGGGCTTTGACACCACGCCTCACGACATCTATGATGGCTCTTGGTGTGCAATAAGATGCGCTTCTCAATACTAATGTGTAAAATGCCGCAACGGCAATACTCAATTTCCGTTTGCAAAGCCACGGGCCTTGGCCCGGCTTAAACATCTGCCACTCAGGAATAGGTGCCAAGATCCGCTTCATGCAAATTAAAAAGTAGGTTGAGTTGGATGGCTGAATGCGTTCCGCTAAATGAATCGGTAGCTTAGGGTTTGACATTAAAACAGCGAACTCTACAGCCGGTAATGACTTTGGCGGCTACGACATGATTAATTGTTCCAATGAACCACATTGGATAAATTGAAAGTGGGCACTTGACTTTAAATCACCAACTAAGGCCAAATCGGCTAATCTTTCGACTTGGCGCCCTATTCTTAAGACGTTAAATAAACCTCAAATCCACGACCCGTAGAACAATGTGCTTAATAGTTTAACGAATGAAAGGGTGCGGTATTTTCCTCTCGTTTGGAATTTTTTTTCCTTTGATACAATCATCGCGAAGCCATATCAGTCTACCCATTATGTCACTGGCTTTGTCTCGTCAGGCTTGTTACTTTTGCGTGGCCTTCTGCAAGTCTGTTTGGCAGCTCCTTTGCATAATACTTTCCACTTTTGTTATCTGCATGCGCATTCGATCCCAGAGTCCCTGAGACTTTTTCCTTGAAAGTGGCAAAAATAAACAAACTTGGGGTAGGAAATTTAATGACGGCCTTGAAAGCAATCAAAGTTAAAGCTTCTTTTCCTTCCCTTAAGATGGGAATCATTGCAATTCAATTCTTACACATGGTCCAATGAGAAGATATCTACGATATCAATGAACTTTTGTTAACAGCGAGCGATTAATTAAACAAGGAAAATGGTAAAGGTGGCCATATTTTAAATAACCATTTGTACAAATGGTTGCTGATAAATCCATAAACGATCTCGAGCTCAGCCAATTCGGCCTCAGAAACAACCTAAACCAGGAGACACTTACCTGTTTCAACTCCTCACTTCCAACCTCCAGTTGGGCAATAAGTGCCTCCAAATGGCTACGCCGTTTGCACACAAAAGCCTTGTTAGCGGGTGCACCAAAAGTGAGATTCGTAAGTGCCACGCAGATGTAGCGACGAAGAGCCAAACTTGCTTCTGCCGTTGACATAGTTCCCGTAACAGCCGCCGTCTCACCACGCTCACCCACCGCCACTACTGTCGCAGAAGCTGATTGGTCTAAGGGTGCAGCACCCAGACCCGCGCCCGTTGGAGGGGTGGTAGAGTGCACCTGGGAGGTGTTGGTGGGGGCGGCGAGGGCGTTAGCCTGACCACGCTCATCTCGTAACTGCCACCACGCATGCTCCCATCGCAAAAGGCTTAGAAGGGCGTGCAGGCCTCCTGTTGGAAAAAATGAGAAGGACTAAGGCCTCCCGTCTAGCCTACCAGGTTCTGTGGAGAATGGATTGATAAGTTTTTATCATTTTAGGGGTATGTAGTAATACGTACCCTTTAATCAATTTTCGGTTTACGAGTTAGTCATGGCCTTCAACAAAATCCAAGCCATTCATAAAGTAATACTCATCAAGGCATCTCGAAGGGTAAGTGGATGCTCCCATGCACTGGGACTGTTTTGATGCCGAGGAAATGCTTTGCAGCGCTACGAGAGAGTCTTATATAATTTCCAGATGCAAGCGAATGAAAGCAAATAATTCCTCGCAGGTAAGAAAAACATGAATATTTAGTGCCCCAAAGTGTGCTTCTAACGAAGCAACGGAAAAAAATGAAATGATCGCTGTCGATGCCTTTTATAGGTAAACGAGGTGAGCTTTAGGGTCATTAGACCTTATGGATGCAAATTGGGCCAACAATGACAACAAACGGAACCGAAATTATTTGGGAACGGACTAGAGTAGAAAAGCAATGCTTCGAAGGAACGTGAACGAAAACGCTTTCTACCAGCAAACTTGATGCCTCAGAGATGAATTCCATAAACACAGAAACAAAAAAACTAAAGAAAGATAGGAGAAGGAATACTATCCGTGATAGGTTGCACATTTTTAGGTGGATTGAAGTAAAATGGAAAGTGCTATGAATGGGTACGTTATGCATGCCGGTGTTTCGGAAATGCGTGACAACGGCACAGTTTTCACATATTAGCGACAAGCAGAGGAAGACGAGGGAGAATTAGTGTCTTTAACAGGGAGAATGAAGAACACAGTGGGTACAACCTAGCAAAGCCCTGAAAACGAATCGGCAAAAACATAGTAACAGTAACAATCGGAGAGCTGGGGAAAAGTGGGTCGCAGAGATTTTATCAGCCATATAACAGACGGAAGCGACAATGGACTGGCAGTGACACGAAGACGAAGATGAAAGCCTTGATTAGACAAAGAATAATTTATCCTGATCATTTTGGCAAACATTCCTTCAAGAGCCAAAACACGACGTTCCCGCTGATAAAATTCATCTACACCTCGTTAACAATGTCAAGCACACACCGAGATCGCAGATAGCCTGCCGATGATTTGGGTGGAAGGAGAGGCGGACTAGCGCGGCTACTTCAGGCACAGGCACGTGGGTGGGTGCGGTGCGCTTTCCATCGTCAGGCGAGAGTCGACCCTCCGCCCCCTCGACCGCCGCACCTCGGGCCGCGACTACGCGTTCGCTCTGTGTCATTGTGTACACTTGTATGCGCGCCAAAAGTTGAGCGATGTCTAAGTCACGTCGGCGCAGTGCCGGGTCAAGATGGTAGGCGGAGACCAGTGTGATGAGCGCCTGGAACGAAATGGGAAATTATCATTAATTAGACCTAATGGAGGGTTAATCGAAAGGTGCGGTAAAGTTTGGGTTCTCCGTCTGAGTGGAATCCTCTGAACTAAGGGTTCTGCAGCGGCAAATTCGTTCAACACCCACGTTAAAATCGAAAAATTCGTGGTTTTGATAACCCACTAATCTCATTTAATATGGATCACATATCGTGATGTCGGGAGGGGGAGGGAGGGGGCCGAAAAGCAAGCGAGCCAGGTGGTTTTGCTTAGAATACGGAAACAATCCTGTTTTACATTCCAGATCCATCTATCCATCCATCCATCCATCAATCTTCATTGCAACGATGTGCGAAAGGAGAACTTCGGTAGGCGCATTTCTCACGGCCCATCGCTTCATATAGCGGCTCCGTTGAAAGTGGCATACACATCTATTAACAGAGCTCATGCGAAGGCGGGGTGCTTGCAAACACTTGCCAAAATGAGGTGGTGAAGAAAGTCCGTCTAGTTTCATCCACTCTCAAAGTTATCAACTATGTTTCAAATTCCTCAGCTGTACCACTTAATGTCTCTCAGGTACTATTTCAAACTATTTCTGCGGATTGTAAGAAGCCCGATCATTACACCATTAGGCAGGTGAAATGGGCATTGCATAAAAACATCTAAGCAAATATCGTTAGTTCGACCAGAAAGGCTTTCATTTACCAAGCCGGCAATGCACGGAAGGGGAACAGACAGAAAAGGGAGAATGCATTAACCCACACGTCTCACTGCCTCATAGAAATCGCAAGAACACTGTTTAAGGACGCACAGACGGCTTGGAGACACGCAAAAAGAGTAACTACAACAGGAATAGGAATTGGTGACCGGTGCCAACATTCAGTCTGAGTCACGAAACTTGGGACCTTCTACGGCACATTCGTCGAAAGCGTTCCAGAGGGAAATTGACTATTGGGCTCCAGATCTATTATTGATCATAACAATGGCAATGTCAGGGCCTTTTTGAAAAACTGCTACATGACTTGATCATAGCATGCCACACGGTCTGGTGCAGGACTCAGCTAAGGAAAGTGGACAGTAGCCCGGTGGTTGTGGATGTGCTAATTTGATTCATATGTATGGTAGTGACTAGACCCCATGCGAAGTGTGCTCGAAGGGCAGCGTAAATGTAAGGTCCGAGTGACTCAATCAATCAAGCGTAGGTATGACATTGTGGTGAATAGGTAGAAATTTTTTTGAGATCTAGCAAGCTTGGCAAGCTTCGAATGGACACAAGTGCAGGAGTGAAAAGTTTGGTCTTCACAACGCAATTAGTAAAATGGCGGAAATAACTCAAAAGTGTAGTTCTTAGGAAAGTGTAGACAAAAACTCCAAAGTTCATCAAATTGTACATAAACATAACACCTAAGCTCACAAAACATGACGGGATGTGAGTCCGCGATATTTTGACACTGTTATTCCAAATTCCACCCTAGAAAGGTATTATCCCGAGAATTAAACCGATGCTTAACTTATTGAAAATTCGATTATAACTAATCCGAAAGACGCAATTTTCTTCCCATAGAATATGGACCACTAAATGGCTGGATCTCTGAGCCCCACAATTCTAAGTGTCTGCAAAAAAGGGGTCACATGTACCGCAGCTCTTCTGCAGGCTAAAATGTGCAACAAAGAGATGAAAGTCCGGTAAAATGAGAGCCTTTTACACCTTTACAAAATATGAGAGAAATCGGAAAATTAAAGCCATACTTCTCAGCTTTACATTGATGATTGCTTCAAAACGTCCATTGAAAAGGAAGGACTTACCTGTACCTCAGGCTACCTATTGCGTCGCTGCGTTAAGCACCGACAAAGCATTGTTTAACTCTCAATCGTGGCAACGGGACACTTGAGGTTCCGCCATTATTGCTTTAACAGTCAGCCTGGCTCCCGAGCTATGCCAATGGCTCCCACTCCTTCCGTGCGTCGAAAAACAAATCACCTCTGAGCATTAAGCCTTTTTCACCTTTTAGGGTACCATATACTATCAATTTCCTTTTAAACGGTGCCTGATAATGCTAAAACCAACAATAACTCTTAATAAGCTTATTTGAAGCCATAACTAAGCGATTAAGAATGCCCTAAAAAGAACAACCTTCATTAATGAGGGGGTTGGAAACTTGATTAAGAGGCGAATACCTTAGCTGCCAAAGCACTACCGGAACCCACTAGAAGAAAACGTGCAAGGGGCCTAACAAGCAAAACTCAATTGCAAGATTTGAATTTCTACAGACTTCACCATAGTTTTTGAAAATACACATAACCCGTTAAAATCGCTTCGTCCCCCATTACGGGAAGAATAAAATAGCTGAAGGTGTAAAATAAGAACATGGGTACACCACGGCTTTGACAGTACCCACCTGCATAGCAGAAGCCTTGAGACACTTAATAGTCATATTTTGTGGAAGTGCATGCAATTCCGCGACCGTAAGCAATGTTGTTGAGTTTGCTTGTTGCGGAACAGAAGCGCTGGCAGTGGCAGTGGAGCCTGTCTTGGGGGCGGAGGGGGGGACGGATGTGGTGGAACTCGGTGCGCTTACTCCAAGGGAACTTGCATCGACTGCTATACCTTCGTAGAGGTCACAATCCGCACCTTCAGCGTCTACTTCGTCCTCATCTTCTTCCTCGTCGCTGGAAGAGGCCGAATCCGAGGAGGCAGAAGAAGAGGAAATCGATGCTGTTTCGTTGTTCTGATTGTTCCTATTCTGAATCTTTGCTACTGTGTTCACCACAGCCGCGTCGGGCCCAAAAGCCTTTCCTGAGAGAGACAAGCAAAAAAATTTGATTTTTGCAGAATCGCAAAGTTATTAGGCCATAATGTCTGACTTAAAACCGTGTATCACTGCTAGATACTCATCAATTACCCCCACAGAGTCCTTACAAAACCTTTATTCACAAACATGCATAAAAGCTAACGTCTCATCCACTTTTGCTTCTTTCTTTGAAAGCAAAACTGCAATTCAGTTGAACGCTTCAGAGCAAAAACTAATTTGAAGCCCAATCGCATGACGCGCTAAATGGTTGGAAACAGAGTTCTTTGCCGCACAATTATCGGGCTTCGAATGAGCATAATTTACCCTAATTTACCACGTTTCATAGGCAGAAAATTCAACCCAGATGTTTTTCAGCCCACACTGAGCGAACAAGAGTGGAATGGGTTCCAAAAAGACAACACGCTGTCGGTGCTAAGCCCTTTAAAAAGGAGACCTCTTTTGAAGATAGAAGGCACGGCAAAACTTTCAATTGGCGCTCGTTGAAAACAGGCTTTATAAGCACCTGAGACTTGAAAACTCAGACAAGAGAGATTTAATAATCTTTCCCAGCATCCTTGACCATGAGAGATCGGTGATACGCGACGAATACAGCATTGAATCACGAACAATAACAAGGAATCCGCCCTCCTTAAAACTTTCGCGTGCCTTAAGGCCAGAGTGCACTGGAGTATACGGTCCATTAACAGCGCAAGGTTGCTAACACGGCATGGGCCTGTATAAAGCGACGTTGGATTGTAACAAAAAAATTGAGGGTTCCGGCCTAAAAGGCAGTCATATCTACATAGTGGGAGCGAGAGTAGTGTGCTCATAAAGGCATTGATAGCATCACTTAGACTTCTATTTTGACGTTCCCATTCATTCAGGCTCCAAATACAAGCATACACAGCTCAAATTCACCATCGGCATGCCTCACGGGTTAATGCCTTGCACTCAGTTAGAGGTCAGCTTGAACGGTTACAGGGGAAATTCACTGTCTAGTGGAGAAAGGAAATACTATGGGCCCAGACTATTAAAAAGTATAAACATTAAACACTTTTACAACGAAACATTCTAATGAAATAGTAACTGGAACTTAACAAGGACATGAACCCAAATACTGTGTTTGCTTGTTAAAGTCCACACGAGAGAAGTCAGTGATTACACAATCACACGACCTACCAGAATGTAGGTAGGCGGCAGGTGAGGGAGGTGTTTGTTCATAAATCGATGCCTCCATTTTTTCCAACAGTCCGCCACTAGGTCCCACCGAGGCCTCTAGACACCGCTGCGGCGTCTGCAGACTTGGCGGTTGGATATAAATCTCTGTGTGAGCGATGCGGACCAGATGCGCCACTACTCGTCGTAAGTTCGGCGTTCCGTTCTCCATAGCGAGCCCATTGGTGTCGGTACCGGCGGAGGGAGCGGTAGTGCCTGCAAAACGCGCAAATAGAAGGCGCAGCAGACCGTTTGTTACCTCTAGATCAACACACTCGGAGACCACTTCCGGGGGTGGTATTGGTGGAGGAGGAGGAGGCGGCGGCATCGAGGCGCGCTGGGGCGGAGAGGGACGTTGGCATGCAGTGACAGCGGCTGCGGAGTAACGCCTTTGATCCGGTGATAGACACTGACTATGATGCTGTTGCTGAGGCGGTTGTGGCGATAGAGACTGAGAGGCGCACAAACCACTGCCGCTTCGAGGCGGTGGTGGCGGAGGATTACGTCTGCACTCCGAAGAAGAAAAGACGCCAATTAGTTATGGAGGCACTCATGGCCAAACAATATAGCCATCGTGGTATAATGAACATGCAATTTCCACGTCAAAACACATTTTATGCTACAATGCCAATCCTCTAGCAGCAGGCGTACAAGAGCATATAAACCCAACTAACCGACGTGACATAATAAAACGAATATAAAGCAGACATGAATTGTGGTTATCGGAACCTGGCAACGATTTCGACCAATTTCGAAACAATTTACTCTTCACCATAATTTGAGAGGGTAAAAAATCGACGCCAAGGCAGGATATTTCAAGACAGTTCAGGTTCCTGCAATCATCGTCGTTAAGAACATGGAATTAAGATTACCAATGAATGTATAGGAAAATTTACTTGACCTACGTTTCGAGAAAGTGGAACGAAAATCCGAAGATAATAACATGATAATCTTTCGATTAAATCACAGTTTGTTTACGTGCATGTATGCGTGGTGAAGCAGCTCATCCAGGCTTCTTGACGAAAAACAAAAATAAAAAATTGGAAGACCTTTGTTAGAAAAGGTTTAAAAGAGAACTCTGTGAATGATTCACGCAGACTTCCTGGTCTTTCCGACTCAACGCCTTTTTTCAGACAAATGGACAAGCGGGTGCATGACGAGATCTATTTGACTTCAGTCGACGAATTAGTTAGTAATAAAAGACAGTTTAGCGGAAACTTTTAGCGCGAAAATAAAATTTGAAGCGTTTTCACAACTCTCAGAGGCTAGGTCAAAAGTTAATCCGTAGTTGGGAGGCCACAGCGAGTAGGGGGTAGCGAATTACTGAGCACACCATACTAGACCCATCTAGCACCTCATTCCCCAGCGGAAAAACCTCAGAAAACTATTATGAACAGAGCCCAGGTTTGGAAATTTCGAGGGCAGCACAAGAACAACTAGAGTCGTTTATCGCGGTGACAGCCGGGTTCCGGCGCATGTCAAAACAATCCGCGCACACACGACTGCCCATTGAGCCACCCCACAATGGGGTGAGGACAGCCTTATCTCAACAAAAAGACGTGACTCACAAAAGGAACCACGCTATCACTAAGGCATGGCCCAACCTAGCGCGATTTCGGTTAGCAGCCTAAACTATTTTGAAAGAATTTGAAATCAAATAAAGTGAAGATAGCCTTCTTAAACAGATCCCTTAGATGACAAGAGATTGGACTGACCTCGGGGGCAGCGAGGGTGGAGCAAACTCGTCAGCAGGTGAGCTTGAGGATCGATCGGAGCGAGGCAGAGAGCCCTGCCTGGGACCCATTCCAGACAGAGACTCATGATGAAAAGTTTGGGGCGATGAATGGCTTTGAAAATCTGGTGTCTATAATTAAAAAAATTGGCCTTTGATGATAGGAATTTGCGAAAATTGAGCTTAATTTGGAAGTGGACCATTGAAACCTTTTATATTTATTTCAGATCCACTTCAGCAATATGCCCTGGACTTACTCATCCAAGTCCTACCCAATTTTCCCTCAATTCAAGAAACGATCGCTTAATCGACATATAGTAACTAAGGCAGCTTCCAGACACCGAATGAACTATGTGTCACAGCAAAGATATTGCATACCATTTTGGGCCCAAAACGCACCAAAATAAACCCGGCCAACTTGATATACACCCTGCAGTTCTGCGACGCAACTTTGGAGAACCGAAAACCAATCGATTGAGAAGCAAAAAGAACGTGCTTATCAGGGCAAGATAACTAGAGTAGAGCCAATATTGTTCGCTGAGTAATTTTTGGCGGTCTTAGAGACGATAGAAGCTCTAACACAAGCAACCTTCACTTAGTGAACTTTCACCTCCATCAAAATTCGGAGCTAACTACTTTTAGACAGGAGATGCCTGCCAATAAAGCCGCTGATGACCGCATAAATTCGAGTTTGAACCACTGCCATTTTTGGTAAGAAATGCCAAACGTGAATGAAAATCAGGGACATGGGGACTTTTAAAATGAGCGTGCATTTAGTATGGTAAACCGAGAAGGGACGCTTTTAATACTAGCTAAAAAATTCTTCTTGGTGGGTTTGGAATAGAGCATCTTTTAGGGTCCAGAAAGATGCACGAAAGCGAAACCATATAAAAGCATGACCTCTGCCTTCTCTTGTAAAGCTCCGGTAACTACGACAGTAGTCGCGTTGTAAACACATGCATACTTAGTCAGCAAACAGAAAGTTAATGCACGCGCAAACACACACGCACACGCACACAGCATCGAAATCAATAGTCTTCCACGGACGCACCACAGACCAGCACGCATACGACTTCTGCCCAGTACGCATGCACTCATGCACTTACGCACACACACCTGCGCACATTCAACACACGCGCACGTCACATAGGACGCAAATGGGCGGCCAGGATATACGTGCGCACCACGAGCACGCATTCGCGCTACGATGCCTTCAACATTGCAGGGACGATTATCTTCCCCCGCCTCGTAGTAGGCAGTAGAAGCGGTAGTGGATGTTCCGACCTGCCGCCACTCTGTAGCCAACTCTGATTGGTAGACCGGTGTTAGCACATGAGGGTATCAACGCGCAGCGCGTGGATCTTAACAGGCCATTATTGCTACATTTCGTATTTCTCCTTCTTGTCCCATCTCACGCAAGCACGCACGCACCTGTGCAAGCATATGCATGCATGCAATTGGACGCCATGTAGCGCAGCCCGGAGTAGCCAACGGGGCAACCGAGGAGCCTGATCAACTACCGTTGTCTCAGAGATGTGCTCATTTCGAAAGCTATGAGCTTGGGAGGCCGTTTTAGATTCGGCTTGCAGTTAGAAGATAAGTCACGGAAAACTCTTAGATACAGGAATTACTCTAACTTTTGTGATCCAAGCAAAATCAAACTCTGCTCCAACCACAGCGCACATAGATGCCTGTGGTCACATAAATATTCGAATCAAGTTTTGCTGAGATAGTTGGTAAAATTTGAGGTTCCCGTAACGGAACTATGAGTTCCCACTCTAAAATAGGAATCAATAAGACTTCGATCAAATGAGACAAAAAAACCTGATCAATTTGTAAGCCGCATCTACCACACCCACGGTTATGAAGAGGAGACGAACATATGACGATGAAAGTATGATCGAAGGGCCATGGCCTAAGTTTATTAGGAAACCACACTTGGGCTACAAAACAGGGAAAAATTATAAAGCCAAAATGCTGTAGCTCATGCAAATGGCTAAAGCGCTACAGCTAGAATAACCAAATGCGGCAATTATTGCTTTGCGTGTTGAAGATTGTGACTTCCGGAGTGCAGTAATAGAAACGAACAATGGAGTGGATGTTAGAGTATGATACTTGTAATGAAGGTCATTTCAAGCACCACAGAAGACAAAAAACTTGTAGTTGAAGGCTTAAATGCATGCGCTGAAGTCACAAGTATTTACAGAAGAATAACGTATACACAATGGATTCATGCAAACGAATTTGAAAAGGGATCGTTAAGAAAAACCAAACGAAACCCAAAGAAGAAACATTGTACAATTTAGTGAATTCGCATTTTGCAATGACTCAATGTGAGAGGAGGGAAGAAGAATGAACTAACAAAGCACATTTCTGACTAATCTTCAAATCTCAGTCATAGACACGCTTTATGTGAAATCACTTGCCATAGAATGGGTAACGTTCAAGGCAGCACTCCCCGGCTGATGAGGAAAATGGATGATAGAGTGAGCTTGACGCGACTGCTGTCTAGTGGGTACAAAAGACGGCGGTGGTGGCAGAGGCGGGGGAGGAGGTGCAGGAGAAACAGGGGCGGAGCGAGCAACGGGGGAGTGGCGGTGACTAACCGGAGTAGATGGCGTGGGGCCCGGACTGCTCAATGTGGTGGTATCACCTGCAACAGTTGAAGTGGCCGCAGCCGTCAGAGTCACACGCCGATTGCTGACACCGGGACCGCCGCTGGCCGAGTCGATGGAACGCCAGAACTGCGCAGTTGGGCCTCGGGGTGAATATGGCTGTGGTGAGCACACTTGCGAATGCATTTTAATTTTTGGACAGAACGATGATTACATACTTTCGTATTACGCCTGAAAGAAGACAAACTAATTTATTAGCAATAAATCTCGCACCGAGGAAAATAATCAGCAAATAAAAGCAAATTCGCCCATGAAAGAAAAAGTTTAGCAAATTTGTATTCCCAGGCCATAACGAGAAGGTCAAAAGACTTAGCCAACCTAAAATAAATGCGATTCGAGATCAAGGTGCGATTTTACGAAAGTACATTAATTCTGCCGATACAATACGCTTCAAGAGTTTCAAAGATTCAAAACATGAAACTGAATTCAAGCGTAGATTATTTCTATCACAAAGGAAAAGGAAGGTAACGACTCGGAAATTGGAAGATCCCCAAGATTAATAAATTATGCCGCTGCTAAGAAACACCGTCACACAGGAGCAAAGAAATGCACCAAAAGCTGTTTCAGGAGACAAATTAAACGTTTAACACAGATAAATACATCGAACTGTTGCTGCTTATTGGATTCTGGTTAAGGGTACGACCATTCGGAGAAAGCGACAAACCACAAGCCCAAAACCTACCGAGAACACAAACCGGTGCGACACCGTCGAATAGGGCGGGGGGTGGAGACCGACCTTGAGGCGAAAACTATTTATACACTTAGAATTTGAGGAAAACATTGGCCCGAACATAGTAATAAATTAGCTTCAATATTAGGCTTAGAAGGTTAGTCTAAAGCATTATTGTTTTTGCACTTTTTTTTATTTTTTTGGAACCTGTATGTGAGGTTGGAAGCAATCAGTTTTTTTAACCTGAAGATATTACAGCTGTAGACTGCCTGTCCAAATTACAATAGCAAGTTGTGTTTTTGAAGTGAGGTTTTCAGCCAAAAGCAAGAAACACACGTCCTTTGCCGTGCGGTGCTGTACAATGACTTTATGCACGATTTAAAACGAATCCAAGAGCATTTGCGACTAATTCCTGTCTGATTATTCTAAGAATATTATTTGAATTCCTACGCTTCTCGTTTTCCGCGTAGGACTTAGAAGTTTAGTGAAATGAGGCACCAGACATTGATTTGTTGAAAAGAAGTTAAAGATCATAGTAGCAGCCTATATTTTCTTGTTTTTAATCCGCATCATGAGCTTCAGTTGTTGTTGTTTGTTTGTTTGTTTGGACTGTTGGTTGGTGCGATACGTTAGTGGCGGCCACCTTGGGTGCTGCTGCGTGGGCTGGTCTGCGGGCGATGCCAGCGGCCTCCTCCCTTTCCGTCTGGAGCATAAGTATTCTTATCCACACCTGGCCTTCTCTCCGTCTTTTGGGGATGGTCGGGGCGTTACAGTGGTGGTAGCGGTGGGATAGTACCGGACACAAACGCAGTTCTTCGCCCTTCAGCAAAGGCTGTTCTCTTGCACTGTTGTAATGCGCAGGATAAATCTAGGTAGAAAATGCACAAATTTGGGTCTACCATCCGCTGCCGGCAAACTAACCTCACAAAGGATGTAACGATGGTCGTCTGGATCTCTTACTCCGAAGTCGGCTGGCAAGTCGAGTGAACCTCTTGGTGGAGGCGCACCGCCATGAGGAACCATTGATGCGGTATCAAACCTCGCCTCATTTGCGTCGACGTCGGCGCATGGCATGGTTAGCTCGTGAGTGCTTCTCGCAGCACTGATTTCGTTGTAATGGCTGACGCGGGAGGTGGATGAAGGGATGCGTCGAGGACAACGCTCAAAAGAAGAGAGGGGCTATGTAGTGTTTTTTTTCTTTGGACCGTTGGCTGGTCCGACTTTAGTAGCGGTAACCTTGAAGCTAGCTGCGTGGGCTTGTCTGTCGGCCATGCCAGCAGTCCCCTTCCTTTCCGTTTAGAATATAAGTATTCTGGTCTATGCCTGGCCTTCTCCCCGTCTTTTAGGGATGCTTGGGCGCCACATAAGGCTTCTCAACACTTTAATCAGTCTTCATTGTTGCAATACTAACACGGAGCAGTCATTAACGCTTAACTCCAGATTCCGCAAATTCAAAGTGGGGGCTGATTGCGCTAAACGGTGCCAGGGGCACTGTTGTACTCTCACAAGAATGCAAGAGCAATGTGATGATGCACTGAGAAGCAGTGAATAGCTTAAAGGCTTGTTTGTATGCAATGGAACGCTTCGTGTACGTTTGTATGGCCTAGAAGTACTTCACTTTTTAGGCCCTTTAGAACTCCGTCCCGCCTCACTGACGGTCTATCCATATCGATTCTTCGTCCTTCCTTACCGATTTGAAAGTACTCCGCGTTAGGGGGAAAAAATTCAGATGCCAGAACCACGTGGACAGCTACGAAATCGACAAACATGAACGGTATCCTGACAATCCACCTAGGCCAATGCGGAGTACAGATTGGCAACGCAGTATGGGAGTTGTTGGCCTACGAGCACGGAATCGGTGCTGATGGTCGACTGTGCAGCACTTCCAACAGCGCCCTTGGGTGCGACAGGCTTGAGCAGGGAGAGGATATCGGTGTTTTTTTCAGCGAGTCGAGGCAGAGATACTATCCCAGAGCTATTATGGTAGATCTTGAGCCTACTGTGATCGGTAAGTGGTTACTGCATCCGGCTTAAGTAGGAAAACTGAATGAGTTATGTCCCCTTGAATCATAATTAGACCATGTAAGGATTCTCAATTCACTGTATAAACAAGACTTCGCCAAGGCAGTAATTAGGCCTAGGCAACGACACTAATCACTACACTGATACAAATTGTTTAAACGTTCAAGAGACTACGAGGTTCTTTTCGTTAAGGTAAGGTGCAAAAGCCTATGGAACCCGAATTATTCGCTCTTTGTAAGGGAATGGCGCGCCTATCTGCTAAGACAGGATGCCACCAAGAGACAAATTTTTCAAAACTTGTATCACTAACAGAAAAAGAAAAGGGGGCTTCGCAGTCAATTTCAGCTAATGAGGATTGGCCTATTGAATAGCGCAGGAACTTGTGTAGGCTTTTTAGTGTTTTCACAAGAGTATATAGTTTAAAACGCACAATTTAACATTGTGAGCGAGGTAAATTCTGTTAGTATAGTTTGGGTAAAAATTATTTCCTTAGAAAAAATGGCAATGCTACTGCCTTACGAATTAACACCAGCTACCAAAATGACGAATTTTGATTTAAAATGAAAAAGAATTAAGAAAGTTCGAGACAGTGTCTCATTTATGGAGATAGAGTGCAATCTTTGTGTCAACTGCTACTGTTAACTGAGTGTTTTACGTCATTCAACCGAGTTTCGGATCGTAGATTTGACGGGACACCAACTTTTGGAGGTACTCTCCAAGGGCATGAAGCATATTTCGGACCTCATACCAACCATTCTTACGCCATTGCACTGGATGTCACAGCAATTTATGGTAGCATTTGCTCTACAGATGAAATACGAGTTGGTGCATACAAGAAGCTTTGGAAAACAAGCAATCTTCTAACCGGTAAGGAAGATGCAGCGAGCAACTACGCACGCGCCTACATCAATATTGGTCGGAAAATGCTTGGTTCGCTGATGGAACAAGTTCGCATCACGGTAGAGCGCTGCGATGGCCTTGCAGGTTTCAATCTGGTTCACTCATTAGCCGGTGGAACCGGCTCCGGCCTTACAGCTCTTCTCTTGGAATGCCTCTTTGAGGAGTACGTCAAGAAAGTGCGCTTCTCAACTACCATTTACCCCTCTAGAATTTGCTCTCAGTCCACCGTAGATCCATACAATGCCCTTCTAGCCATGAAAGCTACCATGGATACTCTAGACTGTTCTCTCTTGATGGATAACAAAGCCATCACAGACCGTTGTGCTGCTCAGATGTCGATCGATAAACCGACCTACACCACGCTAAACCGTTTCGTTGCCATGCTTGTCAGCTCCATCTACCTCTCGCACAGATTCTCCTTTATGGGCAACCAACACGCCGATATTGTAGACCTTCTCACTAACATCATCCCCTACCCCCGAATTCGGTTCCCTATTATCTGCACAACACCTCTCTACACCAAGGCGACTCAACATCACGAGGTGGTCAGTGTCCCAATCATCACTCGCAGGGTCTTCACCCAGGAGGCAACCACTCTGGATTGCAATATTGAAAAACGGTGCTTCATCTCAGTTGCTATGCTGTATCGTGGGGTGGCATCCACTGGTGAGGTGTCTGCAGCTCTGAAGGATGTGAAACATTATCCTGAGTTCGTGAACGGAGATGGTTTCTTGGATTGGTGTCCCAACAAGTTCAAGGTGGGAGTCACGCCGTTTTCCCCCGTGGCAGTGCCTACCTGTGCGATGGCGGCTGCGCCTACTTCAGTGTGCATGATTGCGGGAAATACAGCTGTGACCGATGTGTTCAAGTCAACAGTGAACAAATTCGACATGCTCTTCAAGAAATGCGCCTTCATCCACTGGTTTGTATGTGAGGGCCTGGAGGAGGCTGAGCTGAAGGAGGCCAAGGATAACCTTTGCAGCCTCATTAACGAGTATGCCGATCTGGTGGATCGTGATGCTCCTGAAGAAGTCTGTTCCGAACAGACAACTGAATCTGAAGAGCACAGTTGCCCAATGAGGGCAACAGTAGCACCAAAAAGACCACCAGAACCTCTGCGTATCAATTTGACAATTCGGGAGAGGATGAGCGCTCCGAGCACTTTCCATCAACCGATTCTGAATGGGCCTTGTGCAGGTAGCAGGCATCAAACTCCATGCAGTCCAAGACCAATTTTGACCATCAATATGTCCAATACACGTCCACGAAAAGTAAATCAGTCGGAAAGACCTCTTGTGGCGTACAGAGGAAGGAGAATTGCACAGCCCCTCCCAGAGAGGTTTGAGGAAATGGAGCAGGAGTACTCGTACGGTTTTTTTGATATATTTAACCGACAGCAGGAGGAAATGGACGAGCTTCCTTCCTGGGCTGTGTGGGACACGTACCCTAACGGCGTACCGAATTTCCATATCTATCAGTCACAATTCTGGAGGGGTTAGAGCAAAAGGAGCTCCGCTTTTTAGTAGCCCCAATTCATAGTTCCTAACATTTGCGCGAATTCCCCATAAGGCGTTTTGTAGCAGTTACACTATTCCTATGTTTGTTATTATCTCTTGGTATGCTTGCCTTCGGCGTTTAAAAGGTTGATCGACCACTATAGCCCAAGTGATGCATAGATCCCAACCTACACCGATTGCCAAAAGTACTAACTAACCGACTCACCAATTATTTAGTAAACTCGCGGGATCAGTTATCATAAACTGGTAATTAACGCGCATCACATTCGAGAGGTGTCGCATCTCCGCGACGGTGGTAGGGATAGGTTAATTTAGAGAGGTCTGCATTTTTAAACCGGGTTGCCCTATCTACATTATTTCGTACCTCATCCACAGCATTAGCAAAAAGAACGTACCAAAAACGAGTGCATATAGTACAAAAGTAGAGAAGGCAAGAGGTGCCGATTTGGTCTAGTCAAGTTCCATCGAGACGTCTTCTGCGGGATCGGCAGCACCGGAAGGAGTGCATTTCTGTGGTATAGGAACACTGACTTGAAAGATATCCAGGTCATCCTTTATGCTAGGGATACCTGGGGGAGGTGGCATGGACAGGGAGCAATCCAACAACTGGAAGGATTCTTTGAGAGGACTTTCGGTGATGTCTGTGAACACAAGAGAAAAATGATCACCAATTCAATCACCTCATGACAGTGAAATATCTGGAAACTAAAGTGTCTCAATGCTGCAACTTTGGACCATTTGTTCTGGACGGTTCATAAGACTATGATCTACGTTGCTTAAGGTCTCGAGAGAGTACTGTGGCATACCTATGGTGTGCTGATGAAGTGCAGCTTTTGTAGTAGGAGGTAGAGAACCGCAGAATGCTTTTAATGTAGTCTATCTTGTAAAGCCAAAAACATCATCCATCAACCTTATCCAATTTGATAAATCTACTTCTGGATACCAGGGAGAAACAAGTAGTCTCCCATTCTGCCTTCTAGACGGTTGGCCAATGCTATGAAAAGGTAGAATGGTATGAGATCTTCTTGTGGGAGTTTTCCAGCGGTAAAATTTCTGTCTTAAAAGAATACGACTTCCTCGTAATTGGTTAACAAGTTTTAACTTTTTATGATGGAAAACCTTTTAGCCGCCTGCACGGTATAGCAATGCGCCGATATTTCCTTCCGCAGTCTGATCCTCTGAAAGCGCTGAGTCTCCTCTGTGGTTCTTCTGAGTAGAACTGCGGGTTGTCGGGTGGTAAACAATGACGCCTTCGCATAGTGTTGGACCAAAAATGTCATTCTCCAACATAATTAGGAACATGAATAAATTTTCTTGGCGCAGGCAAAAGGGGAAAGCAACAAAATTCTAGCCTATGAAGTTTACTCCCGTCCATTGAGGTGTGTGAGATCCAGAACCAATTGTTAAAACTAAGCAGCTGTCATTATTGACGTTTGGCGTTTCCAATTGCAGTACAAAAATACACCGGTTCATGTTTTTACTAGAACTTGCCTATTACCCCTCTCTCTCAACACTGACGTTCAGTTGAATAGACATGTTCCGATCTCTTTAAAAAAACCCACCTCTTCCAACCTCAAAATCATCAGTATGAGCGGCGATGGCAACACCGTCAACAGTGCTGTTAACCGGAGTCAGTGAAAGCGGCACCTCAAGCTGTCGGGCGTACTGATGCACACAAATGTCCAGGAGATCTACAGCAGTGGTGGAATCGGTCCGGCAGGTGTGCAGTGGGAGCGCGGTCTGCAAGGCACGAATAGCCTCTCCGTAGTGACCCATTTGGGCGTAAATCAGACCCATGGTCTCCAGCGTCGTCGGTGAGTTCTCCACCAGTTTCAGCGCCGCGATATGCATCTTCAGCGCTTCATCAAAGTGACTACAATCAACCAATGGATGGTAGTTAAAAAGCTCTCCGCCGAAGCCTTTAAATAAAACTGACCATCACAGTCCACGATTACTCCTTATAACATAATAAACATTCCAAAGTTTTTACAAATCCCAGCTCTGACCAGTAAACAAAGAGCAGCGTACTTAGAGCAAGAGCACCCAACACCTAAATTGGCCTTTTTTACTCGGCTACTTTGGCCTAGTTTCACAAGTTAATATAGGAAACATGCCACACGTATGGAGCTTGTAATGAGCATGCTGGTCAAGAGGAAATCAGCAATCGTGGGATGTGTGGAACTGGAACGCACCCAAGCTCTCGATACGCGTGACCCAAATTGTTGAGTAAGGGTTCCCAGTAGGGCGCGATGACTTGACCACTGAGTTGAGAGATGCTGTGATAGGCCTGCTTCAACAGCTTCAACGCCTTGTTGTACCTTAAAGCATGCAGAAGAACGTTAGCTCAAGTCACCCACTTGGGTGAATTGCCTGGATGCTATTAAGGTCTTATTGGAAAGATTCATACTTTTGAACTTTTATTCAATCAACTAAAGCACCCTGACATCAAAGGAACAAACGTTTCTTGTATTAAAATTAAGGTATGAATGGAGAGCTTGCAAATATGCTAGATGACGGCCAAAAATGACGCTTCCTAATTTTCTTTTGAAAAGAAAAATGCAAAAACCCTTTACACCATGGCACTAGCTTGGTCGACATTGCAGATTGAATTTCAGATCATAATTTAATCGTTTCAGTGGACAACCATATAAGTCTCGCTTTACTTAGAATCAGAATTTGGAAAGGTGAACTCACGGATGGCAGTTTTATTAAGTCAGATGCTTATTCTACAAGCTCACCCTTTATTGAAAAATAAACAACTAAGATTAAATTCGATGCAGACCCAGTAAAAACCACACACCTAAGCATTTACTGTGAGCACCCTTTGTTTTGGCTGAATCTGAAAAGCGTTTAATGGTCAAGAAAACTGCAAAAACTGGATTCTTTGATAATGTTTAACGGTGGAATGGAGACCTCTCCATCTGCTGCCAAATACTCTAGGGGAGACCAACCCCGTATTTAAAGGTGGGTCAATACATAGGTGATTAACGGCTAAATACTGACAGGCTTTCAAAGTTTCATTGACAAAGACTACAGAGAAAAAACCAGGGCGATAATGAGACGACCATATTCGGCATTAAAAGAATTCTGGATCAGAATTTTGCGGATAAACAGGAGGAACAAAACCCAAGATGGACGGAATCCTGTGCCAATTCAATCTGCGGCTATTAGAATAAAGTGCCGCATTCTAGCGTTGGGGTGTCCGCTGTCAAAGCTTAGACTACTTCACGATTAACTCCTGCCAGGATTGGAGAAACAAGCGCCGATTACTTCGAAAAAAATGCAGCAAGAAGTGAACAAGCAGGCAAAAGCTGGGCTACTTTAGGCAAGTTTAGCTAAATTTGCCCTTAGTGATAGTTATTCGACTAACAATCCTTCAGGGTTTGGGAACGAAAAGTTATAGGTCGATGTTAGTGAACTTGTACTTCATGGTTGAGCACTGTGAAATTGTAGTGCTGGCAATAGCTTCAAAGATGAGCAACGCCATCTTGATCGCTATTAAAAACCGCAACGGGCAATAAAGTCAAGAAATAGGCTGAGACAGACCGCTTGAGATTAAGTGCCAAAGTTCCCAGTTCATGAAGAACGGCAGGATCAGAGGGACTGCGTTGAAGAGCATGCTGCATGAAGCGCTCAGCCAGAGCTTGGTTTCCACTCGAACTATATTCCACCCCAATGTATAACATCGGCATGTGGGAACTAAGGGAGAGGAGCATATCAGAAATAGACATTAAAAATAAGGACATAGTGAGTGGGGAGGCTCACTGCCGAACGATCTGAGCAGCAGTGCAATAGGCGGCAATAGCCTGATCATGCTCACTGTCGGCAGCGTAAGCGTGTCCCAGAGCCAACCATGCGGGTCCAAATCGACGATCTTCTTGAGTGGCTTTCCTGTCGATGAAACATAGCCAAGATAACATTCTTAACTCGAAATTGCAGCCCCAAAACTAACCAATTTCATATTTATGGCCAAAGTAAACTTAGTTATAGAAAATGATCCAGAAACACGAAGAACTTTAACGATTTCTAAGTGGTCATTATCTGGGGTGCAACGGAAGGTGAATATGAAACAACTGTGAACCTTACCGAAGGTGGCGCTTGGCCAGATCATTCTTGTGAGTACATAGATAATAGGAGCCAGTGGCGAACCAAGAAATCTTTTTTAGTGATTAGCACAATCAAGCACACTTACAGAGCACTTTGGAAAGATACGAACCAAGTTGTTTGCAAGTATGAACAGATCTAAAAAAATATGTGAGAAGAGTGGCCCACCCTACCATTTGATTTATCAAGCATCTTCAAAACTGATATGTGGACCGGCAGACACTCGGGATTTAGTGGATCATTCTCCAGGATGCTGTCAAACGGAAGTGAGGATTAGTGCTACGCCTACCGTGAAGTTATTTCGAAACATTTCCTATAGTGGTTGATGGACAATAAATACTCGGCTTGAGTGAGTTGAACGTCCACGCTGTTTCTCAGCGGCATCATTTCCGGCGAATTACCTATCGGATTGCCTTGAGGAACTTTGCACAAATATATATTTTTGGTGGCAGATGCCAGGGATTGCGAAAATCCATGAAATTCTAGCTTTGAAATCCTTTTCTCGTCTAAAAAAATCGGCAGCTGAAGATGGCAAACCATCGTCAGAGAGGGCCTCCAGCTTTAATAACTTTTCTAATGCTTCAAAACAAAATGGATCCAATCGAAACGCCTCCTTGTAGCAGTTTACTGCCAATGCGAGATTGTTCAATGCTTCGTGAACGTGTCCTCGTAGGAGAGCAACGCTACTATTCAGCTGGAATCCATTAGATTGGAAGGGAATTTTCAGATACCATAACGTTACTAACACCGTCTGGAAGATGAGCAGAATCCAAACTGCTTAACGCTGCATCATGTTGGACGTCAGAGTTAGGAAAATTTATGAATGAGCAAGAGGTAAGCTTAAAAGGGTTATGTTGGAAATTTTCCAAATTTTCTAAAATATTGAGCGCCTCAACAAATTCATTGCACTTGAAGTAGCATTGAGCAACAAGAAAACGCGCATAATAACTGTCCTGGATGGATACGCACTAAGAAAAATATTACAACTAACCCACAGTTTATCATTTCTAGTTAAAAGGTCAATGGCCCTGCGATATTGACCCGAGTTAATTAAGACATCAGCAAGTAGAAGTGTGTCCTTGATAGTGTCTACGACGAATAATTAAGATAATTATCCTGCCTTTGGACAAGTTCATTAGTTTGTCAGCCCAAAATACAGCCGATCGGTACTGATGCTACAGAAACAATTGTTAGTGATTTACTGGCCTCAACGAACCATTTTTACACATCTCTGCACTAGAGTGCGCAAGCACTTAACGTCGTCACAACCCATTACAAAGTATTCGAATCCGTATCCTTTTATTTTCCACCAATAGAATGTGTGGTTGGCATCACTTGATGAATTAAAAAGGAACAAGCTTGAAATCCAAAGACTTGAACTTATTTGCCCTGCATCAGTGGTGATTTACCATTCATGGATTGGCTAGAATATTTCACGCTGAGGTGAAAATAATGGAAACATGGCATAATAGCCATTATGAATGTGTAGCTGGCGATGGATTCCTCCGACTATCAAGGAGAATTATTATTTAGGGCCGTCAGTATTAGTTTCTCCCTTTATCTTACCCATTTCCAATTGGATTTAATGACATAGACACTTAAAAACACAACGATTGATAATTATGCCAAACATGAATGTGTACCTTATGCATCACTACTTATTGTAGACGATTCCAAAATACTTGATCCTTAGAACTTACGGCTTTCTGAGATTTCCTTGAAGGCAAACGAATGCGTAATACCAAGGATCGGAGGCCAGCTACCTGCACCAGAGTTATGCGATTGCCCAGATGACCATGATGAAAACCGGCACTCAACCAGACAAAGTATTGCAGGACTAAATGTGGTAATTTTGTAATGCAAACCAGGCTCGCAATTGCGCACCTAATGCCATTCGGGCTCATTCGATGTGTTTTGTTTGCCTAACACATGCCTCCATGCAACTAAGCAGTATGTGGTAAAAATGGCACTGGAGCTGGTTGAAATGTCTGTATTGTTGGAATCATCAATTCCTTATCAACTGTCTTGTGGTAATAGGTTCTTTCCAGCCTACAGAAAACACACGTGATCAAACAGTAGTCACACCCATAGCACGAAATCATGTGGCTGTTGGAAGGCAGATGGATGAAGGCTCTGTGCTTCATTTGCTCTGCGTTTAACATCATTGTTTTTGTTTACAAAAGTGCAATGCTTCCTCACAGTAGGAAGCATTCCTGGTTGGGTCTGGCATCCGAAGTCACAAAAGCATAAGGGTCTCAGTTGTCAAGTTAAATGCGGTCAACCATCACAAACCGTGTGACTGAGCGGATGCCTTTGGCTCCCAAACGAGAAAGGAGCAGATCACCCTTCTAAACTTTGATGGCCCATACCATTTCTTTCTGCGCACTAGGGGTAAAAGGCGCTCTTTACCTCAATATTCTCGCCCTAAGGGGCAAAAATAGCAATGGCAGAATGAACTGCGTGGTACGCATGCATGTAAGGAGACGCCTGTGCTTAATTGCAGTGGATTTTACAGTGGCTAAATCGAGTCCGGGGGACTATAAAATATGCTCCAAATCACAAGCAGCAGTAATAAACTCGGAACAACTTTCTCGTGCATACCTTTTTAGGTTGGTTACCTTTAATGTTATGGGATCGCTAGGCAGCTAAAACGCCATTTTACATAATGTTCACGGTATCAGGGGCATTTTCTCCATGCTAATTGACTTGTTTGCATAAGGATAAACTAATTCGAGAAACCAGAGGAAGCCATCACCTTGACCTAGCTGAGGTCATAGTAACTTTAGCAACGCAACGGAATAAAAAAGAATGCGCATAAGTGCCTGACCGAAAAACCTTGACAAATATGCAGGATCTGCCAGTGACGCTTAAAGTCCCACCGATGAATGTGCCTTAGTTGAACTGGGGGCCCTCTTTCCAACTTAAGGAATTGGTGATTGCATTCTTGCAAATTGCCGCCAAACATTTGAGTGTAAATGCCTAGCCTAAACTATAACCTCAACATCACTTTTTCTTGGAAATGTGTAGTGGATTCGCAGCAGTTCAATGAGGACTGTTGTGAATTGGTGAGTACAGGGAATTAACACAGTCATCTCTTACTGATGGATTGATTTACATAGGATCCGGCTGTCCTTCAAAACCCATGACGAACTGAAAAATTTCGTGATTATTACTACTACCAACGCAGGCGCTTGATCAAGCCAAATGGCGTCAAGATGGAACTGTAATTCGGCTTAGCCGTGATGATTGATGACACAAAAAGACTTCAGTAACAAACGTGGTGATAAGGGCACCATGACTGACAGATACGGACATCACTGAAAAGGTCACATGTGTTTTTGTTTTGGAAGCAGCAGTAAGTCTGAAGATGGTGTTATTGAATAGTGCTTTTGGCGCCTTATTCTTTGAATGTGCAATGCTTTGACTATTTAACCCCTCATATTAGGTATGCGATTGCTTCAGGGCATGACAATAATACTTCCACCTCAGCTCATTAACCTGCGGGTCGTAGATATACGTGATGGTGGTTGCGCATTATCCCGTCCCCATCAATGCAGTTTCGGAATGGGACGAAACCTCAAATCCTTACAGCAACGAGTACGCGGGGTACCGTCGGAGATGAGGTTCAAAAGGAGGGCAGGGATGTCTGATGATGCTCTGAACATTCTTTCAACCCTTCGTTTAGGTTTCGCAGACAATTTGAGGTTTCTACACTTCATTTTCACAGAATGACCTGGCTTCTACTCCATGTCAGTAAGCCTCGGTCCGCCTTGTTTATCCTGCAATTAAGGCTACCTTTGGATTAGAAATTTTCCGTTTTTAACCATGAGTTTACAATGATGTTTTGATAGTCGCAACCGATGATGTATTGTCTGCATGGCTGTCAAGACCTAATCTTGGCGCATTGCACAGTGAGCCGAGGAACGAATTTTATCGGGCACTATTTCGAATGGAAGCTTTTACGGAGAGTAGTGAGATTCTGAACTCCCAAATTGATCAAATCACTGAATCCTTTATTAGACAGAACTCATTTCGGAGAGAAATATTCATAGACTTCGCGGTTCTCCCTGCATCACTGATGTAAACTAGTGACTTTCGCCTTCAGGGCACAAACCTTGCGGGCGTACAAGGAAATCCCGACCTGTTTGCCCCGCGCCGCATGAGTGAACGTACGTGCAGTCGCGCTCCAACACCCGTGCGCTGATTTGCCGCCATGGCGGTAGCTAGGTTCCACAAATCGAGGCATATGATGAGTACTTATTCACTGTCGCCCTGGTTTCACGATTCACTCGGACCACAAATAAGGTATCTTATCAATGGGCGTGTTAAATTTTATAGCTTTCTTTCCTTTGAACTGGCAGACCCTTGCCTCACTAAAGCATATTTTAAAAAGTAGTATTTATGTTACCGATTTGAATTCCGTCGACTGCCAAGTCGGCAAACGCGTAGGCAGTTCACGACGTTCCGCTGGTGCGGACACGGGGGGGATGTAGCGCTTTCCACCAGCATTCCCTGCCCCACTGGTAATGCAGGAGACGACACGGCGCAGTGAGGCAGTTATGCAAGCGGTGAGAATAGCGAATTAGATGGGCCGATGACGGAAAAGGCAAGCATAAAGCCACCTCGGTTTGAACTCATGCGTTCTAGACTCGACGAGACGGCGAAGAGTCGACAGAAATCCAACCAAATACGAGCCACACCTAAGGCTAACAGTAATCCTGCGCCCACAAATCTTAAAGCGATACCTGACAGGCTTTCCCTTCCGCTTCAGTGAACCTTAGTAGACCCCACCCAATTCTAAAATCGCATTCCCAAAGGAAATGCATGCCCCATGTCTGATAGAGATGACCTCCCAGCTGACAGCAAGCGAAAAACACGAAAAATTCGCTGGTGCTTCTGAGCTCGATACTGATAAAAACTAGGTATTGAGTGCTTCTAGAGAAACGAGTCGTTTAGAGAAGAGACGACATGTTTTAAAAACTGAAAAAAATTTTAAGCGACAAGATGAAATAGCACTGTCGATTGACTGTGGGTTTATTATGAAATAAGATCCAACTTGACGTTACAGCGATGTGCCAATCATCTCGAAGAGACCTTTCAAGGCTGACATTACTCTCGGCGTTCATTACGATCCTGAAGAAAAAGTGGATAAAACCCGCTTATCACGGGGAATGCTTCGAAAATGTGAGCTAACCAAAATACAGATCTGTGATAAGAACAAAAGCTATAAACATGGGATTCATAGCGTGACTTCGGAGATCCCAATGCCGATATCATTACAAGAAACGACTGTAATGGATACCACAGAATCAACTAAGATGACAGGATTTCATAATAAATAATGGGAAGGGGTGAAACTCACCCTCTTCGAGTTGAGAATAATCAAAAGATGACGGAACAGTTCAATGACGTCCACGAAAAGATCCAATGCGTGCCTAAAATGAATCAGAAGTCGACTTTGTGAAGGTAGGATGGAGCAAATTGAACCCCAGAAGGGAAGATAAACATATACATCGTGAAGAAAATAAACTAGTACAAATCTCCATCCCCGTTTATGATGAGTCAAAGGAACATCCACGTGCAATTAAAACCAACTATCGGGAAAAAAACATACTTAGAAGTTCAAACTTCTTCAAACGAATACTGAGTGCTTCAAAACAAACCAGACCTTATAAAGTCCGTGTCCCCCAACTGACGCTTGAAAACGATGAGTTGAGTATCATAGACGACAAAACCGCAGAAGATAAGGAAGGAAAGGTAGAGCTCCACTTGGAAAAGCGCTGGCGACCGCAGGAAGAGATTCATGAGTCCGAAGGTAGAAATGACGCCAATAGCCGTCCCAAGAACACCTGAATAAAATTGGAAAATGCAACAGCACTAAACTAGTTGCCAAAACCGAGTCTCTACTAAACTTGAACTAGGGTCTGTCAGCTTACCTACCGAAAGAGATGGCTTACATTAAAAATACACAAGCTACCGGTTTAAATCCAAAACCAAAGATAAAATCCAGCCCAGAAAACCCGAAATGCAATTAGTACCAAATAGGGCCCAAGGCGATGCGACAAGAAAAACCAAACAGCTCACCTCCAAGATAAATAAAAACACGTTTACGAGTGAGTAATGATGCAAAGGTGAAGGCAACGAAAATAATCGCTGTTCCCAAAAGTGCAGCAGGCAAGGAGGACGGATTCACTTGGAGGACGAAGTTCACCAATGGTCCAAGTCCGATGCCTGCAAAAAATTGTCGAAAACGAAGACAATAATAAAACCGACCAATAAGGGACACAGCTACGTTAAGTAAACTAAGTGTAACACACCCGTCGAAAGCGTAAACGCCAGAAAGGCGACCATTCTGCTCCAAAGTCGAGACTCTGTGTGTTCCGTAAACATAATGTAACAACAAGAAACGATGGATGCTATTGCGGAGAGGAGCAGAACGCTAAAACCCCAATACTGCAGGGGAAGAAAAAAAGGTGTGGGGATGATTTCGTGGTACTTAAGACAAATTCAAATGAGTTACAAGCAAGCTCCCATGAACAATACTGACAATCCAATTCACCTGGATAAATGAAGAAGCCGTAAAAACAAACGACCCAATTGATGCCGCAATAAGTCCCACCGAGAGAAGACTGTAGACATTTTTGAGATGAATCTGAACAGGTTTCTCTCTAAAACAAATATACAAGCTGCCGCATATAACAGTTCGTTCACACAGGGAACGGAAGCAGGTATTAGAGCAAAGCGAAAAACAGATTGGCTGTGCCAAGCAAGCACAAAACACACAGCACATCTTGGGATTCATTCCCGCCTATTCAAGACAAACTACGTACATGTCGCGAAATCTGAACAACACATTTGGATCGAAGTAACGAGAGGACCCCGTACGTGACATGACCATGTCGCCCACTTATGGTATCTGACGTATAACGAAACCAATTCGAGAATAATTGGCCCATTAAAACAGTTTGTGAGTTGTGCTAAAGCCTTTTTAACCTGATTCACCAAAGCTTTCCTACCTTTACAGATGCTTTTAGAGCATTATAATGTGTTTTAAGGTCATTATAAATGTATTTTAGCAATTACCGCTACAGCTTGATTAAGGCCAAACTAAATTGGCATATTAGCAAAAATTGACTCGAAATCCGCTACTTCACAGTTCACAGCTAGACCATAAAAACACGCCGTTAAGTTTTTTTGTGCAAAGGTATCTGTAATATCTGCGTTCTTTTAATGTGCTTTGTAGCCAAGGGGCGGGAAACGACTCCGAACACGGTGCAGGGGCTCTGCGGCTTTACCGGGGGGGGGGGGGGGGGGGACGCTGACCTATCTTATAAAGACAAACTGCGTATTTCTCATCTGTATTTGTACCTAAAATAGAAATGTCGATGAAGACAGAACCTTCTCATGTTAAGAGTCGTCAATGGGAAGACTGAGGGATCAACGAACGCACTACAGTATGTTCTATCTTCTTCTTTTCTGTGGATACCCCTAGCAGGCTGAAACGATGAATCGGTAGTGTAGCAAAGAAATTCGTGGGGTGGCATTTCCAACTTCAAAAAAAGACCTGCTCTTTGGTAGCGAAGTCCGATTTGTGTGCTCATCTTTCGCCCGGAAGTACACTTTCAAAGGACAGGTGTTCCGGCTTACGTCAACTTATGAGCGATGCATCTGCCGGCTTTTTCAATGTCTCAATTGTAGACAGGAAAAGCAAAATTCGCTTGCTTTTGACTACATACACATTTAGTTTGATCACTTAATTGATTTTATTGCGTTCGCCGAGTAGGGCTTTTTTAAAGCGAGTTATACGCACTGTCTTGGGTCTCTTAGGTGACCATCCTTCCTTATTAACGTAAACTGGCCCCCGCGGCATGCCACCGACCTTATGTCTACCTCTATTGAATGCATGCATATTCCGCCCTGTACTTTGTTTTGTTTGTTTTTAAAACTAACTTAGGATGCTACGCTTGGGATCATACTGAGGAAAAATGCGTTTTGCATTAAGTTTCTTATTGGTTCAACTTCTAACTTCGGTTACGGTCGTGAGGTGATCCACATGGCCTTCGACGGAAGGACCAGCGTCTGAGCCATACTAGTAGCTCTATAACTTTTATTAAGTACAAACTCAACCAAAGCATTATGCTCATTCTTGTTTTAGGGAAGCCTTAGGATCCGCGTGCTCCGTAGGTGAGACAAATCATTCCTTCTTAAGCACCAATATCATATATTTATCACTAATCACTGCACCTTTACATTGGTAATCTGGTATAACTTGACACAATATAAGGAGATTATTTGCTTTGAGATCCATTTTAATGCAAATTGTCGTTCTTGTTTTATCTTTCTCTCCACAGCGCTCCCATCAAACCCTGTGACACTAGGTTTGGCTGGGCTTCCTTTGCATTCAATGAGGTTCGGGACTTGGATACATGCTTTACTTCGCTTCGGTCATCGTATCAGTGCTTAAGTAGTGGTCGTGTAAAATTCATGAACCTTTTTCCCGCATACTTATTCGTCCGTTCCCTACAAGCCATTGTCATGCTGATATTGCTGTCCTGCATCTCACTGTTGGTTGATGCACTGCCGTTGATTGCTCTTTCTTTTTTAAAACAGTTATCTTCTTTATAACTATGGTTCCCACCATTCGGTCTCAATGTGGACCTTAATGGAATTTTCTTTCTCCACTCACTAAGATGTCTCTTTCCCACCCTATTGGTAGTTAAGCTCACCTTTGCCACTTCATTCTTACTTCTTAAATGTTATTCTGACATGGATTAAGTCATTCGCTCAAAGTTGTGTTCATGGTTGCTTGTCTAAATTGTAGTATTTTGAAGGCTGTTATGCTTACTTTGGCTCATGCAACGTTTTGAAACAGACAAGTTGTTATCTGGCTAGTTCATGGGGCTGAATTTTTCTCGCAGTTCCCCTTAGACGTTTGAAGCTTTTTTATTCTAAAACGCATCATTGTGAGACTTGTTGCGTTGGTTTCCATAATTGCTGTATCTAGAGATGTCTTTACCAGTGTGGCTCTTCTAAAGTGGCTTTTGGACCTTCAACATATGTCATACACTCTTAATGCCCTTTATTTCGGATGTGATGGGTTGTAAAAATTGGATTGAAGCATTCGGCTTATCGTGGTCACTCCTCGTTGAGACCTCATAAGGTTGGAAGCAATCTGATGGTTTGACTTATTCTAGTTGTTACTTTACCCTCTTCACCTATTTTTACGCTATCAAAATGTCTCACTTCATATCCTTATCGCTTAATAGTCTGCGTATCCAGTCACTTACTCACTATTCGGATTTTGACGGAACGTCTGAGAGTGAGACCTCCGAGGTCTCTATTGTCCTGCCATATGCGTCACGTTTTCGAGGCAAGAAACAATCTCAACCCGCGGAGGGTCAAATTCGTCAGAAAAAGGGTGCCAGAGCCATTCGTCGCTATGAAAACGGTAGTCATTTGTTTCCCATCCCAGTCTTGTTTTTTTGAGAGTCTTGCGATTTCAGGCCTTTTTTTTTCTAGACGCATATCTTAGCACCCTTGCCATGATCACAGAGGCTAGCGGCGAGGACGATACCGATAACTACTGGATTGATAGGGCAGTTGAGCACACCGGGTTCAAGTGTCTCTTTGTGGATGCCGAGCAAGTCATTTTCCTTGTGCTTTAACTATCCCGCACATATAACCACTTCAATCGACGCTAAGGATGCAAAATCAGAAAAGGTAGTGTCGATCGTGGGTTTTATTTGCTGGAAATTGACTGCAAGGCTGCAAACGCTTTTAGATTGCACTTCCACTGCATTGCAATTAAGGTGAATCCTGTATCAATTGGTGTTGACTTCAGATTACCCTCTGTGGGCAAAATAATGCTGGTTGTACTTTTGCTTCATCTGTACTGAGCACTTTAATGCACTTTCTTTAAGTCTTTCGCTGTAATTGCTCAATCAAGAAGGAGCATTACTGGCGCTTTCAAGGTGCTCAATAGATGGGGGATTCCACAAACATAAACAAGGGAATCACCTTTCCGAGCCTTCCCCGTCTAGCATTCGCGAGATATGGGATGCTTTCATATCCCTATCTGAGACGGAGCAGATCAAACTCCTCGGCAGCCTCGCTTCCCACTCGGCTTTTGATATTGATGATGACGTTGACATGGGCGACGATCTGGCAACACATGTTCCCCCAAGGAATTATAACAACGCTAATAGGAGTAGCGGTGGTGGTCGCCGGCGTCGTAGAAACAAGGGTCGCTCACGCCGACGCCCCGTTGTACATCTGGAACCCATTCCCGAGGATCCGTTGGAGACGTCAATCGATGCTTTTAGTAAGACTCATTTTTTTATCCTCTCAGGAACCCAAAGAGTTTTCTAACTTAAAATGTAATGGCGTCATCTCCCATGAAGCTGTAATAGAGCATGCAAGTACGGAGATAAATTTATTGACATACCGAAGAGCCGGATGGCTATAGTATAATGAGAATGCGCATTGGTTACTACTGCAACCTACTACACAGCATCGCAAGACTAGCATCCTCCTTTGCCATGTGAAATTAGAAGCTTCTGTTTTCCTCAAATGCCTTCGCTAAGTCGGATCATATCAGGACTAAATGCAACTACTTTACCACTGCAAAAACTTCCTAAACCGATTTTCTTCCCTTAGAGGTCTCGCACGACGTAGGGGACTCCGCAACCCCATTAAGGGATAGTCTAGTCTCCTTGATAACAGACTTACCCTTACCTCAAGACGTCGGTTCCGAAGATACAAATCTTCCTGCTCCAAGCAGCATCTCGCCAAAACTGCTCGAGTTCATTCGTACTGTAGTGGAACAGCATCAGCGGCAGCATCAGGATTCCGTAGGTGGTTGCGCCGGTATAAAAGGCGGCGGACGCAAGAAACAGCGTCGCTTCTGCGTGCAGGACCTCTGCCTTATTCATCGTGTGGAGACGGAGTTGCGGGGAGCCTTTGGGGCGGTAGGGTCACCCATCCGTGTGTGGACACCCTCCACGAGCCTCCTCAAGTCTTCTATTCCGTCTGACGAAAAGCACCAGGGGAGGACGTGGGTTCGTGGTCTTCCGTTGGCTCTCAGTGGCTTTCAAAGGATGCTCGTCCATGCCACGGCCAACTACCTAGGTCTCCACTCGTTTAGTGAGTGATAAGCTGAGGGTTGTTCTGCCAGCTTTGGTGTAGTTTTAGGAAATCCATAGAAGTAATGGTGCAGCAAGGGTTGATTAGCTTCCAAAAGTAGTTTCTGGGTTTGGCAATGAAATGATCTGGCAACTGAATCAATTATGGCTTTGGATTGTTTGCACAGCTCATCGGAATACTGGCAGGGTGAATGCTGAATTATTTATGCTTTGTTAAAAAGGTGATCTCAAGTCTCGTCTTTTCTGTCATTGCAGTGTGAAAGATGACCACGACCATGAATTGCTCAGCGGAGCCGGGTTTGGAGTTGGCTAATTTATAAACAGCAACCACTCATTCCATTGTCTGCGGCTATTTTGTAGGATCCCACCAAGTAATGATAGTGGGTAGACGCCGACTGTGGCCATTTTGGGTAAATTGGGACTTGAGTGGAAGCAATAGTCCATTTTTGATGATGAACAGGAAGCCGTTGGAGTTGGATTGAGATACTCTGGCAACGACTTTACGCCAAACGGTTATCGACATTTCCTCTAATCACAGGGTTGTGTTGTTTAGCTGTAAAGCTGACTTCTCTGATTAAATTTCAAACATAAATGCGGGATTCAATGCAGATCCACACGGGAGCGCATTTCCGGGTTAGCAAGAACACTGTGACTACTGCGTCTCGGCCGGAAATGGGGGCGCAGAATGACTACGGGTACTTCATAAACCTTTCCAGCGCCATTTTGAGCTCCAGTCCCGTAAGGTTTCGCTCATTAAAGATAGTCTACCTTTTATTTGCAACCAGTTATGGTTATTTGTACTTCTACCTTTGGACTAGTCATGAAACGCGCATGCACGAAAATGCGCATTCTATTAAGAATTAGCAAAAGTTATTTCTACTTTTTCCGCTACCCCTATCTTTTTTTAAGGAAATTGGATAAAAAATTTCCTAATCCCAACATTTGTAAATGCGAAACTGGTGTGAGAGATGATGATTTCATGTCAAACTATTTGTTTCTCAACCTTGTTAGGCGTTGCCTTCCTCAGGAAAAAGTGTTCTAGAGTATCATTTTGACAATTACAATCCATCCTCGACGACAGGATGCATTTCGCTTGAGAAGCTAGGGTTATGGTAGTGAGGGGCATTGGTCAATTGTTTTAAAGAGGCGAGAAACCAGATGAAAGCGTTAGTGATCTGTCTCTCTCCCACCGATTGATAATACAACCGGCTTACAGCATCATGATAACGGATTATTGCCTGTGTGAGTGGAAGTGTTACAAAATAACATTTCCAGTAATCAGTACCTGCTACAGGGTTTGAATTAGTGCAGTTTTCAGTGGTGCGCGCTTGTTTGCAGAATGCGTGCTTTTCTAATAGGAGCTAGTCATGTGTACTGAAGCATGAGTTTTTGAGGTAGCTCTTGCCTTGCCGGCCGTTTCACATTGCAATGAGCGGTCACGAGGATGTTCAAGTGCCGAAAATTACTGAATTTAAAGATTGAGCTGGATTTTTGTGAGCTATCGGTGGGAATGCTGTAGTTGATTTGCTCTATTTTATTTTCCTGTCCCTTTGAATAGGATGGTTACCTTAACCTCTTTCTGAGGCCAGTTGGGTCGTTTCTCGAATTGAGAATTTTTGCTTTCCAGATAAAAGGAATCACTGCTAAAATCGATCGCGTTTGTGAACTGGTAAAGGCATGATACTCATCTCGATGCCAAGGAAACTAGTGGAATAGCATTTAGTTCAAAACTGGGCCAAGTTCCATCAATCATCTTTGCGCTCTAGCCAGGCGGTTAATAATGAGCAAAATTTTCCTCTTTTCTAAATGGAGGCCGATGCAGTCCTGTGTAGCAATGGGGCCTACGTTTCCTCATGTACTTAAACGCTTACTGTATTCCACCCATTGTTTCCTCGCACAGGCACTTGGGACGAGTCGTTGTCAGAGAGGCTGCTATGGGTGGACAGGAGGGGTGACGAGTTTCGTCCGCCGAGACAACCTCTTTTGGCTGTGATCAGAACTACCATAGAGAGCATGTTGTCCGAGAATTCCTGAGGCACTACCTGGATATGTGCGCACTTTTTTGTTCGTGTGGACACAAATGCGCTGTCTCCTCCATCTCGCCAGTTTGCTCATCATTATTTAATCCTTTACCAATTTGTGCATGCTACGCTTTGTACCTGTAACCTCTCACCAAGGGCAAGCGATAAACCAATTCACTCACCCTATAATCGATTTCCACTAACAATGTAGCCTACTTATTGAAGTGAGTAGAACTAAATATTACTAACTAAGGGGGCGCTTGTCCCCTTCATATTATTTAAATTTATAAATGCGGCGTAGTCGCTAATGGCAATGCTGGCGATCTACTCACCCAAACCGTAGTAATTTTAGCACTCGGATTTCGGCTCCAGAGTGGACGCAAAGTGTCATACCAGCGATGTCATTGGGGGTGGATTTTCAGTATGGTTTCAGTGATTATTTGTTTATTCCTCTGATGGGTTGCGAATTTGTTAATAAAACGCTTAATTTGAAAAGTCAGGGCTGTTGAGCTCTTGCAGTTTGTGACCGCACTGAATGCGCCTGATCATTTCCCTTTAACTGCAGCGGCGGTCACACTAAACGGCCCGAGACTGGAAAGAACTTTTCTTTTTGACGTTCCAAGTCACTAGATCTTGTCGTCTTTGGCATGCGTAAGCGGAGGCACAAATCAAGGTCGCCATTACCCAAGGCCTCTTTTAAAGTTTTAATAATAAGCAGCATCTAAAAGGGTGAGTTGCTTGATGAAATGGGAGTGTGTTTTGACGCGGCCTTTCTCTCAGTATGGGTGGTTTACTTGTGTTTGGTATGGCTCAGGGTTCCGTTGAAATACGATAGGTGGCAGGTGGCGGCTATTGAGCTGCTGACGCACTGATTTGCTAAAGACGTGATGCAATCGCCTGGGAATGTGTAAATGACGTTGGACTGTTTATCAGTGCAAAAACAATTTACCAATGAATATGTTTATAAATTGGTCCGGTACGACAAGCACTGGGAGGATTGTTGTTTGTTCCATCGTATGCTTGCACATCTGTTGCGCTTAACGCACTGGACTGCAAAGATGGAATGAGCGTTAATGAAGCGATTTAATTTAAATAACTAATCGAGGTAACTTTGTAGAAAAGCTGGGATGGAGGTGCCTTATTTTTTGTCCCACTCATACTACGCGAGAATTTTGAACCCTCAAGAGCACCACCAAATACTTTGATCGGGTGGGAAAAAGAATTATACTGAGATTTAGATGTATCTAGGGCCCTTGGTTTGTAAATTTGGAAACAAAATTATTTAAATCCGAAGGAGGCTGTCTTTAAATCCTACCATACAGTGGTGAAGACCTTTCGTGCAACTTCTAGTGCTGATGATAGCATGAAGGGGTGGTCATGGCGTAGTGGATTCAAATTCACCAAATCCATTTCGACAGTAGGCGTTAAAGGAGATACGTGATTAGGTTTTCAAACGCCTTTTCATCTCAATATCGCTTAAGTAGGAACAGAAGATAACTGAGGTGCCGTGCGGTGCTTCAAAATATTGCTGTCATGCGTGTTGCCCAGCTGGCAGTTGCCATTTGGTCATTTCTATGGGCCAAAGCTAATCTGGATGTTTCGTCCCACACTCGATGTATTTGGAGGATGTTATGGAATTGTAAGCTAGGAGTACCTTCTCAGTCTTGTATTTGAAAACTGCAGAGATACCAGGCTAAACTTTTGGATTTTGTACGATCTCATCCGTCACCAGTGCGAGTAAGGCACTTTCGAGATGGAGTAACCCTTAACTTCCCATGGGCATATTCATCCTCGACAGAAAATCATCCGAAATGAGTTCGAGGGAGTGCCCATTTGTGCTAAATATAGCGAGGTTTTATTCCTGTAAACAAATTTTCTTTGGGGAAAAGGGAAGGAGAACAGTGGCTGGAGCGGCAATGTTTTGCTTTCAATTGGTGCAACCATGCATGAACTGAAGCATCAAGTAGGTAAGGAAATTGAGCAAAGACGTTTGGATTTGCAGCTTTAGTACGTCTTTGTAGGGTAATAATCCATTAAGCAACTGAAGTGATAGGTATTAGGGATTCGGTTTCCTTGTTTGTAGTTTCGCACTAATCAGAAGGCGAGAATTTCAATGCATTTGAGAACGCCTGCAAGGGGGTGGACAGCTTCAAAAATGCCCATAGATCAGTATTTTTAGTCGAATCAATCGCGTTTTTCTTCTGGGGTTGCCCCACGGGCACTGAAATAACTTGTAGGCTCCAAATTGATCGTAAGTTGGGTCTTTCAAACGTTCAACTCTCCTTATTTTCTACTCACCAGTAAAAATGAACCCTCTAAAAGAAACTTCAAGAACAAAGGTACTTTACTTTCTAAAGTGATTTTGGTAATTAGCAAAGGGACAAAATGCACTTTAAAGTTTACAATTTAGCAGTTGTGACTACCAGGCACGCCTTTACCAACATTTAATGCAAACGTTGCAATGCTTTGACTGTTTGTTGGACTCTTCGATCGGATGTCGTGGCAGCGCTGCCTCCAGGCCTCTCGGTTCGTCTCGACATCGGTGCCATTTTCTCCCCTGGTATTACCAGTTCCCTCAACTCTATGGAGGACTTGAGCCACATTTTGCAATGTTTCCTTCATGCATAATTTCACGGATCAAAACCATGCTTTATACCATCGATGAAGTAATAACAAATATATATAGCACACGTCGCACAAAACCAAAACAGTGCTTCTCACATTCGATAGCATTTGAAACAAAGTTGGTAATAATTGTTGCTAAGTTGTCATGTTGAAAGAATCAGCAAGGGAACAACAAGAAGGTCTAAAACTGCTTTAGCTCAGTAATGCTTCCCAGCAATGGAGGAATGCGAAAAGCAGAAATTAGGCGAAAAACATTTGGAAGACAGGAGTAGCAACTAGACTATCCAAATGGCGAACGTAACAAATGCGCTAAAGTGTTTTTCGGTGATGCACCCATTATTTGCACAAGTAACGTGCGGACAACGACCTAACACCCTTAAATTAGGCAACAAAATTGGTAAGATTGTTGGAAGCATTTTACCAAACCGGGAGGGGCGCATTGCTGCTTCGGGTTAATTGGTTTTTCCCCAAAAAGGGCCTCATTTATGTAAAAATAGCAGCTGCTCCGCTCTCATCGAGTGCCACCTCTGTTAACGTAGGACGCTAAATACTAAAGGAGGGGTAAGGAGTTCTCATTGTAGATGAAGGTAAAATGTAAAACAGGGACCGGAATTTGATCCACTTCAAAGCAAGTAGGTGATGATTATCGACTGACAGAAGAATATTAATGATGTAGCTGAAGAAGAAGAGTATCTTTTACAACTTCCGGACTTGTCAGCTAGAAAAGACGTAATCCTAGAAGGAATATGCACCACACACGTAGGGAATAGCTTGGAAGCGAGTACCTCCTAGCGTGGCTCCTAAAGTCATTGTACCCAGCTTTACTTAAATGCTAAACCAAAGCAATTGCCAAGTGGTGTTGCGGGCGTTCTATCTATTCGAATGTCCTGTTTTATCCACAGAGAAGTAATCAGTGTAAGAGACTTACCAGCCTTCTGAATCAGTGGTCAAATTTGCATCCAACTGAGGGGACGTCTGGCGGCAGCTCAGTTCAATCCTGCTGGCAATTTCACTAGATTTGGAAGGCCGGCCTGCTTGGAAAACTGCACTGACGGAAGGAGAAAGGTGTTGCTTAACGCGCGTTTTCATCTCCAGCCAAGGGGACACTGGCCTCATGGCTCAAATGCACATCGCTAATTTCTCCATCGAGCATAATTTGCGAATCATTTCATCGTCTTCAATCCTTTGATATTTGTGCCCAAATCAACACATCTCCGAGAATATTTGCATCTGTGTGTGCTAAAAGCTGTGATTTAGCAATGAATCGCGCGATTCGCATGAGACCCATATTTCCCACATTTTTAATTATCTAAAACATCAAAAGAATGCTCTGCTGCTTGCATATATCGCGCCACAAAATATGATATTCTTTACAAGTGGCACTCAGTTTTGCCTGCTTTGACGATTTGGCATGCTTACTGGCGTATTTGTCACTATCTTCCTCCAGATGCCAAGTTAAGGTTTTTGCTTAAGTGGAAGGCTGAGTAAACCCTTTTGGCGGCGAAGGAGTGCGGGGCTGATCCTGAATGACAGCCATTCTGATTTCCGTTACCACTGCTAGGCTTTAAGGCTATGAACAAAGAAAAAACCGTGAATCAGTGTGTTTGTGAAGGGTTCTGACAGAGAGTCGGAACGTTTGGTGTGCTTCTAACAACTACTCTACTCCACCTTCATGCGGAAATGCTATTTATGGTTGAAGTGGAACGATCAGTTTCTGTGACCTGTCGGGGAATTTGGCTTGAGGAGCTGTCTACGGTACCTGCATGAAGGCGTCAACGGGGTGAACACGCAGCATTTTCTCGACTTCTTTTCAAACCGGACGGAACTCACGAAACTACTTTGTTCTCCATCCTTCATTTAATGACTCAGCTTGTGGGTCAGTGTTCCTTAAACTGATTAGTGGAAATTAGTGGCTGTGGCGTCATGGTCAGTTATCCTCTCAGTTGCAAAAAAATTCATAGATTGAAATGGTCGGCTAGTGGGCGTTCCTTGTACACCACCATGGGTGCAGTGATGACCGAGATAATAGGGTAATTAAATGGAGATACAGGGACATCTGCACATGTGTACAACTCCTCATTTTGGTATTTCCTACATTTAAGTCTCCATCATTAAAATTTGTCTTGGCCGTGTGGTCTCCAACCCTCTTGTGCATCGAAAATGCTACCTTCCCAACATTTTGTTTGCTATCATAATCGGGACGGCCTAAGCGTTCCACACTACACTCAACCAAAGTTTAATGGTAATTTTCTTTCTTAATGCAGCGGGAAGGAGGCTTTTATGCAATTTACAAGAAAAGTTGCATGTACTGGGATGTTTGCCCAGCAGATGTGGTAGAGTTAAAAGATTGAAATTCGGAGCCCTTATTAGATGGTTGAACCGTAAAACCTGCGGCACTAGTGTAGTCCATAGCCACTTCTGGCGCACGCCCACTCGAAAGCCTTTTCTTGGTGGAATGCATTGCTTCTTTACAAGTCCCTTACGTCCAAAGTGAATGGTTTTCCATTGGCTTTGACAACATCTTAAAATGCACAAATAATGGCCAAACTATGAGGGAACGAAAGCAGTAAGAATGTGGTCAAACACGAATTAATCATCGACAGTGTAAATCGGTGTCATTCACTTTCTCGAATTCACAATTTATATTTTGAACCAGAAAGGCAGCAAACATTGACATGATGGAAAAGTAAACCTTACCCAGTGGTCTTTGAACCTGGAAATTCTTCGAGGTTTTATTCCATTTCATTTAAATGCTGACGTTTAAGGGCGAACACTGGTTTAGGTTATGATTCTAAGTATCATGAGGGCGAAATCGGCAACATGCGCAGTTTATCCAATTTCAATATCTTGTCCCTGACTTGAATAATTTAGTTTAACATTTATCCACGACCAGCCCTCGTACGACGGCTCCTCTGCCTTGCCTATCGTTAGGTGGTAAAAAGTGGATGACAGGACAGTGGACTTCCACCAAGACAATGCGTGTCCACATTGATCGCCACCAATAGGAATGTCCACCCAAAATCAGCACCTTTCCCAAATCACGCAGTATGAGGTGGTCACATCGAGCCATATTCTATATTATTTTCTCGTTTACCACCGGATTTGCGATAGTTTGATTGTTGGCTTAGCTCGTCGTTTTGATTGATACGGCGGTAAGGGGCATTACATTCTGCCTCTGCCAAGCTGCATGGCCTTTAGCCTTCCTTTGCCTTCAGGGAAGTTCCAAGGCGCGAAAATGCATCCGTGATCTAACGAAAGCATTTCACAAGCATGCTCAATGTGTTTCAATAAAAGTGAATGGCTTCGATTCCCGTAAACTGATGGGCTGCGAATGTTAGCGAAGGTCAAGTTATCGGGAAATTCTTTCGATAAACTATTATATGATTATTTATAATAAGGCAGTTTTTATTTGGTCAATGATAATTTTGCCAGAGGTTATCTGCATTCCGTGTGCGCTGAACTGCACCTTAATGTCGAACTTATCAAAATGCGTGCTAACTTCTACAAATTGCAAAAAAATTAAAGGGGTAATGGCGTGTGATAAGGAGCAACATTTGGCGTCTAGACGATTATTTGCTAGCCTAAATTCAATGCCCACCACTCGGTTTCTAGCAGCAGGGCGGAGGTTTACGCGTGTCTTTTACTGCATGTAATGTACGAGAATGAGAGGACATGCGGCTTTTTGTAAAGTCCGATTTTGAACAGACGATTTTTATTTTATAATTAACCAAGGGAGCTATGCAGAGTTTTTGGACTGGTGCGTTCCGCCATGGTTCAAATGTCACCCTGCTCAAAGGGAGAACAAAATTAGCTCAAAGTGACCTCAGATTCAAAACTGTACGCTAATCAAACAGTCGAAGGAGAAAGTAGTAACCCTTCCTTGGGATGTTATGTCAGCGCTCCTGTTAGTGAGCCTTCCTCGTCTTTTATTGACACGCCATCGTCGCTGCAAGAGAAGCACCTATGAAACAAACACACAAGCCAATGAATATGGACGCAGCTTAAGAGGAAATCTAGCTGCGATGCCACTAATCTCTCCTTACAGTTCTGCCGGACCTTGACCTCCGCCCTTCTGGAAGCTGTTTTGGGGAAGAAGGATGCATTGACCTGTGTAAATATCCATCGTTAGACATCAAGCTAAAAGCAGCCATTGATCGACGATCGTGGTTGTAAATAGTTTTATATGGGTGAGATTTCTCCATCCCTACAACTATTGTCCTCACTTCATTGCTGCTGAGCCACACCAATGTGCAATTCCATCCAGCTAATAGAGAGGCAGAAGGGATATCGCGTCCTTACTTGAGTGACTTCTGCACACTGGTACCGCGGACAGCCTCCTAACAAAAGTTTCCAGATGATTCACAGCCATGGCTACTGACGCTTCCATTATTAGCGTTTCTTCAGAAAACGAAACTTTAGTATTCGCGATAGGTAGACGCCTCTACGCCTCTTCTGCTAGGAGTCTTTGCAGATTCTTTCCTTCTCGGTAGAGATTGGCATTTAAGTAATATAAATCGGGGTGGCGATCTTTTAGTCTGAGACTCAGGTGTCAAAACAGCCGAAATGAGAAGTTCACAACTAAACAAATTATTACGTTAGTGTTTAATTAGAATTTGGGCCTGCGCTAGCATTGCAAATAATTATTAATGGACGCTGTTATTGTTGTCAGGTATGCACCAATGGGTTCAAGATCACTACATCGAGCTTAGGGCTTTACTGTTTGCTAAATTAAGCTTTGTGCTAATTTAACACGCGAGTAATGGTAGTGATTCCGCTGTAGGGTATGAGGATTGAATTGCACATTTGTTATGCCGATTTTTGGTCGGGTAGATTCCGTGCGCACCTCCTAAGCACTATTACCAGAGGACGTTGCCAGCCATATAATTTATTGTGAAGGCCTGGGAATGGCTTCTCAAAAATGTTCACGGCCTGACTTGTTGCTTCACATGAATCCCTCTCTCCCCCATAATTTGTGAACGCAGACAAGGAGAGAGCGCCAGTGCAAGGACATTCACCTTTCGAAATTTACTTTTAGAGGAATAGTGGATTTACCGCCTGCTTTTCGAACAGGGCAACACAAGCATCTATGGCGTGCTTCTTGAGGAACCTGTAGGTGTCAAATGAAGCGGTAATCACGATGGATATATCTGGGCCCCTTGGAGTAAAAAGGCGTTGTTCAGTGATAAATATATTGAGTATTTTTGCGCCACGAACTTCGTTCTCCATGCTAAGTAGCGCTGTTGCGGACTAGCGCAGACAATGTATCTTCAGCATGACCAAGGGTTGGGCGCTACTGATGGTGTAAAGGCCGTGCTAAGTCGCAGACAAAAGAGAAAAATTAAATCAACGGACGAAATGTTTTATTTGCCCTTTAATACCTACAAATCCTTTTCATATATTGTGGTTGAAGTCCATTTTGGCGGCTACCCTTCTTCGTGCCCTTTTGTGCCCCTATTATCACCACCGTGTTGAATCTGGTTACCCAGCATCACCTCGGAGAATGAGTAAAACATTGCGCAAGTTCCTAAACTTACAAATAGTTACACCACTTGTAAAAATATACTATTTTTTAGCATCCTTTAAATAGTCCAGTTAAATTTTCAATGAAGAGCGTGAATATATTTTATTAAAGTTGGTGAAGAACTTAGCGCCCTAACAACACACAAGAATATTTGAAGCCATTTATCACTGGCCTAGACAAGCTAAGCAGGATATTGAATAACCAGAGGTACCCGGAGCTTGATTGGCCGCTATCTTGTGTTTTTTGCATTCATTTCCGGAGAAAAACATTTGAAGTTCGCATTAAAGTTCATCGATCACCATTTAGTGCACTGAACAAATTGTTTTCAAACTCAGGTACAATTAAAACGCTGGATCATGCAAACTACAGAACAGTGGCCATTACTGAGTACGAAATTTAGTTGCATAACTTGAAAACTGAAGGCGGAATCGATGTCAGTACTTTGATTTTTACGCATGGCTGATTTGTAAGATGAAGCTAAACATTTGTCAAATGCTTACACCTCAGCGGAAACACTCGCCAATCGAGGCATTGATGCGTTCGCACAGCAGCAAATAGTTTTGTAGGAGAAAACTGTCATGCACACCATTCTCACACCGAATGTAAAAAGAAGGTCATTGCTAAAACAAACTTATTTGATTTGGCCAGTAGGTGCGGAGTCGAGACTTCCCCTAAAAGGGCAAAAAAAAGCAGATTGCTCGAATGGAGTGGGGACCATAATCATTTAAAATGACTGAGAGACCACTGGCGTGGTTCAAGAACAGGCCTCTCAGCGAAAGCATCAAGGCAAAGCCAAACAACCCAAACAATACAAATGAGGGCAAGTTTCCGCAAGCGTAGTGATAAACACTGAAAACAAAATAATCGTATTCTCTCCGATTGCTAATCCCCGAACTTTCAAGCTATTAGTGCCCTCCTCTCCCCATAATCGCTTGTTTTTGTGCCTATTGATAACTCGAAGCCACAGAAGCCCACTGGATCCACTCTTTAATGTCATTTGCTCCCTTTTCTTTCGCCTGCACGAAGTCCAACACATTAAGCGTGGATCGTCTGTTTCATTGCCGATGAGTCATCATAAAGGAAGTGATGACAAGGGGCAACAAAAAAGAGGAAAGTTGATAGTGTGTGAAACACCTCGTTTATCGGCCCCAGTCTCTGGTACTTGTCTCACGAGCGTCCAGAGCTGTCCGCGCAGCTGGGATGAACGCGGTAGTTGGCACAGCCAATCGACTGCATGACTAAATCCACCAGCGTGGGTGGGGCGTTTATGTGTTTTCAGCCGCCATCCCCATGGCCTGTCCCAGGAGACCACGGACATGGGTGAAAATACCAGGCATGATCTTATCGTGTGTACGTAGTCCGTAATTCACGAGCCCTCGACCAGTGTTGCACTAAGCAGGCGCATGGGCTGCCCAGCTTTGCTTAAAGGTTGTAATTATAGCAGACCCCTTTTCATTAGGCAGACAGCAAAGGATTTCCTCCTTGTGAAATCAGTTAACTCCATTAAGCTGCTCCGTCTATGGCATATTTAGACTACTTTTCGTGTTGCCATCTTACACCCACTTCTATAGTTCGAATGGTGACCGCTGAAACAGGATAATTGTCAAAAAAAGAATACCCAAAAGATGTCCGCATCGCTTTCACCGCAAGAGATTGAAAGGTAAAGTAGCTGCTTCAGCCCACGGAATGCAGCCGCTAAATGCGGCTTTACTCCACGAACCAAAAGTCGCTTCGATTTATTCGATATAGGTCGGGCTATTTGGGATGTGGCACGACTTAATGCAACCAGTCATGTCACCCTTTATGACATCAATGACCGAAAATCTATGCATTGGAATGTTTGGGAGTGGCTGGAGCGACATCACTGAAGTTGCGCACATAACTTATTAAGGAAGGAATTAAATGTAAAATGCCAACGTCGATTTCGCCTGAGTCAAAAGACGTCCTATTAGTTACGGAATTTTTGCTTAATAGTGCTAGACTAGCTTTGTTGGTGGTCATTTGGCAGTAAACATTTGCAACCCCCAGCACTACATCATGAGATCCCCAAGGTCACCAAGGCGGCAGTATCAGTAGCACAACCAGCACTACTGAAGTCCGCATTTCACGTGTGTGCGCTCTCGTGCGTGCGTGGGTGCATCCTACCAGACCACGATTTTCATCCCACCAATGGCAGAATCAGAGGAGCTGTGCGCTAGCACACAGAGCTTTTGGGCGGAATCAATGAGTGGACGAAAATTGTGAAAAACATTACACGAGCTAGTGCCAATTGCGAAGAGCGCACCATTGGACTAAGACGCCAATCTCAGTGCTAGGAGGACTAGCACTCACGTCCAGTTCTTTTCCTTTCCATTCTTATTGTCGTCTCTCGGCTTGCAGCAATGAACTTGCGTCTTCCGGGTATCTGCCAGTTTTACGATTTTCGAGAATCATAATAATGCTTTCCAAGATTCGTAACAGAAGGGAAGCAACTAAGGAAAGTAAGTTGAAGAGTGCTTCTCTTTTAGATTCATTGTTAATAGCATGGGTTTTCCTAGGTTAAAATTGTCTGCATTTGGACGCTGCTAATTCGATTTGCCCAAGTATCTATTCGCTTAGTGAACGTGATCTTAGGGTAGGAATGCCATTGACTAAATCGACTTTGCAAACATATTAGCGAGCACGAATTGAAATTCTTAGAAGTATTCTGTGGAAATAGAGGCATTCTCTGCCACTTGCAGTCATTCCCACCATCAGTAAGAAAAGTAAATTTAAGGGTCAATAGTTCAGCTGAATTTGGAAGTTACTATAGAGTGCTAGCTCAATTTTTAGCTTTACTAATCAAGAATAATCAAGGAGTAATTGGGATAGGCACTACAAGATCTTATCTTACCGGGAAATAACAATCTAGGTAAAACAGTGCTCGAATGAGGACGCCAGCCTCGCAGCACCACTCTGACGTGAGATATAAACCCCTTAAAGGGAGCTTGTCAATCTCTGAGATACATTATGCTTTTCAAACGCACACACGATTACATTGAATTCTTACGGCCCTCTGATTAGTGGAAATGTTTTTTTTTTCATTTTAAATGGCAAACATTCACAGCCAAGTAGACCGGCGTTCCAAAATATTTGCATAGATAAATTTTAAGGCTTAAAACCAGCGCCTGTCAGCATTTCTAATGCATTACTTTTCTGTCCCCCCGGACTGTGTAGGTGAGGACGATGGCGACACGAAGGCATTCTTACTCCATCGCAATGTGACAATCAAGGAAGGTGTGAGCGTGGAGGAAGAATATAGGATATGTGAATTTCTTGGCAGGTTCGTAATTGCTATCACGAGCTGCACTCTGCAGGCATTCCTACATGGAACTTTAGGCTTTGCGCAAGCATAGATGGACAAACTGAGGTTTGAAATTACTCAAATTTTAACAAGAATATCAAAGAAGCAGCATAACAAGCCCTATAAAGTGCTGCCAATACGAATTAGCAAAATAAGCAACAAGTAGGAGAGTGATATCAATGCACAGCATATTTTTGCCTAGGGTATTTTGTTCCAAGTGATCATAAATAATTGAGGCCTATTCACTTTAGTTAAAAAGGGAATGCCTAGGAGTTGGGCCACCTTTTTTTATCCTTATGTCTTACAACCTTTCCTTATATCGGGGCAAACTCGACACACTTTTATATGGAAATTTTGGAGATTTAAGTAGGAGAAAGTCAAAAGTGCATTTCCATCTGTTTGAACGCGAGCCTTAGGAGCAGACACCCGCCATTTCTGAACTGGCGGTCAGTGCCTAGACTGTAAAAGTGGAATGTCACAAGTGGAGCAAGTTTTGCCAAAAATTTCATTCGGCTGTCTTTAACCCCTGCTGTCAGTGTGTGTCACATTGCCGACAGCCTGAAAAGAAAGTGCCGGTACTAAAGCATTGCAAGCGTGAGGTCAGATTTTGGGAGGTACAGAGACCATATTCAAGCCAGAAATCGTTCAGCGGATTACTGGATGTAATTTCGACAGAATATAAAAAAAGAATATAAAAAAGTTGCTGTCGTATTATCCAAAGTCTAAGGGTACTTCGTTAATGTTTCCGCCACAGAATTTAGCGTAATCCGTTGCCCATCATAAATCCGTGAAGAAAATTCGCCATAGTTTTGTGACTTACGGGGTCACATAACTGTGATGCTGGCGGTAAATGTAATAACCGTATGAGCAAGATCTCTAACCCTTTGCAGTGGCAAGTTTGGAGACGTCAATAGGTGCGAGGAGAAGTCCACAGGCTATGAGCTGGCAGCCAAAGTTGTTCCCTACAGCTGTCTGGATGAGAAGGAGGGTGTGATGAACGAGGTAGGGATTATGTGTCGATTGCGGCATCCCCGACTCATTCAGCTCTACGATGTCTTCATTCAATGCGATCGAATCACTCTCATCATGGAGCTGTGAGTTTGACGTGCTTCACGATTTGCAAGCTTTTACCTCCTGGTATAGACTTACACCAGAAAATGAGAAAGAGCTTCTTTTTTAAAGGTTCCAAAGCCTGCATCACACCAAATTACCTTCACCATCATACAGTCCATCTTACTTGGGAAGTGACACTCCTAGGTTGATGTCTCATTTCATTTTCGATGATGTTTTAAGACAAACTTTAATTCTGATTACTATATTTTGGCAAATGACTATGTTAGAGGATGTAAGAGAAAGTGAGTTCATGAGGTTTGCCGATGGACTCGTGCAACAGCTTTAACTGAAATACCAAATGGGCAAGGCAAGGCACACGGTTACGCATGTATGGCGGAGGAATACACACTAGCACATGCCGTGAGGGAGAAAAACTGACCCATCGAATTGGTCTGCTCGAATGTTCCAAGGCTAAATCCTGCATAATTTCTGCCCTTCGGCATATCTTATGCTAGTTTGCCTCCATACATTTTCTTCAATAACCACAGATGTCAGTGCCAATCACTTGACAAGCCATTCAAAGTAGCAATTCTTAATTAAGCCTTTGATTAAGTAAATTGCCTGTCTACTGAAGTAGAAGTTTGCATAAACAGTGCCTACTGGTTGTCATCAAGCAACTCGAATGCCACTTTGTTGTAGAATAACGGGTGGAGAGCTGTTTGAGCGAGTGATTGATGACAACTTTGACCTGGACGAGGCAATCTGTGAGAAATTTATGCGGCAAATTTTACAAGGTGTTGAATATATTCATTCCCAACACGTGATCCACCTGGATCTTAAGGTATGTGGTGGTCAAGTTGTTCCTTTCAGTGAAAGGTTTCAAAAATTAAGCTCCAAACGGTATTGTAGGCTTTTATAGTTAACTTAAGCTTTCGGTAAGGAAATCCAAGGCTTATAAACTCTCACTTTTACAACATTTCCAACTGTAATGCAAATTGAAAGTCATTTGAGGTGGTGAAAGCTGCGCAGCTCTTGGTGATACAAATTTCAGAGGGTAAAGGTGCAGAAAATTAGGAATTTAGACCCAAACAAATTTTACAAGTTAAAGTTCTCCACGTGACATTATTTTTTTTAAAATTTTTTAGCCCGAAAACATTCTTTGCTTGTCAAGAACCGGTTTCAAGATAAAAATAATCGACTTTGGACTGGCTCGAGAGGTGACCAACGGTGATGTGAGGGTGATGTTCGGCACCCCCGAGTTTGTCGCTCCTGAGGTCATTTCATTTGACCCCGTGACCTACGCAACCGACATGTGGTCTGTTGGTGTGGTTTGCTACGTCTTGTGAGTGCCCTAATTTGCTAGCACATCCGACCCAACCGACCTGCCTAATATGAGCAAATTAAAAATAAAATCCACCTTCAGCTTGTTACGAAACCGAGTAGCTTAATGACTTACTACAACTACGCTACTTTTGCAATTCGAAGAGTACGTTAGTTGCTGCCTTCAAGGCTTGCAAGCACTTATGCTCCCTGAATTTGACCGATTTATGGCAGCTCCAATTCCTGCCACAATAAATTTTACGTGGAACTTAGTGTCAGAATCCTCGAAATCTTTAAAGCTACACGCCATCGTGAACAGCAACAAACATTATGCAATGCTACTGCAGTGCAGTAGCTTGAATGCCTCATAATGCCTGGTTGGCCAGTGAATCAGCGATGATGCAAGAGGATGCGCATTCCTCCATATTTGGATGCATGAATCGTGTAAATTTGGGCTGGAACTGACGTTCTGGCAATAATTTTCAGGAGCTATTTCGATGCCGTTTTAAAATTTAAGCTCTTGTGACATTGCGAATTTTAACTACAATGTATCAGTTCTTTAAGACTGAAAATTAAAAACCGCGGAGGAGTAGGCAACAAGCCATTGTAGCGCTTTAACTACAGCAATAAAACAATGAAAAATAACCTACAAAGGTAGAATAGGATGGAAACGGAATCTGTGACAAGGCTTCTGCCGAAAGGCATAATTGCAAGCGTCTTTTGCTCTGCCTGCAAGAGGCAAGAGTTTCAAGCTCGATAGGTTTAGTCACGTGCAATGCGTCGACACGCCTGACAGTCCTTTTGCCTCACTAAAACATGACTGTAATTGCATGAATGAAAGGTCTTCGTTCTATAGAATGATTTAGAAAACGCAAATCGCCCTCAGCTCAGCATATTGGGAATTCCTCAATGCCAGGCAGATGAGATGCTCCGTTACTAACTGCCTTATTTTGCCTTTGAAAGTCGAAGCGTTTCTCTTCCTGAAAACTCGAAGTCAGTTTTGACAGGGTAGCTTTAAACAGAACATCGTGCTTGGTGGAAAAAAGAGCATCCGTGATAAATGTTAGAATTTTTAAACCCCAAGTCTTCACTGAGTGGAAGGAGAGAAAACTTTATTATAAAAACTTTAACTTGAAACTGTGGTGTTCTACCAAAGCAAGAAACTTCTGCAGAATTGTCCGGCAGAATTTTGGCCATGTGGTGCATTGCTAGGTTAGAGGAGGTCAATGGATTAGGCATTTTGCTGACGCATTTTAGCGTTCGAGGAGAGACACAAGACCTCACTTGCATTCCTTTAGAGCTTCCACCACTTCAGGGAATGATTTTCTGCCAAGACTGTCCTCCCACTTTGTGAAAGAGAAAAGAGATATAGCCAAGGGCTCCCCTAATTATCAACTATCTCAAAATGTCAGGCAAATGTATTTCGTTCCATCCTGACGCATTTAGTCACCCATTGATTGCTTGGTTGGTTGATTCATTCTTTCAGTTAATGAATGCTGAACTAACTGCTTCATCCCTTCGCCATCCATTATTTTCGTTTCAGCCGCTCAAATCCTTATTAATTTCAACAATTCATAATCCCTCATTTCAAACACTCATATAATTTTTACATCTTCAACACCTGTTTCCCCTTCCATAAGGCCCAAGTTAGAAGGAAGGAGACGTTCATTGGAAAATGTTCACAGGCGGGCAAAAACCCATTTGAAGCACCTTAGTTTTTTAAAGCATTCACTTTGCCACGCTGTTGATTGTTGGTCAGATTCCTTCGAAAAAATTAGGCCGTCAAATGACTGACACACTGTTTATTAACAACAAAAAGCTCCCCAATGCGGTTTTTCAGAGAATTCATCTGATGGGCGTGGTTTCGGAATTGAGAGCCACTATTTGTCCAAGCGGTGAACACCCTGAATGGGCGTAATTCACAACCCCGCCGTAGTGATTGCTGAGTTGTGTAGGAATTTAAAGAACAAAGTTGAAAATAAGTATTTTTCGATGTGCATTAAAGGCTTTCTGGTCTATCACCATTTATGGGCGACAACGAAAGTGAGACCTTGAGCAACATTATGCGCTGCAACTACACCTTCGACTATCCGGAGTTCGATGACATATCCACGGATGCTAAGGACTTTATCAAGAGCCTTCTCAACAAGAATCCACGGTGAGCACTCCCACGGGGAAAAGTACGTATGCTTTTAGGGATCAGTGCACCGAATGATGAAGTTATGGTAATTTTTAGCAAAAGGAATACCGCCACACAATGCCTCGCCCATCCCTGGTTGAAGGTATGCTACCAGTCAATCTAAACTACAACTAGCTATAAACACACCAATTAAACAGGAGGTCACAATAGGGTCAAAATCTTAGGGGCCGTCTGTTTTACCCTTAATGATGTAGGAAAGGCAATGAATAAATGGACACCTTTCTCCACGGTGCTCGTTTGGTTAGTCAGCACCTAAAAAAGTAACTACTCCAAACCTCAAACCTTTTTTAGTCTGCTCTGGAATAGACCTCAAATCTTAAAAGGTTTTTGCGCTGTGGTCCGTGAGCTGGAGTATATGAGTTCCAACTATTCCTTCATCTTCGTGGATATTTCGAGGATCTTATAAGTCCTTAAATCTTTGAAATTAATCCTCTAATGCATCACAGGCGAGCCGACGTGTGTTCACTTGTGCTTCTAGGAGAGGCCACGGTTAAAGCGAGCAGCCACGGTCAACAAGAAGCGACTGCGACACTTTGTATACCGACGCAAGTGGCAGGTGAGCTTTGAAACTGTTGCGCTTTTTGTCATCAATGAAAAATTCAATCCATTATTTATTATCTACGATGTTTTAGAAAGCCGTAAATGCGATTATAGCGCTGCAGAGGATGGGAGTGGTGTTGAGTCACACCCCCAACAGGGAGTCAGATTATCGAAAGTTACTCCAAGCCAAAAGCTCAAAGACTGCTGCATTTTACCGCAAAACTTCCATTCGAGATACACCTCCTGTAATGGTCCCAGAAGGCGACGTGATAAGAAAACAGTCTATTAGTAAGCCCAGTGAGGCCACTAAGCAGACTATCGAACCAAGAACGTTAATCTCCGCGGATGCACCAAAAACTACTCTAAACAAGAAAACTCCCCAAATTACTGTCACAAATCCCTCAAAACCTGAGCTGAAACGACCAGATCAGGGATTGCCATATTCTCCTGTGAATAAACCCACGACTCCAGCATCGCCCAAATCAAAATTGATTTCCCCTTCAGGGCAAACGCAGTCCAAACCCACCACGACACCACCGAAGACTTTTATTAATAGTGTATCCACTAGCCCAACTAAAAAAGAAGCTCAGCCCCCCATAAATGTGGACTCAAAACAGGTGCCGCCAAAGCCTTTAACTTTACAATCAGAGAACAGAACTGAAGCTGAATTTAAGCATCCACCCTTTGGAGTTGCGAATAAAACGCCGAAGAGCCCCACTCCACCAAGAGCTTCCGCCGTGAATCCACCGTTAAGCGCAACAAAGGGTTCCAGCACCTTAACATGTAGGAATCAAAAATCAAGTTCGCAAGACCCAACGGCTACCAGTGTCGCACCACAACTCGATGCCCGAATGAAATCTCCTTCTCCTTCTACAACAATACGGCCTTCCACAGAGCCTTACAAGAATCCCATTGACGCCTCGATGGAGACCGCTCCCTCCAAAGCAGCTCCAGGCAGATCGAATGCGCAGCCGTCAGAACCGGTTCTCCTGAAGATGGTAACATTATCAAAGCCACGAGGCAGTGTTGCAGACCGCATAAGCTTTTTTAACAACTCCTCCCCAAACCAGCAAACGAAAAGCGCCAAAAGCAAGAAGTTTTCGCTTTATAGCTAAAACAACTTGCCTGGTTTTGGCCGCCCAACTTTGATGTTTTACTATTGCTGCGCAGTTGAGAGATCTGCCAATTGCTACACATTCATTTGTACATAAACGCACAAATAAACAGACAGAGGCACAAAGAAGGGCACATTCACACTGGCTTTTGAAATACATCAGTCAGTGTGTGTGGGTGTGTTCGAATTCCGCTTTATCAAGATGCTTTACTCTTTCCACACTGAATTACCCATCCGTCTAATGACAAGAAGCTTTTCTATTCCACCTGTATTACTCTTGACTTACTTAAAAGTCAAAATCTCTCGAGATAAATGAACCATTCAGTCACGTTTTGGATTTTAGGCTAAATCGAGCACATAGATGTCGCGTAGTGGTGCTTCCCATGGTTAATTTTATAAGGAAGGATGGCACGAACGAGTACATAGCCTTTTAAGAAATCTTGGAGACTTCAATGCCTGATGTACACCAGAAGGTGAATGCACTATGTAAATCTAGGAGGATTGGGCGGCAAGCGGCTGCTTTATGGCACGTCAGTAGAGATCGAATTGTGGGTGATTTTAAAGTGCAGCAGTACAAATGGCGGCTCTTTTGACTAACCATGCATGATCCTAATAACCGGACGCATGTTAGCTCTTGTGCTGACCTCCAGTTTGGCACGGCTATGATAAATGGCGGCTGGAGCAGGAGATCAGTGAACAACTTTCAGCTGTTTCGTGTTTTCCCCTTTTGAAAGCGCGAGCTTTCTAAAGGAAATGGGGCCCGGCTTCAAGCCCCTTGAAGGTGTCTGCTCTAGCAACTCCCATTTAATCTGGTCGAATAGACGGAATTTAAATGGAGTTATGCCCATTATTTGTTGAAAGTGAGTTGAAGGCTCATTTTCAAAAGCTTTGGAACATGAAGTTGATTAATATGAATTGATTAAACATTTGCTTCCATTAATAAGCAAACCGTATGACATATTCCACGCACTAGTTACATTCTTTGTTTTGCTCCAATGACAAAATCTTTCTAACATTAATAGCCCAAGCACTTCTCGGAACACGCGGAACATAAAATGCACTGACGCGGATCATTTATTTTATGGTAGGTTCCACGGTAATGCAATGCAAGATTATTACAAATAGGTGACACCATCCGTAATGCCTTCATTCGCCTTTAATAGGATTGGGCTTTTATAAACAATCCTAATGTAACCCTTAAACTTTCTAAACTTCTGTGGCGTTCGATAAGAATGAATCAGTAGATATGCTTTCAAAAAGCGTCAAGGGTGAAGACCCAAAAAGCGGTTGATTATGCAATGCAGCATCTTTATCTGCTTACAGTGCCGGTCAGTTGACCTAAATGCAAAGACCTTATTCGAAGAAATGACGACAAAGGGGGTTTGGAAGGTGGCTAATTCTAAAGGCAAACACGTAAAGTTGGCTACAATGTTGTAGAAATATTTGCTATGGTGTCGTTCTCGGTTCCTGGTTAGCTTTTAACACTTTCGCAGCCAGTGTCACGGATTTGACACCCAAACCTCTAACCTGAGTTCGCACATCATGCATAATCAGTCGCATAAGGAAGCAAACGGCAATATGGTAGAGATCTCGATGCGTAATTGCAATGGGCGATCTCGGTCTAACCCGCGACGTATAACGATTTCGCCGTGTTCTCAATGAGACCATGAAGGAAGGACCATGTGAATGGGCTTTTTTTTTTTTGGGGGGGGGGGGGGGGGGAGGAGCGAAGGGGCACAGGGAATAAGCGGCCCTTACAGCAGCAGCAGCAGCAGCAGCAGCAGCAGCATGATTCCTCTGAGATTTCAGTAGAGCAGGCTGTTAGCACACATAACCCTTTAAGAGGGGACGATCATCCAAACGAGGTGGTTGCGCAAAGGCTAATGGAGCTTAACTGATTACAAAGGTGATAAAGTGAGCTAAGGGACCTAAAAACATTAAGTCATAAGTTGAGGAAGCACATCCAACGTTGTGCAGCTAAATGAGAAATCCGAGTGACCTTTCAACCGTGAAACGTGTTAAGGCAAGGTATGCGCCATAAATTGGTGTTCTTGTGAACGACGTTGGATCTTATCGAGTTCTCAACCGGGGCAAATGACAGGCACAAGTTTCTATCGCCAATCAAGAATTACATTGGTAGGATAATAAAAGCTATTTAAACCTCAGAGCGCTTTTCATTCTCTTGCATTTATGGTATCTGATTGACCTTGTCCTTAAGCTGATTACTAGTGCAATTAAAGTACATCTGCACGAGATATTAAGCAAACAGGAGGAACATTTTTGAAGATTCACAAATTGGTATTACCGTAGGTGTTTTCAATAGTTCATCTCTTCTCCCGCGTTGTGCTTTTGCAGGTTTATTTAGCTTGACCTACTAAAGCTAATGTCTTCTTCATAATAAAGTACCTGACAAATGAAATTCACTCTTGCACTTCCCGCTTTTTCGCTTAAACATGGCAGAACTCTTCATGCTTGTACTGGTAATAAACATTCTCCATGCAGGACAATTGCCTGCCACAATGAAGGCGTTTCAGTATTTGGCTATAGGACAAATTTTCTCTCTTTATTCCTAGGACGTTAGGAGTACAATTCCTCCCCACCGATCAAGAATGTAACACAACTAATTTAGCACCGAAATCTAAAATAATCTACCTTCCGCGCACTATTTGGTGCAAAAACTTACTTATACTGATTAACAATGGCGTCACACATTCTTGACGTTGAATTCGGTCCCGCGTCAATGAAACTGGTGGAGAACTCGTTGGAAATTGCCCAAAAGATAATCATAGGACCGCTCATAAAGCATGGATTTGACTTCATGCTCAAAATAAATGTACATTTTCATCAATAAGTACAAACCTCATCTTGTCGTGATTGTTTGCCTTTGTAGACAAATCTTTTAGTTTTAATCACTTCGACTTCTTGTGACAGCTGGGGAGAAGAGACACCAACCTCCAATATAATCCGAATCAATTGAGGGCAAGTTTAATCAACGAATACAGGGAATCATCGGTCGAAAGCCCTCGACGTGGGACATGAAATGTCACGGTAAACTAAAATGTCAGATTGTGCAAATGCTTTATCAATACCCAAAAGTCTGTTTTCTCATCCAAATTTTCACAATTCGATTTGCAGTTTGGAAGTGAGCAATATTTGTTTTTGAATTTCAAAGCGAAAAGAAGGGAATCGAAACTAGAAGTCCACCCTATTCTTGCGATGGCTGCTCGAAGTGGAAAATTAGCAGATGACCAGCTGTCTGATCGCACAAGTCGTATGCGTTTTGCCATGAGTTATAAAAATGTCTTGAGCAGCTAGATAGCTGAAACTGTTTCTACCTTACACCCAGTTCTAGCTGTTAATTTCTCTGGTTTTTGTTTAGGTCACTGTTGAAGCCTTAAGCGCACATATAAATCGTAGCGGGTTGTACTTCCAATGAGCTGCATTGCTTCCAAACCACATCCCTCTGCACTTCCCCTGTGCGTATTCTCTCTCAGTGTGATGCCTTCTTTTGTTTCCCAGGTAGACGCATTGGCAACGAAAAGTAAAACCGACGCAAAGGACGACAGCCCCAGCTTCTATTTTTGACTTTAAACCATAATCCGATGAAAGAATTATGCGCCTCGGAGCGGTGATTATGTGATTACCCCTAACAGTAAGTTGCTGATGAAGCCTAGCCTTCGCAACCCGCCTGTTCCCACGATCTGAGGTAATGCTATTCATAACCGAGCCGACACTTGCTGTGGAGGTGAGTAAAATGGGGCAGGCATCACGCTTAGGCACTCGCAGGATTCGTCTCCTCCTTGGTACCTCAAAAATAGCGGACATATTTAAGCTGGCACACACTACAGTTTGAGCAAAGCGAATCCGCAAGGGGATAAAATGGCGCTCTTTAGAGTTACTGCAATCATTTGCCTACTGAAGTCGCCTTTTGTCTATGGGCTGCTGACCATAATTCTTGTTAAAATGACTTTTTAATGATGCAGCAGTAAATTTTCAATCTTGCAAATTCGGAATGCCGCATATCTCTGCGCAAGTGCACTTCAAAGGAACCTCAACCAAGCACTTGTAATTGCTTCCGAAAGACTCACGGAAGAAGTGGCTCCAAAAGACGATCAAAGGCTCCTAAAATGCCACAAAATTATGTCAACTATTTGCATGGTCGTGGGCAGAATCTGGGAGTAAACCGACTAGCACGGCCCACACACCTTACTGCCATAAAATACATCAAAAGCAGCCAACAATCCTTAACACACTGCCAGCAAACCTATTGGGAAAAATTTGTTGAGTGTTCACTTATCTAGCAACCTGTCTTGGCAACCGCAAAATCGGAAAAGTGGACCATAAAATAAGCCCTTAATGAATCACTGATCCGTCTGGTCAAGTGTGAAGACGAGTGCGGTGTTAAGTTTTATGCGGTCTAAGGTAAACTGTAATTGGTGCTTCTTTGCGCACACGCACAACACACACACACACACCACGAGCAAATCCATCACAAGCACGCACAAAATATTGGCAGGAAAACGAGCAGCAAAGCCATGACCCGATGATCCCTCCCACAGTAAGCGGGTGGTGCACGCCTCCGACCCGAGGGCGATTCATTTTGGGCTCCAATGCAAGCAGTGATGGCATGGTCAGTGAAACCGACAAAAATGGTGATTCTCTTCTCCGTTTCCATCAGAGCTGTCAAAAAATAACACGATGAGGTTTATAATATTTAAAAACCAGTTTCTAACCTTCGAAAGTCCATTAAGGAACCGTAGCAAATATGTGATTTTAAATATGACAGTAGCTTTTCAATGGGCTATAAGTGCAGTAATGCTGGTTTAATTAATCGAAGTTAAGGATTATTTTTCGTTTGCTGGGCAGATCCACATAAGTGTTTTTACACACACCAAATTTCCGAATAAAATTCCATGTTGTAAATCTTGATCCAAGTTTTTGAACGCAAGCGGTGAAGCCGAATTTGACTAAGTGCAATAAATAAGTCTGTAAATGGAAGCAACTTTACATCGGTTGTCCGAAGATCCAAGTTAAGTTAACGTTATAGTTTAAATTTTGAGATGCCTAGGCACTATTAAGGTTAAAAAGGAAAAAAAACGTTCCGAATATTTTGATGAAAACTGGTTATGGTCGGTCACACATGTGAGATCGGGCATCAGCTTAAAATGACAATTACGAGATGGTTCCGGACCTCAAAACGATGCCCTTTTTTTTACTTAGCGCTTCCATATGGTCTATTCCCAAGTAAATCGACTTCGTTTTGCAATAATTGACTGGCACATTGGCAAGCCCTGCCCATAGCTCAAACACAACTCACTACTTAATAAAATGTGGTAGCATTAGGCTGGCGATGCACGATGTTCTATCGGGGTACCGGAACAGATACGCCATTAACAACAAGGCGCGAAAGGCTAACAGCATGATCACAGGGCCTACCGTGTTAAATTGAGGCAGATATCAGAGAGAACGGGGAAGTCACATAGTTACACACAAAGTATAGCGAATATTAAATCACCTCCAATTTCCCATGGAAGCGCTGCCCCTTGCGCTTCCTCTGGTCACGCTTCTGCTTCAACCATAACGCTGCAATTGGTACTTTGTAAATAACGATAAAAAATAGAAGCTGCAACTTTTTTGTCTAGGTGAAAAGTCATTGCATTCCAATGCCATTTATATGCCCTGAAGATTTTGTTGTATTCATAGTCACAATGCGCCGAGAAGGTTTACAGTGTCCGTACCACTTAAGCAGAGCAATGATCCATAACATCGCTCCACTAATTACTGTAATAATCACTCCTTTTAAAACTAAGCAACTCTAGGCAGATAGTAACCGCATTAATTCTGCCCTCTTCACCATTTTTTAGCTTGTCAAATGGTTCAGCTAGACTGTGCTTAGCTACAAAAGACCCAAAGTAATGACCGTTTGTTTATAGTTACACGAGTATCTTAAGCAGCAACACATCTAGTTTTCAGTCGCTTAATTCTACCTTAAGGTTGTTTTCTCGCAGGACGTTAGGCTGGAATGATTTGCCGTAAGTATTTGTGGCTCCGACAACTTTCCCTTCGTAAGTCCCACGCTACATTCATATTGAGGTGTGACAGCTGCCCAAAGCTCTAATAGTTCTTTTAGGTGGGACCAATCTGCCCCCGACATCAGGGTGGGATAGCGAGCCCCTATAAACGTATGATATATATAGATGGTGACTTTTGCACTACGAGTGTCTCAATGGGGTGATTGGAATCGTCGGTTGTAAAATACGAGCACGTCTGAGCATTGGAGTATTTTGAGGCACAAGGGCTTCCGAGGCTGCGTACTTAGCTTAAAAATGGAGTCAGCATTGGTTTTCTTCATCCATCTTTCCAGCTTTGAAGTGTCAACCAAATGTGATTTCAAAATTGTATTACCATAGAAAAAGCTTCAATTGTGCCAAAATTTCTAATTACTTTTGCTTTATATGGGTAGTGGCTTCAAGTGGCAATGAAGAAGGTAAGCATAATGCCTCCTGATCATGATGTAAAATACGTATGCTACTGGCACGATTGTCAGTAGTGCTTTTAAAGAATTTGCAAATCGCTAAAATTAGGCCCAGTAATGGCATTTGACACTTATGCTTGGCCTGATAGCTTTTATACTCTTTTGCATGTACCTTCTTTTAGGCGTAGACACTCACAACAGACACCTTCCATCTGCAATGATGAATAGATGTTTTAAAGAATGGCTTGCCACTTGACACCCTCGACTTTAAGATTGTTTGCCATTTGTTTTCACTACCCACAATACTGTGCGCTCAAGTGAATGCTTTTTAAATAACTGTGCTTCTTTGATTTCCCATAGGATGGCAATAAAATATTCTACCCCGCTTATATTTTATTCTGTGTTTATGGCGACTTAATTAATTATTGTACACTTTGTTTATTAACTGAATTGCATAATAAATCTGTTGGGTTAGGCTACCTCAAAAGTGAGCAAAAAGCACTAAATTAAGGAGGTTATGGAAGTGACTTTTTAGCTGTTATTGGAAGCGATCATAGTAGCCTGTGGTGTTGGAGATTTTGGAAGTGACTTATGGTCCGGGGGACTACAAGGCCGCTATAGATCCGCGCCTGGTGAATACGTGGTCGTTATGCAAGATGATAATTTAAGACAAATAAAACAGCCATGTTTATAGTTTCTCATGCAGATAGTGGAAGCTGTTTTGGCCCTAATCCAATGGATTTTGGGTGAACCTACCGCTGAGTTGTTTGACTGTTATGGTAAGTATTACCTACAAAGTGATAATTGCATCCTCCCTTTTGAAATGCATCTTCTCTACAATTATCTCCCCTCATTATTTGATAGAATCTATCTTAGAAAATAGAAAACACAAGTGAATGCTTGACCAGGAACAAAAACTTTGCGTTTGACAATATTTTAAGAGATAAGGCACTACAGCCACATTCATTTCAGCTCCTTTGCATACTGGGCACTGCCAACCTTGAAGTTGGCGATAATTTTCACAAGATCGGGATTCCATGAAATAACAAATGAAGGTACACGTGGGTAGTACAGCATTGTTTTTTGAAGTCCATGCATTTTCTAGCAAAATTTGGCTTACATTAATTCCACCGGCAACCAAACAAATACGCGTGACTCTCTACATTCCAGTTTAAAAATCCTAAACAGCCTTTCGAGGTATTCTGCGCATCCAAATGATCAGTCCCACAAACTGCAGCCCCCTCCAATGTCCTGCCAGTGATGCGTGGGAAAGGCGGGCAGTGCGGCGAGTCTGATGCTCCGTCGCACTGCATGACTGGCACATTAAGTGGTCCAAGTCCTCACCTGGCAAATTCAATTATGCGATACACAACCTTAATAAGCACCACTTTGGGAGGTGGTGCAAAAGTTGCGCATTCAGAAGGTGAGTAGTAGGCAAAATGGATTGCTGTGGAGAAATTGTTCCAGCTGTTAACATTCATGTAGTCACCCACCTTACTTTGAGTTAAAGATAAGGAAATTTTTTCTCCAAAGCAATTTCAGTTGCAGTTTTTACCCGCTCATCTGCAAGCATATAAAATTTTATTGTTCCGATATAATTAAAGGTCGGTTCATCTATCGTTCCTTCCTTCTGTGAATGCCCTTTGTTATTTTGTCTCTGGATTGGAAATCTAGGTGCGAGAGAGAGCACCAAAAAGGTATTATTAACTAGCCTTTCTTCTCTTTTGCTTACTGTTGGATTCCGTTTCAATGGTACCGATTGCAAAAAATATGTAAAACTACCATGGCATTTAATTGCTTTTCTTCATCATTTACCAACGAGGATGAATCACTTAAAGAGACTGTTGCTGTGTTTGTGCCTAGAGCTTTTGGTTATCTTCGGCAGCGACAACCATTGACGCATGGGTTTCTTTTCTCCATGATTTTTTGTTCGAATGCTTTTCCAGGTCATTTCGCCGTAATGCAGACGTGCTCATTTACCTACACCACGTTTCATTGTAATTACTCCACTAAAAACGAAAAGTAAAATAGGTAAAATGGATTTTTAATAAAAAATATGAATAAAAATAGCAGACATAGTTGACATTACCGTCTCTTGTGGGTCAAACCCATCCGGTGTGAGTAAGGTCACCAACCAGAGGCAGGACTTGGGAGATGGCACGCAGCCGCACGTCCCAAATGTGAGTTGATAGATTACGGGAATCAATGAGAGGGCAAAGACAGTCCAGCACCTGAGGGTTTAAAAGGCTTTCGGGGGGAAGAACGGACTTGGTGTAGGTGCCAGCACCCTACAGTTGACATGACCTTTTTTATTTTGCCAAAGAAATCTTTGTTCGGCTCCTTTAAAAGAACACAAATGGCTTCCAGCGTCTGCCAGAAGTAGCGGATTGTGATCTTTCTAAGGCGGATTTTTCAAGGTGCTCAGACTGCCGCAAAGCATTTATGAAAAGACATGGCATCTTTTATTGCCAAATAATACATCGCTAGGACGACTGATGCAAAGTTTAATTGTTTAAAAGGTTTTAATGAACATCGCCAACTTTGAATCCAATGAGGTCCTTTGAAGCTGAATTAAACGATAATTGGGGCCTATTTGTCCAATTGAAAATGCCATTACGAAGGCATAATAAAGGCGGCTCCCAACTACGCAGCCTCTTTAAAGTACACTTGCATAGGCACCTGTCCGCACGGATTTGTAGAGTCAATGAGGGGAAATTGCCGCTGTGGGTCAGACTTTTCCTCATCGACACACCACATCATATTCATTCAACATCATGCATTTTGTTTCTTTTCACTCGTTTTGCCCTCTCAAACGGCCTACATTCGACCCACTAATCACTGAAGTGATGTTGGATGAAGGGACTTAATCCAAAGAACTACCCTAAACAGTACCAGCGTTTTGTCCACTTACCAGCGCGGCCGTGGAATGTATTGAAAATGCAATTTTAGCGTCTGGATGAATTACGCCTTTGGAGAGAAAGGTATTTTCAATACACGCTTACTATTGTTGGGTGAAAAAAAAGCGTGCTAATAAGGTGCTGCGGATCACGTTGGACAATTTAACAATAAGCGAAGAAGAGATCGCGACATGATTACCTGTGCAGCAGCCAATGCCTTCGTATTTGCAAACTGACCTGTGCGCCACCTTAGCTACCGAGGGCGATTGGTCTGTAAATAGATTTTATGATTTACTGGCCAATGCAAAATTATGATGTGAAGGCATTCCGTCAGATGCAGTTTATGGAAATGCGTACAGCCACCCAAAAGCAAAATGCAACGGTACGAAGCATCATTCCAATGTTAATTTCATCGAAACTCCTGCCTGCATCATAAAATGTGGGCGTTTTAAAGACATCGGTTTCCATGTCAACAAAATACTCCATCTGTTCGGCAGCACAGGTTTTGTAATTTCTCAAGCCATTCCTGTTAACATTAGATGTGGTAATACAAAGACGGGCTGGAGACCAAGAGCATGTTCTAAAGACCAAACCACCTCGTGAGCACAAAATAGCAAGGCCTTAAATGTTCGCAAAAATAGAATGGAATTGAACTGAATTAGTCCTTTGTCCCCCTCTCTTCTTAAGAGTCGTTTCTGGAGGAAAACACCGATTTGGGCGCGTCAGTTATTGAATCGGTGTGGGGCTAAAAAGGCTACCTGACAGCGGAGCTGTTGAAAACCACATTGGCCTATCGCCTATGTCCACCCTCCAGTCTTGAGAACACTAACCCGGAAGCAGTCAGATAAGGAGAATTGTGTAGAACGGCTTAGCGGGCACAGGACTTCACGTCAGTTCCTCTTTGCTACTTTGCATTCACTTAAGCGCTTTCTCGTCACACCAGTTTATAGCTACTACAGAGGTAGCACCAAATACAAGCCCATAGCAAGCTTTCCCAGATGGTTCGCGAGCGTGGCTGCTGATGCCTTAGCTGTAACTAGTGTTGCCGAAGGTAGACGTCCCTTCTAGTTCCTTTGTTAAGAGCCGTGGCTTTTTCCCCTATCCAGTTCTCCTCCATTATGTCGTACTTTACGCTCGCCGTTCGTATCAGACTTATCGACCTTTGAGAAAGGATTTTCTTTCCGCAATCACCAAGGCGGACTTTAATACAGTCAGAATATGCATTGGCGGTATGCACAAGAGCTGAGTGGCCTCCGGCATGGCCCAGATGCCATACCTTTTCATGGTGGTACAATGATTGCACACTTTGGCACCCGCAAAACCCAAATAAAGCGTTGAGTAATCAGCTTTGTTGCTGTTGAAGGGATTTACATTTTCTTTAATTTTATGGTGCTGGCTTTTAAGGAGCACATTAGTTGCAATCTAGCTTGTAATCAAAAGCCCTGACATTAAGGAGTGGAATCTTTTAAGGCTACCAAATTTGGGCAAAAGGGGAGAAATTAAATGTCGAGACGGCAGCATATGCTCCCTGTCTCCTCTGTCTACAGCACGGCAGCGTATTAAAGGTAATTTCGCATCTAGGTCTTAAGTCATTTATAAAGAATGTAAGATTTTCGAGTGGTCAGGAGGAACTCCAGAAACTCGCCAGCTGGCTCAGTAGGCCAATCACTTTCAAAGCTGCTTCACGCAGAATGGTAACTTAGGCACTGATTTGAACCTCTCCTATTTTCAACTAATGCTAATGAGAGAAGAGAATTTTTCCCCAAATGTCACTAAATTCCGGTTATTGTTTACCTTTTGCGTTTAATGGAGACAAAAATGGTTCACCTAGAAAGTCCGGATCATTTTCCCGTTCCGCTCATGCAGTGCCCTCTGGAGCATAATTGACTTCAATAGCTGTTTTGATTGCCTGAGCACTGTGTCTCATAAACTCTGTTGCTTTGCAAAACAAAGCCTTACCGTTAATACTTCAATTCGAGCCTTTTTAAAGTCATCGCATCCAGTCGAATATAAGTCCTTCCCTTTCCATATGCATAAGAATTGCTTGAAAGTCGAATTTGATGTTGCTATGAGGTGAAGAAAAGAAGGAGAGCAGGAAAATCGCTCTAGCACCGTAGCTACTTGACTACATTTTTGATTACGGGGGTAACTTTGGGTCCGCCTTTGTACTTTCTTCACGCTGTTTGCCTCTAGCCCTTTCGATAGACTGGAGCTGCAACCTTGGTTAGCAGCAAAAATCAAACTCCATCCTAAAGGCCAACTGAACTGGTTTATCCTACTCATAGCTAAACCTTGACTTTGCTGACAAGGGGGAAATGCTGCATGTGGGCGCCCTTTTGAAAGTGGTGCCTTCCTTTGGCAACCATTCAGCTCTCGTGTTCCTCAAGAATGCCGTTCACAACTGATGTGATTTTATTTGCGGCCTTGAACCTTTTAATAATTTGCTTCAAACAAGCCTACGGTGCCCGCGTAAAGATGTCAATGAGGTGAGCGAACAGCACCTCCGCTGCCTGTCCCTGCCAGCAGGATCAAAACCGGATTTGTACTACTTGGTGGCAATTACAATGAGACCGAAGTTGCAAGGGAAGGAAGCCAAATCTTGTTTTTTTCTAAACCCAAACTCCGATTCATTACATGCTGGTAGAAAGTGGAAATCAAGTCAATTTCCAGTCTCACTGACACACGCTCAGACACAATAACGCTCATTTCAAACTGAATTTGACTTATGCTATTCTATCAAATCTCAAAATGAGCGCACTGAGAGTTGTCTTTCCGTGGAATAACATTAAGCTGTCAACACTGACAAGTGCCGTTATTTTAATAATAACTTGCAGAATTTTCAAAATATAGCACCATTATTTGGCAAGCGAATATTCCTGATTCACTTTCCATCATGCTCATTACGGGATCCCTTGCATAAAGCATCGCATATTTTGCGCACTCACAATGCAGGCACATCCATGACCATCGAAATTACTCATTTGTCATTCTCCACATTTTTTCCTTCAATCGTAGTAATACTTTTACCTCTGTCATAGGGAGTTTCAATGCTGCATCTAATTAATTAATTAATTTTATGCGTAGTAAATAAAAATAAGTTGCCTTCCTGCAGAGCAAAATCGAAATGGATTAAGCGAACTCCTAAAACACCTAATTTGTTGAGCGTTTTTGCTTCCAGTTCCCATGCCTTCCTCTTGCTGCCAAGCATCCAAACAAGCTACTTCAAAACCGTTAAGCTAAAACGTGCACAAAATTTTTGATGCTTGAATCCCTGGTATTCTTCAAAATATTTGAAAAAAAAAGATTAAAGCCACCGCCACTGCCCCGATTGCTAAGACGGCAGCAGTAGCCAGACAAAAATGAGTACTTGCATGGAAGAATAAACTGACATGCTTTACATGCTGCGTTGGAGGTGAAGTCAAGTACCGTGAGCCCTAGGAACAGCCTCCAGCTGTGCTTCTCGATTCAAGTGCTTTGCATCGTATATAAGCAAATCATCTAGCCCAGGCAAGTACCAAAAGAGACTTTAACTTAGCCGTCTTTAAGGTCATATTCAAAAAAAAAATGATCAGCACTTATCCTACCATTATTATGGTTTTCGCATACTTCCTGAGGTGTGCTGAGAAAGTGGAGCGTCTGCCTCCTCAGGTAAGTTGACGTCCTGCTCGGAGCAGAACAAATCCGCCATGCAACGCTTCAATCCAAACGCATATTATGTCAAAGGCTGGCAAAAAAACTGCCACTGTTGTGGATTTGCTCCCAAATTTGTAGCCAAATGCATCATAGGGCATAACGCCGATGGCAACGCTTCATTTTACGCATAAATAGCTACAATTCCTTTAATTCACTAAAGGAACAAACAGACTTTTTGGTAATCGTTAAAAATATGGGCTAAAAAATGAAAGTCAGACACATGCTTTAGGTCAGTTTTGAGTCACAAATTTCCTGCAAATGCTGAGGTTTGAAAATTTCACGCCCGGAGGCTTCGAATTTGACGAAAACATAGGAGGAAACGCATTTCCAAACAGTAATTTAGTCAAACAAGGTAGAGAACGGCGTTAGAGAAATCCAACATTCGAGTATAATTGCTGCTAAACAATTGCTTTCCACTTTTTACGCCGTTTCAAGTCCCAATGAATATGGAATCAGAATCTGCGTTGGCCCTGGGAGGCGAATTTAGGAGAGGCAAATTCCTCCCCATGGCGATCAATCGAAATAAAATAAATAAATCAACTCCTAAAATTAGCCGGCCAATTCGTGATTTGAAAATCTAAACTTGTTGCTACCTTATAGCGAGAGGAAATAAAACGCAAAGGAAACTATTGTACGCAGGCAAAGCTTTGGTTTGCCGCTTTGAATCGCGGTTGGCGGTCTGCTATTTCACTCCGGTGTGCGTATATTTCACTTCGTCTTGGGTAGAGAAAAAGCCCCTCCCTAGGCAGCGGCATGAAATACACCATTTTGGTTGTAACGTAGTGCATAATCCATAATTTGTCATGCAAAAGACTATCCCCAGCACGATTTCTTGTAATTTCTACGGGAGGCTACTCAAAGTCAATTTGTGAGTCGATCAGGTAAAGGTCATTTTGTCTTAGCTAAAGCATCAACGTAAATGATTAGTGGAGACCGATTTCCTTATTTTTGCTAGACTTGGAGTTTAAGTGGGCTACTAAATTCTGGTTATCGAGGCAAGTGGGTGGTGAGACGTATCAGGCGATGGACTTGAGTAGAGCAGTTCGTTCATCTTATTGCTTTCAAATTAATGCTCACCCATTTCTAACATTAGAAAGACCTCCTCAAAGACAATTCGTTAAGAGTTCGGCTGTCATTTAGTAAAGCTTGCAGTGAAATGTTGGATAATACCCAAAGAGTGTGTCGTAAATGGATAAAATCCATTACTTCTGGCATTTTGTCACGCCTTAGCTCACCCTTGAACCCGAAATAAAGCACAACCACATGGAAGAATTGTTTTGTGGGAAAATAAAGAGGACTGCGAGGTTTGCAAAGGAAGCCTCGCCCCTCAGATAGTGTCAAAACCGACAGGGTTAAATCTTTATTTGTCTTGCTGGCCCGATCGTATCACGTCGTTCTCTAAAGTGCAATTCCAAGCAGGCATAGACGAAAACTGCGGTTTACACCATCTCAACGCCTGTTGATGGGCCGATGCAAGAAGAGGCGGTCATTTATAGATCTGTGGTGATGTCCGAGTGATGAATTTGCTCGGCAGTGCCAGTGCGAGAGTAACTTTTGCTGCTGTTTATTTGAAGGTAACATGAGGAGAATAGGCCCCTTAGGTCTCAAAGCATGATGCAAATAATCGTGCCCAGAGGACAAAAGCAAAAGTTTCTTCAAAATGGATCCTAACTCGTTGAAAGTGGATTTCATGCCTTCTGTTGGGGGTCCTGGTCGATTAAGCCATTCATCGCGGAACTCATTTTGCTATGAAATTTAAGTTCAGCGATTGTCCTATTAAATAGGGGTGCATGCTTGCTTGAGTCTCGAACCCGAAACGAGTGTCGCACCGGCGAGCTGGCAGGGCGAACAACACTGAGAAAAAGCCTTTAGGCGTAATCAAAAACGTTGCATTCCTATTTAAAGTCTCATTTTCCCTTTAAAGAAGTCCAGAGGTCAACAAAAATGCCAAATTTGCATCAAAATTGCACAATTTTGCAAAGGCAAAAGTTTTTTTGCAAATTTACTCAAATCCCCGACATAGGATATTTACTGACATGAATGCTCACGCAGTTTAACAGAATAAGGACCACTAAATTTCTGATGTTGCCAAAATGATTTAGTGCTAATCGAACGGTAACAGGATAACATTTGCTGCTCACGGATGTCTTAAAATTAGCCACAGTTGCAGAGCCCACAATGAGGTCGTAACGAGAGGCTTGGACGGTTTGCTTGCTTCTTTTTCTCGGTTTGTGGCCATAAACGGCTCCGCTAATGAGATTTTGACTGTCGGTATGGTCTCCAGGCAATGCCGACAGTCTCTCGGTTTTTACATACGCATTCCGCCTAAGTAAGGTATCTTCTTTTGTCCTCAGAGGAGTCTCAGGCCCTCATTCAGTGATAGTTTAAAGAAACCGTAATCTTAAAGGCTAAGACCCCCGAGTTCTATTACTAAATATTAAGGCTTATCGTAGCGGATGAGAGAAGCCATGCAGACGCCTGTCAGACGAGATAAAAATGGTATCTCGTCAGCAAATGCCTCAGTACCGTGTAAAGAAGGAATAGTACAAACAAATGGAATAACACTAGCGGAAGCTATGAGCCAGCCAGAAAAGTTTGTTACAGAGCTGTCTACAGTTCTCGCATTATGATATTAATGAAGTGGCTGCTCGATTTTCGCCCCATCTCTACACCATGGGAACGAAATCCTGATAGATACGTCTGAGTAGTGCAAATGAGAACCAGGTGACAAGGGATTGTCTCAAAATCTATTGTTTTGGGCCCCATCACTTGCTAAATGACTGTACTTCTAGGCTATTATTTGTACTATTAGCAACAGACTCATGCAATTAGTCACACACACTCTCAGCCTTATTGTAGCTTCCAAACAGCACGAAACATTGCATCCATTGGGAAGGCCGCGAGGATTTGGTGACGTTAAGGTCAGATACCCTCCCAATTCCACGAAAAGTCAACGATTGGCTTCGTTGGAAGGTTTGCTTCATTTTTTTGTAGCAGCAACTGGTTATGACGACCTATCCGAGTGGTTGAAGAAGTGCAGCATCGAAGACGATTCTGAGAAGTAAAGAGGACAAATGTAACCCTCTGACTATATGTTTAACTCTTCAGTCTGGTTTTGTGGGCACTTAATTCCTTGCAATGGCCTTCCGCTGGGCAACTTGACCTCCTGCTCAAGTCGGCACCCCCTCCCTTGCTTCTATCAGACGTCGGTCTTGCACATCTGATCCAGTGTTATTTAAGCACCTCGATCAGTGTGATTCGAGCAGAGACTCAATTCATTCATCTACACACTAAACTAAATGGCTTACTGGAAGAACTCTTGGCACTTTTGGCTCAAAAGAGTTTGATTATTGCGTGTGTAAAAATGACATATCTAGTCTTCAAAGTGTAGAATTTTGTATGGACAAAGGAAATACTGCAGTTTTCGTAGCAAATTTACAGCAAAACACAGTACTTTTAAGATGTTGTTAAATTCAGCAGGCCATTCTGTGATTAAACATGGATTTGCGACGAAAACTTCAAGCCTACCAGTTAATTAAAACGGGATTAGAAGTCCTCATTGAAAGTGGTGTGCTATCACGTAGCATGCGCTCTTTAACTCTGACTTGATGCGCGACTGCCATAACCTTCATCATTGGTGAACTGGAGTGCTTTTGTAGTAATGTGGACAAGGCTTCTGACTATTTTCTCGGTTGTGCGTAAAATGTCACGGGATGCAAAAGGCATGCACAGTGAACAGAAGAGGATGTCGCAATGAATTCTGTTAGCGTGTAGAGACTCGTAAAATGCCTGCTACCGTTTATATGCATGCATTATAAAGCAACGGCACGGGAATAACTCGAGCTCTCTGTACAACCATTCGCATACCACACAATGTTGACTAGACAAAGGACGAAAGAATGCAAGCACGGTCATGTGACGAAACCAGTCCCTTTCGCTTATAATGCTGCTGGTACTAGCTTCTTGCCACATTGAGTGCCACATAGCAGAACGGACTGCCTTAAAATGATTTAACAAGTATGGAATCAGTGGCGGAGCGTTCGGGAGTAATTACATTATCGTGTCACTCCGCTCACGAGTATGGCGATCCAATGTCCCATTTCACGATTGGCATGTCAAAGGACTGTGGGAGAAGGTGATTTGAGTGATGTTGAATGTAGCACCTTGGCAACCGCACCAAGTGAGCAGATGGTGGTGCCACATACATACAGCAGGCTCCATCTGCTGTGCTGCAATTTTTCCACCTAACTTGTGATGGGCGATGGCATGACCTTTCCGCTGTTGCATTGGAGGGTGAGTTGGAGTAACAAGAGAACTGTCGGTTATGGGCGAAGAGATCACTCACTAACCCACTGCTGACTTCTGCGGCAGACAGTCGCCTGGATTTATTCGCTAGCGACGCATTGCAGACGCGGTTGTTTGTGGGGAAAGTGAGTGTCGTGCCAAGGCCTTGTGAGGGGCGTAAGTGGGAGGTCTGCTCCATGACAAGGTTGTCCATTTGGAATAGGGTTCGATATGATGAGTTAATGTGGCGTTATGAGATGGGTATGCTATTCAAGAGCTGTTGCATCATTTGCGCTTCTCAAATTCTACACCTCGAGCTCTTGGCATCGTAATACCACATGCAAAAATAAATGAGTAAGCAGAGATCGGAGTTTAAGGCAGGCCGAAAGTTAGGTGAAGCGAATGGGAAGTACAGTTTCGGAAGTGGTTATACAGCAGGTGTGAATTTTTCATCATGACCGCATTAAATCCACCGCACTTAGTCAGCTACCCAGGGGACCAAAACGAACAAAATCCTGCTGACAAATGCATGCAATTTGGAGAGTGGTGAAGTACTTTCCACTTTTGACCATTTGGATTATTCCACAGAAGCACAATCTCATCAGCACCATCATTGGAAAAAAATAGCAATTCATTACTTTACCAAGCTGCCATTTTCATTGCAACTCCATGCTGTTGGGCTTAAGCACTCAGGAATGATTTTCGTCAAGTGACATAAGGTCTCCCATTAAGCAACCCACATCTCCTTAAGTGTTTATTAAGCGTGATAGTTGAGCTGCTTAAATTCAATTAAAAATTCTCAATTCAGTAAATTTGAATCCATCTGTTCATTTATTTATGCTTGTTTAATCATTTAAGCGAAGCCACTTTCTTATTTGTTGGCGTTTCGCAACTTTAATTAACTTTCACCCAAAGCGTAAATAAATTATTGAAGCTTTCCACTGCAAAATGCCACTAGTGATTTAATTTTGGGGTTGCCAGCTATTGACTTCATTGACACTTGTCCAAATGTCATTACAGTGATCGACGATGACAAGTTTCATTGTCATAATTTAAATCTGCGTTGAAGAATATCACCAATACGTCAGTTAAAGACATTTATGTGAATTACCGCCTAACGTGAAGGGTCTTTCATTAGATTCTCCAACTTGCTGTGCCGCTGTGGACTTACTTATGCAATAATGCACTTGTCACCAAGTAAAGTGCTTGAGCTTGCATTAACTAACATAGGCTTCGAACTTGAGTTCCTTAGGGAGGCTGGTTGGTTGCAATTTGTTGCGTTCAAGTTGGGCCGAGATGTTTCGGTTTCAAATCAGCAATGCTCCCAAAAATGAGTAAGGTTCTTACGGGTTCACGAGGGATATTCTTGTCTATCCACGTCGGCTAACATTCTCGAAAGCGAAGGAGGCTTTAATGCTGGGGCATTATGCATAGTGACAGCGTATAGAAAAGCTGGCATGACCTGAAGGCAATGAGGCTTAATGTAACTTTCACCGTGGTGCCTTGAGTACCCGCACAACCCCACCAAGGTGTCAAACAAATAACCTAAATACGAAATCGGCTATTTCTGTTCTTTATTTAAGCTCATTCTTAGGCGCTCCTCTTAGTCAACCATCCACCCTAACTATCCTTAATTACTCAGCGATGCATAAATGGCACCCCCGAGCCAACCGCGTCAGTCATTGAATTGGCGTCCAACTTAGCAGATGTTTGACCTCAATCTCACTTATTTATCCCACCTAACTGCACTTCTGTGCTCTTTTGATATCGTATTTGGGGAAGGGCAGCTTGCTGGTCATTGTGAAAACTCCCAATTAGTTGTAAGTAGAGTTAGACGACAATGTGTCTTGGGAACAGGCTGATTCGCCTCTACTTCTCTGTGACTTCGCTCCCACTTTGGTGCCATTTGACCATATTTATCTGCATTCTAACAAACTAGTCGGGGTATGGCGCAGGCCTCGCATGTTAAATAAACTGGCACCTCCATGCAAGTATCGCATACGATTTTTAAGGAGCACTCTTAATGATGAATAGCGAGTGTCGCTTTGTTTGTGAACAGCATCCCCTAAAAACGGTGCAGGGGTTGGAACAGGAGGTGTATGCCGTTCTAAGAATCTCGGTTAAATGTCGTCACAGATTCTCCACACCACAGCATCTACCCTTCTTCCACTATGTTGAAGTTTGCATTCGGCAGTGAAAACCGGGGTATTTGCCCAAGTTCACATTCCTTCGCCACCGTGTCGACGTGCAGTTGCACTAGAGTCTACCGACATGCTTCAATGGCCATTCCAAAGAGATCCAATTGTTCGCACAAGGAAAGGTGGATTTAAACGAATCACTAATATAGCACGGTCGGTAGTACTAGCGATCAGTATCACTATTTATGAATTAGGCACTTACAGGAAAAGTCCTAGCATTTTTCCACTCACGTTTCTGCCAATGGAAAGTCCCAACTCGTATCTGGTCATACTTCAGCGTGTCTAATCTTGATGCTGCATCACGATGGCCACTGATAAGGTTAAAAATAAGCTTTGCTATTAAATTTTTATGCCATTAAAAAAACATTTTGCCTTCCTCATTACTTGCTTCATCTAGCAAGCTTTTCCCTTACCTGGAAAAACCCTTCCTTATGTTTAGTGAAAAATCTCCCCCTAGTTTTGCAGGCAGAAGTGCTCTGTAGCCTCGGCAGCGATTAATGTCCATGGTTGGAAGTAAACCTCATTTACTCGCTGGTCTTTTGCCAGTTGGCCCATGTCATTGGTAAAGTTGCCTGACGTATCTAATACTGCGGGCAATAAGTGGTCATTACTGCTTACAGGCCACCTCGTTTATGGGGGAAGGGGAAGTCATTACTGAAATGGGTGCTCTGAAGGAACCTCCTCATCTTGATATGTATTTTTGCACAGCGTTTTGTACTTTCTCAAACACCGATGGAGAAGCTCGTGCTTTCGCGCCGATCCCACAGAGGGCTAGCACGAGCGTACGAACAATAAAAGTCGTGTGATCATTCTGAACACTCAGATGTGCTACGTTCATGCGCATTCCAAGTTGAATAAAATTTCCTTTTCTTTGCCACGGTACAGTTTTCTTAGTTAAAGGTGGACATTTCCTTGCCTTTGGACTAGTTGGTGCGTCCAATAGCCCTGGTAAACCAAATCAGCACCACAACTAAAGAGATGTTAGTTTTGCCATTTCAAGGTGTTAGTTGAGGTGGCATGCGTCTGCTTTGCTGCGGATTTCATGAAAAGCTACTTGCCTAAATGGTTACATGCATTCTCGGTCTGTGGAATGTCACCCAATGTTTACGATCGACTGGCATGTGAGTTAAAGTGCAAAGACAATAAACATCCTCCTTTCTTCTCTCCCTCTCGCTGGTAATTTAGGCCTTCAGTCTTCTTTACTTCCTTCCATTGTAGCTTAGTGCTGTGCACCGATGTAAAATGAGTGATTTTAAGTACCCTTCTCCGAAATAAGAGACTGCTCTCCTTCTTAAAATGCGATTTTGGAGACTGAGGTTAGTAAAATTCGTCGACGTCAGTGAAGCAGGTCAATTCAAAAAGTGGCAAAACTATTTGGCTCAAAAGCTGACGGTGCAAATGCTGCCAAAAATTGTGGTGACTACTTAAAATGCCGAAGATGTCTCCTTTCTCCTAGAATAGGTCACTTCCGATCGCCCCAGCGAAGAGCATCTTTGGGTTCAAAAGTGTTTAGCCCATTTTTTCTAAGATCTTGCGAATTGTAAATGCTATACAGCTAATTTGGTACCCTTTAGCTGATTCTTACGTCCGATTAGATGCGCTAGGCAAGCGAATCACTTTAACAGTCATTGTGACCTTTTATTCGGGGATGCCTAGACGATGGTAGCATCCTCTCCTGTCCGTTGGCGATGGAGGCGAACTAGGAGGCCGAAAATTGGGGTACGAATGGCGCAGTGGTTATCAAGGCCAAAAGTATTCACGCTACCAGCTAATTAAGGGAATCAGGTCATTGCAGTCTCTTTGTCCCTTTTTTGCCTTTCGGCCTAGTTTTGGAGCCATGGGAAACACTTTGGAGTGGTAAATGCAGTTTCATGTGTCATTAAAAAAACGGACACAAAACTCTGCTTATTAGGCGCCAAAGCCGATTCATTCGCTGCAAAATTACCTCTTATAGTCAATCCTTTCGGATGAAGTCAGTCAGCGCTGCAAGAGTTAACGAGCTTCCACCCAGTTCAGCCAGTCATAATTCCTTTGAAATCAAGCTAATAGCACACCCATTTAAATATTGGAGGAAATTTTCGTATGTTAATATTTTCACTCCTGCCTCGAGGTGATTGTCGGGGTCGCAACATCTCTCTCATCACTTTACCATAAAATAGCATCTGCAAAGGCAAATTTTAAGCAGGCAAGCACCGCCTCATGCAAATCATGTCTACGAGGAGGTGATGCCGAGAAAAACCACAATGAAGACAAGAAAGAAGGAAGCAGTGGTCTTTTGCCAATGCTTTATTATCCTACAGATAGAATCCTGCCAAATCTGAAGAATTTTGTTTGTTCGGAAGACAATGCATGTGTGCGCAGTTTCTTGTTCGTTCTGGCCTTTCATCACCATGGAACTCTCCGCCCTCAAAAGACGTCAGTGAAGATGTAAATTGCTACAAAAGCAAAGGAGTGAATGTGTACACGCATTTCGCCTGACTTAGGCGATAAAAACAATGGCATTATCCCAAGCTTTCAATGCTCAGGGTGTGAGCAGAGATATGGTAGACGAAGGAAAACATTGAGTCGCCTTCGACCAGTTAGGTGTCAGCCAAATATATTTGCAGCTTTACTTAGTTATTGGCTAAAAAGCGTCAGTTAATTAATGAAAAATAGAGACCGTATGAATCAAAACTTTTGAGACCATGCACCAGAGGCATGCAATGCCTCGCACACTACCTTCGCTTTTCCTTCATAGTTCTGCCAATCTGATGATGGTATTAAACACCACTGCCTTGATAAAACTGTTTGTCTATTTTAAAAATAAATCCCTTCTGATAGGCTCATTTTAACAACTTACCACTACACTAACTCATCATTTCGGGCTTCTGGCCACTGTCTTGGTGTCGATCCACTTAGCAGCCTGCCAGACCCGCTGTGGGTCTGAGAGAAATCTACTTATGCTGTCGCGGTTTCTTACAACAACCAATCTTTAGGAAATTCTTTCACTTGCTAAATTATAACAAATACTTTGTGGTTTTATAGCAATGTCTGCCTCCTGCTACCAGACAAAATATGAAAACATAAAGCCGTGTCATTATTTATTATTTTTGGATTTAATATTCAGCTTCTAAAGCTTCAGTCAGATTTATTAGAACTAACCGCAGGTGTCGGGCGACTGAAAAACTACCAATTGAATTTCCTATGGCTTTGATGCACCGTACGACCCGTCAACCTCGATGCAAGTGTGTTAGGAATATAAGCGGTCGGACTCAAAGAAAGCCTAGCCAGGCTACTTGAGAAAGCACTTTGTAAAGCAATTCGCTTCTCAAGTTTATTCGTGGTTTGCACAACGTGCTTTTGGCTTACCAAAAAATATGTACAAATTGAACACTGTGGTGGAAATTCCCGAGGTCAAACTCATCGCAAGGGTTTGGAGGTGATAGTTGAAGTACACCACTCGCTCCTTCTTTGCCTTGAAGGAGTTGTTCACCATTGTCTTTTGATTTGCGATCGTGTCCCATGTCACGAGATTCTGGAATTGATACTCTAGTCGAAAACCGAACTCAAATTTTCCCACGAATTCGTCCGAGGTGAAGAGCATTGTAAAATAACTGCCTGAAGAAGCGATTGCGAGGTTCTGGGTAGACGCTTTTTGTCGTTCGGTCTCAGGAAGAAAGACAGATTGCCTACTTCCACAAACACTCAATTGGACTGGCATCTCGATTGATGGACCATCATAGAAGTGCAAACGATCCCCACTATGCCCAGTGGCCTCATTGCATCTAAAAAAAGATTGTCGATTTTAAAATTCCATGCACAGTGGTCTCACCAAGAGCTGAATCTACCGTCTAAACTTTCTTACAACTATGAAATATTATGCAAGCGCAAATTAGCATTCAACTTTACTGATAGTAAAATTTGTCTCAAATTGAAAGTTATTGTGCGCTTGTTTGGAACAGGAAAAGCTATTACTGTTAATGCGTGCCTCAAAACATCCCTGAAGTGCAAGGTGTACGGGAGAGCATGGCGACTGTTGGTGCTACAATAGCTTTCAACATAAAAGGTCATTTTTAGGCACCTTTCTCGATTGTGCTTCATTAGTAAGTGTGCTGAGTTCGATGACGCAATTAGAAAAAAATGTGCGAGTAAATAAGCAATAAATTCATGCACGGGTCCAAAGTACATATCTAACTTTCCTAGAGCTTTTGTTGATTCGAGTTTCGACAATCGAGTCAACGTTAGAACTCTTTGGTTGCTCTATCAATGCGGCACTGGCGTTCGTTTGCATCGCATATGCAATAATTCTGCTGATAGCGTGGTTCCAGAAGTTTCACACGATAGGTCATTAAGGTGAACCTCTCACCAAGCTATAGTCAGCATTCGATTTTCATCTTGAGAAACTTCACGACCTCAAGAAGGGGTCACTACTGCTAATCTTCCCTCCCCATACATTGTTGGACTTTTATTTGCTGCGTACCAATGGGTTTAGATGCAATCACCTTTCCCAGATACCTTGGCATTACCCAATTGGCTGCTTGGATCCCAATGAGAGTCATGCTCTGTGATTTAGCAGCCGATTAATTGTAGATCAGTAGGCTAAGGTGTGCCTGCTTCAATCAGTGGGGCTGCAAGCGATAAACTCGCCTCCGAAACGGAATCCTTTTACTCTAACGAAATTAGTCAGAATAACTCTTCGTGTTGCCCACGCCATTGCCATGTAAGTCAACTACCAACCCTACCACAACAAACCGCAGGAAAGCATTTTACTACAAATCAATTTTGGTGATTGACTAAAAATTTAATGGTCAACGGCTATTTATACACTGCAACACTAGGCGTTAATGACGACGCACTCAACCCAACGAATTCAAAGTCTCCAATTACAATGCAGAACACGTGAATTATTTGGCTACCGAACAAGGCAATTAAAGGAGAGAGTTAAGGCGCTTTAGCTCCATCAGGCTATAACATTTTCGCGTTGGTGGAGTTGGCATGCGCAGTAATTTTAAACAACCCACCGTTCATAATCTCCAAGTTCAAGAAGTATGAATTTTAGAAAAACTCTCTGTCCTGATCTCCCTCGGAAGTAGTAAGTTGCATTGACACATTTGGGATAGAGTTCGGGAAACCGTGGCGACGTAAGAACTCCCTCTTCAGTCTGATGGGAATCGATTATTACCTCAACGATTTCCGGAGCATTGCAACCCTGCTGAAGACTTGCGGAATCGCTGTTTAGGATGTTGGTGTTGCCTGGATTTCGCTGAATCACTTCGTCTGCCAGTCAAAGAAAAAGATAAAGGATGGGCGATGAGAAAGATTGATAAATTTTGCTCACCAGGTAGAGCCGTGCTGCTGGTTCTCATTCTCACAGCTTTTGCTTATAAGTTCTAAACAAACTTTGACAATTCAAAACGCGTTGGCAAGGCATGCAAAAACAGTGGACATCCATAAGAATTGCCTACATGAAGCAATAAAGTTGAGCCTGATTTGATTAGGTGTTGGACTTTCTCTGACCTTAACCAAAAGCGTGTGGCTGATCCGCTGATCGTCACGATTGCTTATGAAAGGAATTGTGTCATTTATCTGTCCCAGCGTGCACTGTTTTGCGACTGCGAGCTGTCCGTGGCCTCGCTACCAAGTAAGGACTCGGTAAACTGCTGTGATGCTAATTACCACTTATGCGTCGAAATTCAGGCTATCCTGCCAAGTAAGTTCAAAGAGATCGGCTTAGTTTGAAGCAATGAATGGGGAGGAAATGTAACTGCCCAACATGAGTAAGAAAGGTAACTAAGTAAACGATTTCGAAGCTTTTGATCCTCTAAAGTGTCCCACTCTGGCGAATAGATTGTTTAAAGCTCTCCATGGCGTTTGAGGCAAAAACATATAATGTTCTTTTTAATGATTGGCCACGATAGCATCACTGAGTTTTTGAATTGCTGCTTGTAGCTGAATTCCTCTGTCATCATTTTAACAGAATATTTTATCACAAAGATGTTAAAAATCACATTAAGGATGACAAATCTGCATGGGATTTGGAAACCTCTAAATGGCATGCAAGAGATTAGATATGAATTTATTGCACAGCTAAGAGTAGTGCCTTCCAGCCTTAGCATCGAAATAAACGAGACTTTCATCGGCGGTCGTAAAGGCAAAATGAAAATATGAGGTTATAAAACTGTAAACTTATCCTATGACTTGCGGAACTTCGTTACTTAATGCCATTCAACCACCGTATAGTTGAAAAGTTGGAATATCCATCGATAAAAAAGTGATCCTTTATCCATTTGCGAAAGCTAAAGTCCTGCTACATAAGTGTATCTAGCTGTCACGGCATCAGACAGGTGGGCAGCCAAAACGCAAAAACAAATCTGGTTCACCCACCTGCCGCATCCTTGAGCAGGTTGATTTTCTGCAAGTTATTTACATGGTCGAAAAACTCTCGCACAGTCTCTTGCATTGCTCTCTGTTCAAAGGGGACCGCAGTGGTGGCCGCCCAGACTTGTGGAGCAACGCTAAACCTCTTCACAAAGACGTATTCGATCAAAAAGCCACCATCTTTAGGGTGGAATGGAAGAGAAATAAAGGTGAGCTGTATACTTGGACCCTCGGAAATGATTTGGAATGAATAGAGTGTTCCACAGATCCTCGTTAAGAGGTTGGCTTCCTTCCACCGATTAAGTGGTAAACTGTGAACCAGAATTCTGTCAAAACTGGATAGCAGGGATGTCTCATAGACGCAGCTGAATAAACAAGAGATGAAAGGACATTTAAGTGGAAAAATTGTCAAGTAATGTCTCTGTCCCCTGTAATTATGCAAATGAAAGTAATTGTGGAAAATGCGGCAGCGCTGTTGAGATGTTGAGGTGGAATTGCAAAGGCCAGCTAACTGGCTTCGGTAAAATGGTGACTGCTCAGCTGTGGCTGTGATTGTAAATTAAGGACCACCTTTTCGGCATTCGTCTGTCTGCTTTCGTGTCACGTAACACCGTGCACTTGTGAAGGACCACTCGCCCCAAGGGAATCTTGTAGTCACAGGCACTCCGTTTTTGAAAAATAACACATTCGATTAAGATACCAGATTTCTGAGTGCCAACGACGCTGTTTTTCCCTTGGGTTTCACGTTTCATTGTAGATATTATCTTTTGCTCAAAGTTACCTTCAAAGAGTGGCTTGTTTGGTTTTTAACATTTACAACTTTTGGGGATTCGCTGTACAAAATTTTTAAGCTTTTTTGCAAAGTTGCATACACACTGATACTTCACGCAACACTACTTTTCCTCAATCATGTTTTTGCCTTTTAGGTAGCATTGCGGAAGCACTTTTGACTAAAATTAAAATTTGGAACAGAATTCTTGTAGGTTGAGTTAAAATAAAGGCAAGATGCTTTTATTGAAGCTGGGCATCTGCCTTTTTAAGCAAGCAAGGCCTGTGAAGGTGCAAATGGCCATAGTGAAACCGAAAAGCAGTCAAACATGACGTGCACTCTTTAAGTAAAAAAATATTAATGAATCATTTTTTGCTATGCAGAAAATGCTTCGGCAGAAGTGAAAATTGACTTGACTCAAATGCGTTCAAAATACTGTGACAAGTAAATAATTAAGGCGAGCTTTTATTATGCAGTGTAGTTATTTGCAACCCATTGAGCGTCATTAAACCAGAGTGCTGAAGGCCATCGGAACAGAAACCGGAGACGTAAGCATAATGCGCCCCCAAAGATTATTAAAACGCCTCCTTTTATGTGCATTTTTTGATAAAATTAACTTCTCCACACACCGTACAGCGCCTTCGCTCTGCTAAATGCGGGCTCTTAATCTGGGCAGCTCTGCCTCAGCTCAGAAAGTGTCAGGCGCTCAACACGGCAAGCGCGCTTTCCGTGGGCTTCCAACTTTATTATTTCCTTTATACCTTAAAAAATTTGACACCATCAATCATTTTCAAATAGGTTTCACATGCTTCTTCCGGTCGCACAACCAATAACTGCAAGGAGAATTGTTGTCTTTGGCTAATTTTATAGCCAACCAGGCCTACAATGGCATAATTCAACGTTAATAAATCTAACTTTGCTGTTGATTGCAGCATCTCCTTCTCTGAAAGGATGGAAAATCAATTCGCCCCGCAGAAAAAAAGGGCGAGGCTTGACAGCCATAACAGATGCAGTTCCTAATGAAGACGCATGATTTTGTCTGCAATAACAATCTTAAACCCAACTAAAAAGCCAAAAAATAGCTACACAATTAATGAACACACTGAAGGGCAGGTGAGTACCTTTGTGTAGTAGAATTGGAAGGATTTGAGAGATCTCGATGGCTTAGAAGCAAAGATTGAACAGATATGACAATCCTCTCATCACTTCGCCCTATGAAGGTGTAGGCGCAGCGAATGTTGGGCGGGTAGTCGCTGGGGTACCGTGGGGACACAATTCGGCCACCCACGAGCAAGCGTCGCGCTGGCGCATTCCGAATGAGGTAGGAACACTCGGAATCGGAAAGCCGATCTCCATCCACCCGAAAGTTGCCTGGATGAAGTTAAATTCAATTGCTACAAAAATAGCTCACAGAGGACAGCAGGCCAGTTTATTTATGTTCGATTTGCATGACTCGGTATGGACGGTATCCTAATGGGGGAAGGACGCAGGTGAGGAAATTATGAACCTATCGACAAACCGCATGTAATGACCCCATTACATTGCACAGAATAAGGCACGAACTTAAACAAATGATGTTGAACCACTTTGTGAAGCGAATCAACTACCTTGACCCTAAATTGCATTGACAATTTAATGAATTTATGGGTCCGAACACTACCAGGGCAAGCGATTTTAAGTTAAGCGTACGCCTCGTTCGTCAAAGCAGTGGACGAGTCCGTGTCATCTTTGTGATCGACCAAGTTGAAAGGGGAGATTTGCACTACCCTAAAGTCTTTTTTAGACAGAGTCATAAGTGTAAGATCTCACGGTCTGATATAAATTTCAATTCCTTCTCCTCTGCATACCCTAGGCTATTAATAATTCAATTAGTGGAGTAAATCTTAACCTTTGGGTTGCGTGGATTATCAAAAGGAGGGTGTTTACGCTATCTTTTCTGCTAAGTGGAGAAATGGTGCACATTCTCCATAATTCTTACTGCTTATGCGTTTTTCCATTCGAACCTTTTGAGCCATTAGCGGCGGGGGTAAGTTTAAGGCATAAAAGTACGCAGAGGGACGAGGTATCAAGTTAAAATTGATACAATTTGTGAGCAGTGAAATTCATTATGATGTGATGATTAGCAATTCAATGCTCATGGTTAAATGGGAAAAGTGGCACAAGCTTGGGTGGTAGCACAACCTTCAGAAATTGGAAAAATTTCTTCAGGACAAGGAAATCTTATTCAAAGGGAGCAAAATTTATGTGTGAAAAATCTCTTACACTCAGAGCACTCTCGTGGGAGCAACTAGAGACACTTGATTGTGACTTGATTATGTCCCTTCTTCCACCCATTCTTTATGCCTTCACTGCTTTACACACAGCCGTGCCTTTTAGAGGTCTATTAAATTTTATTGAGACAACTTTTGTGCTTCAGCATAAATCAAAGCAAAATAACAACATTAGAAGACGAGTGGAAATTTACACGTCTTATGACTCCTTAAGTACCAAATACCAATGGAATTCGGATTTTCATTTCCCGACAGCTTTACCGATTTCGAGTAAGCTACTCGATTCTTAAGTCTGGCAACAAAAATTGACGGAGCACTGATTTACGACCTGAGCACTTCCCGTGAAGGCTACTTTCCTAATGACCCGGCGATCCCATCCAAGTGGGGAAGGGCGAGACAATGACCGCACAAAAATGCCTAGTTTATCTAACCGTGTGGGCATCTTCGCTTGAGGCATTCCATCCCATAACTTTATTTGGTAGTTAACTGATGACTCTTTGAAACATCAGGTGGCAATAACTTAAAGTGCCAGAACGGGAGCATTAATTTTTCCTCTAACGAATGACGAACGGGCTGTCACTGTTGCCGCAGCCGATGACTGTGCATTCAGAGGACATAATGCACAGCTTCGATAGAGTGACAATGGAAGCTTACTTGCATTTATAAATCGAAAATTTCCCTGAAATCCAGACATATGGGTCGACTGCTCGAAGGGAGCGCGGGTAGTGGAGTGGAAAACAAGGGCCAACGAGTTACTCTCCGAAAAGAATGTCCTCTTCCTTTGCATCGTCAGTGTCCCACAAAGGACTGGCAGCGGGTCTGAATGGGCTAACGCTTCTTTAGTCGATCGGGTTCGGTTGTGGTGTAGCACCGCGACATAGTCAAAGCATCTACAAAAAGTGCGAGGGGAATAATTTTAAATTCCTGCCTAATCTCTACTCAATTTTGCTAGATGAATGAAAGAATTTGAATAAGTTTTAACCAAACACTTTGCGCTAGAACTTTAGGTAGACTTTCGAAATCTTTTCTTTCTTTGAGCTTTCAATAACAAAATGTTGCTAACCAACTGCTGCTGAATTATTCACGACAAAATTGCCGAGTGTCAAATCACCTCCTTTATGTTCCATGGTAATGCGGACTGGTTATGTCAAGTTCCACATCAGTAAGGAGAAATGAGTCCATATAAATAAAAGGTTTTTTATGTATTTTATGGACGGCCATCATGGCAAAATAGAGGAGCAGAACTTACATGTCTATTCGAGGTGGACTTAGATCAAGGGTCAGGAAGGTGAGCTGTACAATTTGGGATGGGAGCCCTTGAAAAAGGTAGATAATACAATCTATTTGAGCGGGATACGGGGAAGGAAAATTAGGGGATTTGAAGACTCCATGAAGCCGATTCACGCTTGAGAATAGGTAGCACCGACAGTCTACAATGGATAATCAAAACTAATTTTGATGCTAAAAGAATGGTATTTGTATCTCTAGGTGGATGCAATTCGCTGAGCCGTATCCATTTAAGACTCCCTGCTTGCGATCTTTAAATATTTCAACGCTTCCAACTAGCACGGACGTCTGGTGGTAGCCATTGTCAAACAACAGTAGCAGGTTTTAAGACGCTTCGAAACAACTGGGGAAATACTTTATCTGCTATCAAAGTCAGGCGACAAAATTTGTCGGTATTGAGAAATTCTTTATCTCTAGGATAGTTTCTTAGCTAATTACCTAAATCATCACGCTTTGCAGAATATCTTAAAGGCAGGGAGAATGCAGTGATTGGAAGTGTTAAAACAAATTAGCCATCGAGCATGTAAGACGTAAAGATGCCGTCGTGTGCATTGAATCCAGCAGCGTTGCTGTCATTTTCTATTAAGTCGCATTTCCTATATTAATTCTGGCATTTGCTGACAAGATTATCATGGTTTGAAATTGAAACTATTCCCAAAGCAAAACAATGTTCAAACACACTTTAATATAATCAAGTGTCAGTAATGGAAACTTTCGTGATCTGTTAGATTACTTCCACTTGAAATTGCGATAAGTGCATTTGTGATTGCAATCACGCATGTTGCTACCGTTGAGAGTTTGGGTTCCTAACGAAAACAACTAAATTAGTTCAACAAGTCTGATCGCCACTGGAGAGCTTTCAACACCGCATCACTCCTAGCGGAGGTTTAAATGGAATTTCGCTTCGGGGTACCACTTTGTACGATTCCACATTTACTTGACGTGGTCTTTGAGGTGTTTGCGGTGACTGATAATCACATGAGGTCGAAAGAAATGAGGTCGCCAAAGAAATTTTCACTTACCATCATTTGGTGATGAAAATAATAAGCTTTATGAATTTTTCATTTTTAAAAAGTTTTATATGTCAATTTTAATAGGAAAACGAATACTTTACTTTTTAGTTTAATTTATAAAAATTACAGCTGAAGTGAGCCCACTGACTTACTTGGATTTTGGATGATGATTAGAGGGTCCATGCTTGGTGGTGATCGCAGACTCGATGATAGCTGACTGCAGGTAATTAGCAAAGTGAAAGCAATCAGTTTGTCTACCATCCCGAGGTGGCGCATCATCCCAAGGCGGAGCAATCAAGAGACGCCATTCACTTCGTCGAATAGTCAGGGTTTTGTCACTCACTCCAGTGGACATGATCCTGTACATTTGAGATGCATTTATACCTCCTTAATCCCATTGGTTGCCGTGTCTCGGGCCAATCAGCGGATTCGCATGAGCACGGTTTAAATAAATGTTAAAGTATGTTCCCAACTGCCCAATACCTTGCACTTTCGTGAACGCCCTCTCTCGGGTTTGTAGGATCCCTTTAGCGAACAAAAAGTGTTAAAAACTCTTGCACAAACTAGCTAATCAAGTCTTAACACCAACTTTGGATTGGGGCTCTAGTTTTGCTGGCTGATCGCTCATGGAGCACAACTTGAAGGAATTCATCGAGCAGAGTTTACACATCCCTTTAATTTCATTAAGCTTAAAAAGCACAAAGTTCTCCCCAAATCCCGACATTTTATCCAAAATTGTGCATAAATTCCAGAAACTAGTTCCGCAACATTTTTTTTTGTGATTGCTAGATGCAGTCACACCCCTGGCAAAGCGACTTAATAGTCTGTTTAGTGTTTTCGGTAAGTCATCGCCTTGGATTATTGACAGATCGTCAAAATTGTCCTGTGAAAATAAGCGAGTGAAACAACACCCTTACGTGTGTGATCTCATTAGTTTCGAGGCGTATATTGCATATACATTCAGCAAACATCATGATATTTGCTACTCATCACTCCATTATTTATGCGCAAAAATTTAGAGCACAAAAGCATACCATAATTGTTAATAGCCCAAGTCAACATTTCCACCAATGGTAACACACTTGAGTGACACGTTGAATTTCTTACTCTAGCATCGTACCACAGCTGCAGTGAATGTCTGCAGTGTCCCGAGGCTTCTCTGAAGACAGAGTAAGACGCAGTGCTGGCGCCGAGGATGCTATTGCCATGCGGAAGGGCCTGGGGGCTACCGATATCGTGGAGGCCCAACCGCTAAGCGGATTTGCGAAGGCAAGACTCATCAGCCCCTAAAATTGCACCGAAAGGTGAAACAAATGATCGGGGTCCTAAAAAGGCTTTTATCAGTTTGTGCTGTTTACTTTTAAAGTAGTCCATTCGGCTGAATGTTAGGCATTTTCTTTTCCTTAACAAACTATTCGATAAATAATTTTTTTAACTTGAAACTTGCAAGTTTCTTTGTTGCAACAGCACGGTGGCTGTCTTATATGCGCATTTAATGGGGCGGTCTCCTCGGTTTCCGTGATTCGTACTTCCGTTTGAGCGGCAGAGCCTTTTGGCTATGCCTATGGTCGTTCGATTCTTCTACATAGCGGTGACTAGCTTTCCACCACGGTGCAGCTCATGGAAGACAAGCGATCCCATTTGTCTCATCCTGCATTTTGTGAGTTCAGGCTCCCAAAAATTAACTTTTTTCCAGCTAAGCTGATCGTGGAAGTTTTATGGAGCGCAACTTTAAAATGTGGAGCACGGATTTCAAAAGTAACGAATTGGTACCCTGAACGGCCTTCAAAAGGGAGAGAGTTGTGAACCCAACATTAACCACTCCCTAATGTAACAGAAACGCAAGCATTCTTCGCACTAAGGAATTCGAGCTCACTTTATGGCCGGTTGAAGTAAAGTCCACCATTTTCCCACAATGCACCTTTCCTCATTTGGCTAACCTTAGAAAATAGGCGCCTAATCACCTTTATTCTACTTTGCCCAATCAGAAAATTTCATAAATTGCTCCAGCCCTTCTGGTTAATTTTAGCTTCTCCTATAAACTCTCCGAAAACTGCCGAGATGATAACGCCACGATGATAATGCTCGATCTGCATCAGGGTTGTGTCATTGTTACCTCGCTTAATTGAAAGGGTAGCCTCTGTGCAAGGATATTGCCGGTCTGACGTCTCGTAATAATTGTGAGAGATCTGTGAGATCCCAGTTGGCTCACCGTTTCCTCCCTTTCGGCTCGGGTTTTGTACTTTCTCTAATTGGAACTATTATGACGTTCTCAACTTATTTTCTTGTTACTTTTCCAACTACTTCACAACCTGTTCAATATTTTGATAAGAAAATTCCGAGGATTCGCAGTGCGTGGGTACTGGACTGTGTATTAATTCGCCCTCAAGTATAGGCATTTAGAACCGATGCTGTTGCGGTCTTGATTGGTGCTAAAAAGAAACGATGCAATGATAACTTTATCTCCAGTCAAAAAATAAACAATTAATTACAAGTCTACATGGAAGGCGAGCTGCATGAAAAGATAATAAAACAATAACTTTTGTGCTATTCACATTATCCTGTCTGCCCGTATTTGCGTTGAAGCGATAATTAGAGGTTTGCCTTCAAACAACAAGCACAAAATGATACTGAATCGGCACGTTTTCGGGGAAAAAATCATATTTGCTCACAAATTTTAAATACAAGAACTGAATGCAGCTCCAGTTTGGCGGTTAAGGAAAGGGAACATTGAAAGAGAGTGGTATCAGACGGCACCATCACTTATTACGACCAAATTTTTTTTATTCCTCTGTCGAAATGATGTTTCCGGTGTTAAGGATTCCATCGTATCGACACGATTTTGCGTGTCCGCGGTCGATCAGTACATCCTGTGGAAACAACTTTGGAGTTAAAAGATTGCTACAAGTAGTCCCTCAGCAACTTAATCCAAGTGGTCTGGTGGCTAGAAATGTGGAAACAGTTAACAATTAAGTACATTCGGCCCGTTACTTTAGTGCACATAATTTATTTCTCTTCTTATGCTCTACGACTAGGTGATTGTCCATGGAAGGGGGTGGCAGGGTTACCAAACACAGCTTCAAAATCAAAGACCTTAAGGCTTCCCCAAAATAAGTAGTCGTTCGCCCCTCACAAAAACATTTGCTGGTACTCAGGGTTTGTTTAAACTGCGTTGCAAATGATGCTGGGAAGGAATTTCGTGCGGCAATTCCAAAGACTTGCTGCTCTCTGTTGGGTGAAACGCAAAAGCACAGAAGAGTACTTCAACGGATGAATTTTAGCAGATCTTAGTCCGATTTGCGCAATTATTCATGCCCTTTTAAGTGTTAACCACATCTATTAGTCCCAACATGAGGAAAATTTTAGGCTGTGCATTCACATACACACCGACAAAATCCATGTAAAGTGCCCAAAACAGGAAGTTTAAACAAAACGGTAATTCTGCGTCTTCTTAAATCTATTGTCGATAAAGCGTCGCACTAAATGATTGAAATTTTTGCCTAAAATGGGGTTCTATGTGTTTTATTTTCCTGCTCACCTGCTATTGGGATAAAAGGGCTGGTGGATATCAATTTGCGGCTTTGATAAAGCCATAAATTATCAGTATGGCGTACTTAAAGCGTAAACCGATTGTCAGTGTCAGTTAATTTGCTAAACAGAGTTTTTTGTTCTTTTGGTAGATGAGCTGCTTGTTATTAAGGTTAATTGGTTGACGTCGGAGCTCTCTCGGTCTGGAGACAAATGGCTTAACGGCGATTTGTCGTTAACTGCCAACAGGATGTGGATGAGGCACCGCTTTTGCCTAGAACTATGTAAAGTCTGTCGAGCCATTTCTATTAGCATCAGGCTTACTTCTGTTGTCCATAAATTGTCCGCCTGGAAGCTGTTATTCGATAACCGTTCAAGAGCTTAGCTACCATTTAGACAGGGGGAAAACAAGCGTCACAGCCACCCCTTAATTACCTCGATTCGGATTCTTTCATCGAAAATAATTGTTGACTAAAAATGCCGGTCTTTGTCTATGTATTTATCATTGAATTATTTGTTGTCGCATGTACTACTACAACTCTTTGGCACTTGTTTAACACTTTGTTTGGATTACACGGGCGTCCAAGGCTTCTCCTGCTTTCACTGGCAGGCTCTGCCTTCAAAGCATGTCAGTAGCCGCCCATCGCTTATTGATGTCTGTACCAGCTCTACTGTTTTAGTAATGAATCCCTTCTCTAAAGAAGCCTCCAAGCGCTGCACCATTTTGGGAACGGGCCTTGAAACAGGGGTAGCGGGTTTCGACAAACAATGATCCTATGCGCACTTTACTCAAAGCTCCAAAATTTGGTGCAAAATATGGTAAAAAAGGGATGTCTCATTACTAGTTCCGCACGCACCGTTATGCTACAAGCAGTTCAGGCGAACAAACCTTAATCTGGACGAAGAGCAGGCGTAGCAGTATGTGCAAGAATGGAGGGAAGCATAATGTTGAAGTCATGTGGCTCTCATCCTACGCCTCCAACCACGAGACGCAAAACTTTGCAGATATCTACTTGTACAGATGCCTTCAACCACAATTCGGTACTAAGATGGGACTCTCAGTCATGCGAGAAGGTAAAATCGTGACAACAGTGGCCGATATTTACCACAGTTAATTCCATGATCACTCGGCGCGAACCATACTTTATTCTAACACCTGACGAGTGCTATGACTGCCGCGAATTCACAAATGATGCAAATTTTCATGCGAATGGAATCAAACACCATCAACGGCGAACCCCTTGGTCTGGGCGAACATACCAACAAGGAAAGCCAGAAGCACCTGAATTGCGCCATGACGTACAACTCACAAATGACTCACCTCATACTGGAAATCAAACGGAAATTTGGCAGCGAAAGTACGTATGTTCACCATTGCTGACGACGAAGTAAAGAGGACTCGTTAGAAGTGGTCCCGTTGCAAGAGTAAACCTTCCTACGTCAAGACAAACCACTGACAAATTTATCCAGACGTAGCATGGGGACACATTAAAGCATAATTGCGGTTTTTTAAACATCCCTAATTAGCCTTTGTTTGTTTTGAATTTTTAAGTGTCCTGTTCCAATTGGGTTGACATCTTTGAAGTTTAGGCCGCCTCCGTAAGTACGCGAATTAATTAATCGACGTTGATAAAAATAATCCTTTAACTTTATACCCAATCGCTACTCATTGAATAAATTACTTAATCAAGCACACTAAAGGTATGCATAATAAAATTCCTCCCTTGAATGGCTGGTGCCCCGATTTGGCCTCTGCACTCACGCCTGTCGTGGCCTCCCGCACACTTAACATCAGCGGCTTGATAGTTCTGTGAACCCGATCAGAGCCGGAAACTTATTTCCAAATCAAAGGCAATCACTAGAGAGTGGTAACTGTAGCGTATTATTTGTTTGGGCTGTTGGTTGGTCGAATATTAGTGGCGGCCACCTTGAAGCTAGCTGCATGGGCTGGCCTGCCGGCCATGCCAGCAGCTCCCCTACTTTCCGTCTAGAATACACGTATTCTGACCTACACCTGGCCTTCTCTCCTTCTTTTAGGGATGCTCGGGGCGCTACAGTAACATTAAGCTGCATCCTCCTTCGGAGCATGCAGGTATGAAGGTCTGTGTTAACGTGCAGTTGGCTTAAACTGGAGAGCCAGCACACATTGTACTTAGTCGTTCACCTAAGTTTCGTCCCTGTTTAGGGTCAAAAGTAATTCACTTGATGCAAAAACACATGGAAAAGCATTTAAGAAATGAAATTAGCTCAGACAATGTTGAGATAAAATATTCAGCGGAAAGTTTGACGTTTTCTTTCTGGGAGAAGCTTGTTCACCGTCCGTCTTTGATGGAATCATTGAGTTGTCGGAGCTGTTACTTGCCGTAAAATAAATTTGATGTCGATGATGCCCTGCACTTTTATTTATTGTTAAGGCTTAATCCTTTCCTAATCGACGTATTTGTGTCGTTTAGGCAATCGAATCGGGAATTCATCCAAAATGTGTCCACGAGTGTCAGCTTTTAGGAATTTTAGGAATGCTCTGTCCGCATTACGTGATTTTACGTGCTTTTAAAGTCGTCCTCCACTTCAGAGTTCAGTAGTGCAAACCACTTTTAACCCACCACCTCCAAAATGGAACACGCATAAAGTTCGCCACCTGTTTTGTGCATCAAAGGCACTGAATAAAATCGTGGCACTCTGAGTTTTGACACCAGAATTACCAAAATCTCATGAAGAAACGATTATGCGGTTGCAGAAGAACGAAAAAACTTCTGTTATTACCTTTTTTGATGCGACAAAATTTTTGACTCCCACTGACCTTAGTGATTCAAGAGGGCGTATGTCATTCATTTAGACTTCCGTCTTCATCTCGGTATAAGGCTGTAAGGAGCATAAATGTGGAATACCTGGGAAAATGCATCCTGCTCACTTGCCTAAACGTAATCTCAGTTTGCGTAAAAAGTATGCATCGTCACTGGAATAATATGGTTAATGATCTTCTGGGGCTCGGTGTCCAATTACTTTCGCTTCAATAATGCTTTGCTGTTTGCCTAACTTGCCATTGAGGCCTTGAAAGCATTCAATGCTCTGCCTTTGTACCTCTTCAGTGCGGATTAGTATTCAGACCCTGTCGGTAGGACTTTTGCCCTTCGTCATGTCAGCGGTCCTATTCCTACCCAGAAATATTATTCTCTTCCTACTTCAGAGAAATGTTGGGCAACTGTGCCAAATGCTGCTCCCTGCGCAACAAAAATAGAGGATAAGTCGAAATGGAGAAAATTTGCAGACGGCGTCGTCCTCTGTCAACTAACCCAGCTCCAAGTCCTGTAAAAATGCTGCCTTCAACTACGGTAACACTAGCAGTAGCCGTTTGCTACCTATAAAAGTTTGTATGGATCTCTTCACTCAACTGAAGCTGGGCAGAACCCGAATGTATGCAACTGGGTGTGATCGATGTGAGAACAAAGTGGTAAGGAGAAAAGACTCAAAACTCAATCCCCACAATCCCATTTTAACCGTGTCCACTTATGACTTGTCCCTGTTTTGGGTTGGTGGTCGTACGACTGGCCATGGATACACGCGATAGACTGGACAACTTCATTCCCCTAGATTCGTAATCCAAATGGAACGGAACTATGAATCCAGCAAGGTTGCCGAGTTGCGACCAATAAATTTGTTTGCTAAATATTTCTAAGTTGCATGAATTTCGTGCATTACAAGACTTTAAAAAAGCTGATGTGTAATGCTCATGTTATTTCATGCAAATGCTTTCATAGTGGCAGAGCACCAAAAATCCCAACGAGCCTTGGGCTGAAGTTTTGGCGCTTTCAATGGCATGGCCCCCAAATGCGAACCCCATTTCATGGCTTGAGTGATCTGTGTTATTACTCGTACCCCTGGTGAGGGACATACTCTCCTCTAATAATATAGTTCTCGAATAAGATTTAGTCCCATTCTCAGTAAAATTGCGAGAGGCATCAGTGACGCTGCGGTTCGAGATCTCTGCCAAGTGCTAAAGGTGGGGAATGTTTGACTTAGCACCGACCACATTGTGATGACAGACGCAAGAAAGCGACTTAGGGGGGAAGGAGGCAGGAACGGCGTTCGAAAGAGAGAGGCTTATGTAGCGCGCAACCTCAAATCATTTTGGTCTAGGAACACTTAAGGCTCAACCTTCGTCCTGCTGGCCGGCATGACATCTTAGGCATGCCAATAGTCCACCAGCGATGAGATTGTTTTCTCTCGCCAAAAGCCTTGGGCATCACATGCTTTGCCGCTCAAAGTTGGATTAGCTATCATCATATTCTTGTAGAATAAAGGGAATGGTAATACAAAGTAGATAAGTAACTCTGTTACACATAAATAATCAAATCACATATTTTAAAAATAGATTGGGATTGGAAGGCTCTCAGGTAAGATTATTTGGTGGCCCATGTAAAAGTTTAACCGAGAATTCCACCAACGTCCACTAATCCCGGAACGAAGATATTTAAGGCCTCGACGAATCTGGATTGGCAAATGATTCTCCAACATCTAGAGTATTGTGTGCTCAAAATTTGACCATTTGTAGGGCGAGACTTAAACGTTTCGAAATCGGATGACATCGCTTGACTTCGGAATAAAAAAGCAAAAATAATGAAAATATTTAAAACACGCGTTAAATCATCGAACTCTCCAATTTGGCTTTGCAGTGTGACATGGTGGAAGCAGTGCAGATTCATTTCAAAATTCATTTTCTCTTAAACACTACCGTTTTGTTAATGGGATGTTTGAGCATTTAACCAAGTGCAGTCCCCGCCCTCGTGATCGCCTTGGCAACTAGCTGGTATTCATGGAGGTCACGTTCACTTATAACAGGGACTAGTGTAGCACAGTAAAGCATTCAATTTGATGAATGGTTAGTCTCGCCAAATCTGCGTGTGAAAAGAGGAGAAAGAACGTCCATGTCATGATAGCTTTTGAGGAGGAGTTCGAGTCAAAACGTTATTTATCTGATGGGTTGGGGGGAGGGGAGAGGAAGTGGCCTATCGCTGTGATGTAGCAAGCCCGATGAGCAGGAGAAATCATTTCTCTCGACAGACAAGGTGGTTATCTTGATAACTATAAGAAAATAACTAAATAAAACGGCTAATAGGAAAAAACGGAAGATAATTATGGCATGTACGATTTAATTAGTGTCCTGTCTGTTGGATTGAAATTATCAGCGTTTCAAATCTCCTCGCCACCTGAATAAAGTCAGTGAAGTCAAAATGAAGCGCACTGATGGGAACCTCGAAATTTTCCTCTCCACCAATGCCAAAAAATCAACTGCAGAGATGTCTTTAAAAATGGATTAAAATGAAGCTTGATTTGATCGAATAAGTAAATGTTTCTCGTGTGGAAGAAAAACCTCTATAGGGTTGCTAATTTAAACTATAAAATTAACCTGAAATGTGTGATTTTTTGTTTGAGGGAGAAGCTATGCAATTAAAGTGTCTCTGCATTCACCATTAAACACCTAATTTTCCTATCAAGCTGACAAGTTGCAAGGAGTCCTAAGAACACGATGCTGAAAGTGGCTTACCTCGCTTAGGATACGCAGAACCAAATTTCAGTTACCTGGGAATAAGGTCGGACTTCTCTCCATCAGCTACTGATGAAGGCATCACGACAGCTTGATTCATGCCTTCATGCAGCTGCAGCGGACAGCTCCGTAACTAACTTTTTCAAATTGCTCATCGTCACAGGTAACGCCGCTTCCTAAAGACCAGCAGACTACTGGAATATCTACAAAAGGTAGACGCAATTTTTACTCTTGTATTGGCGCATTGCAGTTTGATAGGTCGGAATGGAAATCAGGATAAGTTCCTTTGCGACCGGATTCTTTTTACTGCCACCAATGTCATCCTGAAACATCCCTTCAGGAGAAAGAGGGCAGTACCAAGGCGGAGTATGCATTTTCAAAGTAGCAAGGGTCGAAAGGCCACGCTCTTTGACAAAGGGCAGAAGTCGATCTCCGAGTGTTTGCGCAGTCGCCAAAAGGAATAAAACAAATGCTTGGAGGATTACATGCATACCAACGGTTAAAGAGTGCGTGCATAGCTCTACTCATTGCAATTTTTCAAGGATAAAACTTTTTCGAGTTTCGGCAGAATCTTTTTTGTTAACGCGCACTTTTTGACTGAGAATCTGGATTCGAAGAAAAACAAATCCCACTGTCGCTGACATAACATCCTATGAAGGTGCTTGAAATTTTGAAAAGGCAGTATTTCATCAAGAAAATACAATGAAGATGTCTTGCAATCAGGAGTGAGCTGACAATGGTTAATATTCATTAACAAAGAAAAGCGTTTTGTACATACCTTAAAAATGGCTTGTTGTTCCCATTGTAGCTCCAATTTGCCACGTAAAATTATGTGTATTTATGAGATTCGCACTTGATTTCCATGAACATTCACATCGGAGCGTGCTTTACCATTTTGCAATCCTTCTAACAAGGAAGTCTGGTACACTATTTTATCCGATTCCCAGATTGCTTTTTTCTCTAAAATGAACAAGTGGCACTCAGTATTAACTCAGCTGTGCTGAAGGATTCTGAAGCATGCTGGTCTGGGTGTGGTTTCTCTGATAACATCAAGATGGACCAAAGACCTGGCATCACCAGGAGCATCACAAGATTCTGTAGCACAGAGACAGACTTGGAAAAATGACGTCTTCAAATTGAGATACTATCAGACAGGCTATAATATAGCATCCATAGAGCGTCATCCCCTTGGCTTCCATGATGGCTAGTCTGCGAGGACATTCGAATTGAAACTACCATTATCTGAACCCACGGTGCACTGCTTGCACTCGAGGAGAAGATTGATTAGGGATAGCGTGGTCTTCATAATGGTGGCCATTTGTCTGAGAACAGTGTCCTACTCCACTCAAGCCCCTTCATCTTGCTGAACAAACAATTCTGTATCCCCGAATTTCGGCTTCTTGCGACATAAAGAGTTTTCCGTTCAACCGTGAAAGAATTTGTGGAGCATTTTATTGTAATCGGATCCACTTTGACTTTATCAACACTCAGTTCGTTGATGGAACCTTTGCTATGACTGCGCAGATTCACTTATTAGCATCAAGAGCCATCTTTATGCGATGATCATGCACGGCGTCCATTTGCTAAGACCGCGATTGCTCTTCCTCTTTTGCGTGGGTTCTCCTGCTCCACACCGAAGCTTCCCATGAAGTTGGATGGTTTTGGCATTAACGTCAGGCGGTAAACAACTGAACAACAGATGACTCGAAGGAGAAATAACTTAATCATAATCTTCTACAAAAGTGAACTCCCTAATTCAAAGTACAAAATTGCAAAAGGACATTAATTTGCCCAAAAAATTCAGTCGGAAATGCTAAGTAATGTAGAAGCTCATGCATAAGCCCTCAGTGCTACTCAGCTCTTTAGCTTACACCAATCGACTGTGGAATGCCTGGGTAGCTGGAAGGCGTTGGAACAACTTAACACAAAGCGGTAAAATGTTTTTGTACTTCGATTAAGTTAAAGATTATAATGTCACTTGCTTTTGACAACATCAACTCCTTTCCCCATTTGACTTGTATTTCATTCTCTTGAAGTGGCATCAGCATCCAATTCCATCAGTCCCTCAGGGGAAAGTTGTTACCGAGATGCTAAAATGGCTTAGTTTTGGTCTTAAAAGGTGATATGAAGTGTAAATTCGATTAAGCGAAATAACTAAGTAATGGATAAAAGCGAAGTAATTGGTAGAGGTGAATTAGTGAATCTTGATGCAAGCACCTCTTTGTCGAGAGATATTTCTCGACGGCTAAATCGACCACTAGGCACTTGCCATGGCTTCGTGAGTGCTCAAAAATACTACACAGTTAAAGGCTAAAATTAGTAATTCCTTTTTGCCACGATGATGAACTTATTTTGATTCGCTGAAACAAAATAATCGGGAATAAGTGACTTAGAAGGTCTTGTTCAACAAAAAACCAGCATGAGAATATGCCCTCCATTGCAACAATCATGAAATGAATAATTCAAAACGCGTCTGGATCAATCCAAGCCCAACATAAAGCGGAGCACATCAAAAAAAGCAGAAAACCTCTGATTGAATTATTCAGATTGCGCGGTACGACCCACACGGTGAGGCGGGCTCTAAAATTCCGCACCATCGAATAGGAGCGGAGACACCCTTGAACCTGCCATTTTAAACCTGCTACAATCCTCCAGTCGGTTGGACAAAATTTGACTTATTTAAGCCCGGAACGAACGACTTCCATCGCATTGCCATTTAAGCAAGTGAATGCTTATTTTACTAGTCATGATCGACTTTTTGTTTGGCCTAGAACCCTATTTTTGGGACTGGACACCTTTTATAATTAAAGACAGTGATATTTTCTGCACAGCTCTCAGGATTTGAGATCAGATAGTCAATTATGCGTCACTCTTGAATGAGTTGTCCCTCATTACTGCAAAATTGTGGCTTGAACGGCGCGACGGACCCTTCATTATCTGTGACCCCAATTGCCACCTTGATGCCAATGCTTTTGCCCTTGCCAAAAGGCTTTGTCACGCCCTTCAGGGTGGTTCGAGGTGGTATAGAGAGAACAGGGCATTACAGCTCGGTGAAAGTGATTGGCACACTTGGCTTCTTTAATCGAATATTTTGCCTCACTATAACAGGAAGTTGGTAGCGGATTCTAAGACTGATGCTTGATTTTGGCATCTTTCCAAATCTAATGATAGGTAGTTGAACTGAATAATCCTCAAACAAATTCGCGACGTTTCTTATATTGATTCTTACGGATTAAGATTGGATACAGTATTATTTGACTATTATTGCTAACTTTTCTGCCAATAGCAACCACTACATGGAGGATCTTAAACTTGGAGAGCAATCGAAGCCGAATAGTACGTTTCACAGGGACCCACCTCTGCTGCAACTCGCATTTTTGGGGACTCGACTAAGTTTAGAGTATGTCCCACCAATAAGTTGTTGAGGTAGCATGCTACCTTCATCCCTGCCATCGCAAGGAGGCTCGTAATGGTTGAATTAGAAGGCGGTCCTAAAAAGACTTAATCTGTGTAGATCAAACGTGTGTCTTTTAACAAAAACTAGATTAAGTACCAGATTAAGTACCTCCCAACCTTAATCATTCATGCGGACATGTTTCGATGCATCTGTGGTGGCATTCGGTAGTCCATAAAGCCCACGGTATGACTTGAAAGCAGATAATTGGATGGCAGTTCGTCGAGTCTTTCGTTCCTTTTGCGAAGATGTGTCGGCTACATCTGTCGTGGCTGAGCATCTCACTGCACTTAGTTCATTAATCGTAGTGTCTCAGGATAACTAAATGCCACACTTATTGCTTTGTTTGCTGACACTTCAAATTTTCATTTTGTTTAAATTCGCTCGGCTATGCTTTTCATTTGCTGGGACTTGTGCTCTGGTCTTTGTTGATTTAATTGCCATCCTTCTGCGTCTCAGACGATTAAATTTGTTTCTAAAAAGTTTAATTTGCATAAAATTTTGCCAACTGCAAAGGACATTTAAATCCGTGCATTGAAACCTCAAATCCCCAGGGTATCTACATGCCTTTAAAAAATGGAGACTATTTCTATTCTCATCACTGACGCATTTTTGCGTGAAAACGCCGGGATGGTAATAAACGGTAGCAATTTTGGATTATGACGTGCAAGAAGGAATAGGTGACACTTCCAGGTACCTGTAAAACACGTTAAGTAACCACCATGATCGTACTAACGCAGTTTGTCTCTCACTTAAGCGAACGTGCTGCAACTTTAGGAGTTGGGGCGAAGGTTTCTTTTAAGCGATTAATTGGGGAAGACTCATTGTTTTACAACCAAAAGGACATCTCGAGTATTACTTTTCATTAAACTTTATCTTTTCTAGCAGCAGTATATAGGCCGCACAGTGTGCAGCGAATGGTGGCATGGAGTCGCACTTGGCGTCCAAAAGCCGCCTCTCCCTACCACTACTGCCTTAATATTTAGCAGGTACACTTTGTGCATCACAGTTTACGCATTTTATTCTAATAACTTCTTGCCAGAACTACCCCAAGTACTTTATAATTCACCATTGTGTTTACGTTGGGCAGCAAGGCCTCCATATAATTTCACTTATTCAGCCAGTTTGCATATCAGCGAAACAGAAGGATTACACCTTCTTCCCTCCTACGGGAAGTCCTCGAGTGCCATATCGGTAGCACCAATTAGCAAAGCCTATAATGCAAGAAATGCTAATGCATTTTAGCAAATATAAAAAGCGCTATCTCGTTAAGAAAGTAGCGACATCTTAAGTAGAATTTTGTTACAGCGCTAGCCCTGATGCCTGCATGGAGATGTAAACGAAGTGAACACGCGAGACCCGGCCCACAACTTCGCCGTCTGAATGCGACACGGATATGAATGGCTTGATAGTACAGAAGTGGAAATAAAGTGCCAAAGGGGACTTGACGCTTAGCTCAACTCATGTGCCACTATTTTAGAGTATTTTAAGTGTCTCTGCCTTTGGGCCAGTGCGGTCACTGCTGCCGATGGACGTTCATAATGGCTACTACACTCCACCCTCCTTAATGCAAATCTCGACGTGCACAAAACTCCAGATGCAGCGAAATTGCCAAGAGGAATCGGTGCCGTTTCAGTTAGACGTCTGAATCGCACAAAAATTCAATTGCTGATGCAGCTGGTTTTCGGGTGTGTTTTGACACCACTGACTGCGCTGCAACGGGCGAGACAGAATTTTGACCAGGAGGGAGTGGTGGAGATGGAGATCAAGACAGGGAGGGGACTTTTTGTAAATTCAGTTTTTTGCGGGTAGTAAAGGCTGTGAATTTAATCTCCATGGCCTTAAGAGCATGCTAGTGGCACCTTAGTCCTTTTGTAAGCCCGTAATACACTTTCTGTTCTAATTTCATGAACTTTCTTGACTTGAGAAAAGGCTTGGGCTCCTACATACCCTCTCAACACATTGCATAACCACGCTAATAAGCTTATGTTAATTCAGCATTCTAATGGATGTGACAATAGCTGTGAGCCATTGTTCGAGCACAGACCTCAAACAAACGGAGAAACAGATTGTTTATTAAAATTTCCATCTCCATTCTTATGGAGATGCCTAGCTGTCTTCCTTATGCGTTATTCATAGGTTCCAAAAGGCCATTGATTGCACCCATTAACTGGTTCTCGCTTTCCCAAGCGTTTTCATCGCTCGTCCTCTCAAGGGATTCAAATAAAATGACAAAGGGATGGAACGCAAAGAGTCTTGTGAAAATATATCTTTGCCTTCCATTGAGCGGTGCAGCTCATAAATATGCCATAGATTTTACTGATAGCGCCTTGCATTTAGTAGTCATACCAAATGGTTTCTTAAATGCCGAAATACAAATGCACTTTGGAAGGTCTCTTGGAGCTCTCTTTTTATTTAAAATGGAGCAGTGTCAACAATAAGCAAGCATACCTATACGCCATCGGTGTTGGTGCAGCTTCTCGAGTCTTCTCTGAAGGTCGCTTACACCGCCCAGCAAAGGTACGAAAATAAAGCTTTGAAGAGAAACTAAGAGATAAATAACGAAGTAGACTCAAACCCGCACTCGTTACAAGTTTATATGAAGCAACCAGCATCCAATTAGTTAAATGCACTTAACGTGGACTGGGTAACGGAAGGCTTGCAGGGTGGTTACCTCTGATGTTGCCAGCGCCCTAATTTTCTTGTTATCCCAAGCTTGGGGCACTTATCCATTTCGTTGATAAAAAAAGGCATACCGCAAGAGGACCATGAAGAAGAACGAGTAATCTGCCTCCCGCCTTATTCGGCGTTGAAGTTCTTTGGTAATCTGTATTTATGCGCACATTCGTTGCCTGTATGGCGATCTCCATCTGCAGGCCGTGTTGTTGGCCAAATCAGCGCCTATGATGGGTGGATTACTCCATTTAACCAACTTCAATGGTTCGTCAAAGGCATTGCCTTTTGTCTGGGTTGATTTCGCTGTAGAGGGGATGTCGATTCATTTATTGCATTGCTTTTGAAACTCTGGAGAGTGCCTTGGAAATAGCAAAACTTGTAAGTGCAGTAGCGAATCGCTTCAGGCACAACGGTCATACAGAAGTGAAGGTGTTATTTGACACTTGGTCACTGATGTACGACAAGGTGAGGTTTTATGCAAATCTGGTCAAACTAATGCACAGGGTTGTAAAATATATTTCGGCTGAGATAATGTGCTGTCAGTGCGTTGAAAGATCCAAAAACAAAGCTCAACAAATGTGAGCATGGCCGAAAATAATATTCATGGGAGGTAAACATAAAATTTGCGTTTGTTCTACTAATTCAGTCATCCATTATGTGTGTCACATCGCGTGGAGGAGGGAAAATACATTTTTTATTCGGTCGGTTTTCTCCATGCAGTTATCAAAAATACGCACAATAGTAGCCGATTATTAAGAATTTACAAAAAATCTCTGCATTCCATGCTGATTTTATATATTAACAAATAGAATTAAGCCTAAAACAAAATCGAGCCTGAGTTTTACTACCTTGTACACTTATAGATGTTAGGATTCTTCTCTTCGAAGCATTTTTTATGTCATACGTATGTGACATTTTACTTTCTTTATCAGAGTTTGGGGCTGTCAACATTCGGTGAGCCTTCCCCTTGGGCTTGCTCTAATTAATTGCAATAAGCTCCTTTGCTGCCAAATCATTTAAGTTTTGACCAGTTCCATAGGTAAACAGTGTTGTTCCCTTAAGCAATAATTTACTTGATGAGCTTCACAGCTTGCAAGGTGGCGTCACATTGACGAATCTTCTCTGAGGCCTCGAGAAGAATTAGCATCATTTTTATTGTCGACAAAGCGTAGTTAAACTAACAATAAAGAGATTAGAAAAGAACGTCTAGCATGTTTCATGGTTTCTTGGTTCAAAATTAAACCAGGTGCTGTCTCTTCAATTTTTTGAGCTAATCTCGTACATACTAATATTAATAATAAGTAGCACCTCTTAAAGTTATGTAATTTTCCAACGATAAGAAAATTAATTTTACTTTGGTGGCTCAAGGCTACGCAACTTATGCCTGTTTAACTCTTCTTAGTGGTTGTGAAGGCGCTAATGCCTTTGCAATTGTACCTACATAAAGCAATGAAGCCATTAAGCTACCACATTAGCGCCTCTCTTGTACCTTTAGCTGATGAGGTGCGCTCTTCACTTTGTTGTCTTCGGTTAAATCTAGTGGGACTGCATACTTATTGCCTATGAGTGGCAACATGTCGGGCATTATTGTTTTGATGCTCTATTTCCAGCCTCTTAAAAAGGGCGCTGGATCCAGGTTGTTTAAACGAAGGGCATTCTAAATTCATCAATTTCTCCTTACTAAGACAATAATGGTAACTCTGTTAACTGAGCCATTCGTCTAGTTTTATTTGTGCAGATTTCTGCATTGAAGCCAAACCAGTTGGGTTTCAGCTTAGTGCATTGGATACCTAAAACCCTCCCTCCTTTCTGCCAGTTACATTGGTCCCAATCTTCAGGTGATTGCGTTGTGATACGCTATTAAGTTTGGTTTATTTATTTTCCTTTGCCAAGTTGGTACTGTCTGTTTCTTTCTTAGCAGCTGAGATTTTTTTGGGGTTTTTATGATGTCAACCTAATATGTTAATTTGCTAAAATAATGTTAAAAGCTGCATCAATTCAGTGGAGCCTCCCGATGGTTCTAGTCGGGCACACTGACGCAAAAGGCTGCTTCACTGCTGAGGTGTAGAAGAGCTGAGGGGCTATGCATGCAAACGGCTGTCTCCTCCATCAGGATGCTGTCACAACTCGCAGAGGCTGAGGATCTCAAGTTTAGCACTTAGTTTGTAATGCAATTGGGGCTTGGGAGAATGCCCCAGTGTTTGTGTGCAAATGGTTTATCTCCATTTAACAGGAGCATGTTTTAGGACCGGGAACACGGCCTCAACCGCTACAGCCGACATCTACTCACTCACCTTAAGGATAAATTGTATCCCCCCATAAAGTATTCACGACTCTTCATCATTTTAACTGCCCCTCATACTAATCACTGCCTTGTCTCTTGGTCCCAATATCAGTTTTGGAGTGTTGGTTTTCTGTTCCAAGCCTTTTTAAGTCGATACAGCGGTTAAAGCACCTCATCTGTCTCCATCTTACTCAGTCAAATGCCAGTAACTCATTTAATCCATTCCTTGCCTTTCTTCTTTCCATAATCCTAATTTTGGCTTCTATAGAGCCCTCTACTGATAAATGACGTCAGTACAATAAAATAAGGTGCCTTTTAATGCTACGATTTGGGCAGCGTTAACTTCCATTGCGGTCCCAAGGTTCAATACACATGTCGAAAAGCATTTCAGCCCCGACTGCTTTCACAAAAATGCCGTATCTGGAGTCTTTAGCCCTCTGAACGAATGACTAGGAAGAGCCTCTCCTCCCCAACGAAAAAGAACCTTCCTCTTATTTTACATCGTGTGCATGTTTTCTAACTGGCGAATGTTAGGGGTATGTACAGGTTTAAATGCAGGTCAACTGGACCCCTAGGGTTTTTTTTAATTGATGGCAAATGGGTTGCAAAGCTCTTTTAATAAATGATTCAATGCATTCTTATGGGGATATTGTTGTAATGCTCAAGGACTCGGGTTTTGAATTCATCCACTTCTTGAATCTGATCACCTTAAATACTATTTCAGCTCACTCCAGGCTAATCGTTAATAGAAGTTTGGGACTGAGTTAACGGTGCACTTCAATAAAGAACCTCAACTTGAATTTACCAGTTCATGGAAAAGACTTTGCGGGCAAATTCAGGAAAGCCAAGAATAGAAAAATCCGTGATGACAATGCCACGCAGACGATTCAATCCATCTAGCCATTTAGCGACTACGGTGTTGGCACTTCGGGCTAGTTTTTCCAGTCCACTCGTTGGGTTGAAGAGAATGTAGTCTAGATTCGGAGAGAGGATGCCCTGGAAGACGAAAAAGTGCCCTGGATTGCTTTCCTTCATCCAGCCTCTAAGAGTAACAAAAAGGACTTTAGTGAGTTGCTTGAAGGCATCAGTGGAGGTTTACATCGTTCATCCCGTAGGGCACATGCTTTGTGACAATTTACCAATTTCGCATCCACTGATAGGTTAGTGAGCATTTAATTATGCATGAACTTTGTTACAAAGACAACCTGATGATGGAAATGAGTTCTAGCAGCTCTTAAAAACCATGTCGCATATACTTAGTTGCCTGCATTCGAGAAGTTAAATGAGGTCACAATAAAACCAACTTGAGCATCCGGGAAAGGAAAGCACGCAAAGCTTCAGGCTTCCTCGTATTGGGCCATGGTTGTTTAACAGTGGATCTAGGCCACAGCACTGAAGTGCCCTCTTGAAGTTCGTCCAACTTCTTCGCATAGCCCAAAATGATGACCTGCTTTTTGCGCGACCACATATCAGCCAGGGAAGGAATTTGAGTTCCACAAGGTTCTATCATTTTCCCAAATATCTAACAGTCAAGATCTAATGCCTGCAAGTTGAACTTACTTCCCAGACTAGGTTCGTGAATGCTGACTTTAAAGTTTCGTTCAATCCGTAAAAGTGCTGAAAGTCGATTATGACCACTTCTTTGGGGTGGTGTTCCAGAAAACTTTTGATTGTCTCCAGCTCCTCGCTGACTCTGTTAGCATACTGACCATGGACAAGGAAGAAGCAAGGATAAATATCAGTAGAGGAATTCGAAGATAAATCCGCACAGGAGTGCCTGTTTATAGCGACTCGCATGTCAAAGTAACGAATTCCTGACTGGAGTTGGGTAGTGAAATTAGTTCTTTGGGTCACAGACCACTTGGAGAAGGGTATATCAAAGAAGAGACCGAGGAGCCTGGTCAGGAACTCAAAACTCATGTCAGGGGAGAGTGGAGAGGATTCCTGAATGCTGTAGCTCCCTGAATTATGTGTCCCTGAGGAAGGATGGTACAAAGAGACTGAATGAATTCTTTCCAGCTTTGCATTTCAAAAGGGACAGTGCAAATAGCCCTCAGCCCTACTCTATAGCGGCAATGCACATTGGCACCTAGTGCACTGACCTCCTTTGCCTTCAGGAAAGGCTCGACACAGCACGCATTTTATAGCCTGATGCATTGGATCGCTTAATGCTCTCGAGTTGGTCACCTTTCTGTCAACCAACTCAGGAAATATCAAAAGGGATTGTTTTGCGATTCAGATGTAAAAAGGTTAAAGGAAAAGTGCTTGAAGATAATGCTTTCTTGAAAGAGAAGAATGTTGCAATCGCTGCTTAAAAGGCAAGCCTACCGGGTATAGCAATTTGGGAAAGAGGCAGGTTGGCTACCGAGTCGGGCAAATGGGCCATCCAATCACTGGCAGGTACTTCATCCTGCTTGAATAAATAAATGGGAGTTTTCTCCGATGTTGACTAAATGTGGAACAACTACTGCAAGATATTACTGTGTCCCATTTGGGTAAACAGGTTTTGGTTATGTGCACAAAAAAATATCCGGTTTTCGCTTGAATAAATAGTTTTGATCTAATCTTTGAGCCAAAACTAAGGTAGTTGCGCAATTATCAAATGTGCAACACCTTGCTTAGCTCTTTCTCTTGTCTTTGCCGGGCGGCATGGCCTCCAGACCATACTAACAACCTTCAACCCTTCCCCACGTCAGTAATGCTTGCTCTGTCCTAAATGTATAGCTTTTCATCTTCACGAAAGTCTCGGGATGATATATTTTATTAAAACCTGGCAAATCATTATCATGTATTTGCAAAAAAATCACATTATTCTTAAGAAATGATATCAATTTGGTTTAAATGCAACCAAATTTATTTCACGACACTAGAAGCTAAAACTGATTCGAGGGCTACCCACCAAAAAACCGACCCTCACCAATGCACTTGATCTGATAATTATAACTTGATTAGTACCAAAATGGAGGGTTGCTTACCTGTTTTCCTGGCGCTATCGGTCGTGGTGCTGCGAACTAAATTTCATCCAATATGAATTCAATAAAACCTACATTTAAAAGGGAGGTGAGCTATGAAATGCGATTTTCAATGCGAGTGCTTACGAAAACGAAGTGTGCTGGGCCCATGGACGGCGCCTGATGCTTAGCGCTTTCAAAAGTGAAGCCTGTATATGTGTATGTGTATTTAAGGTGAACATAGGTGTTTACTTCTAGGCATGAGATTGGTGCCGAAGGCGTCAATGGATGTGGGTTTAGTTGCCACGGAATCAATATTATTTGGAGTGTGCTTTACACCTTTCGACTTCTCAACTCAAGCTTGGTATTATTCGAACAGCGGTGATAACTCCTGCCATTAAGAGAATGATGGATGCCAATCGACTTTCTTGTCGGTGTGATAATGACAGGGAACAGCCGATCGCTCCATGCGGCCTTTTCTTCCGCCGCACATTGTCTCAGACTTGGCGATGCGGTGAGATAGGCTGCGAGGTTTATGTTATTGCCGACGCTTTCCCCTAGAATGCTTTTAAGTGATGTAAATGCTGACAAAGGCAGGTAAACCGGTAATGTGAAGCCATTGACGTCATAACGACCAGAACTTTGTTGAAAAGGTTCTGCAAACGATAGCACTTCAGTCGCTTCCACACCACTACCCGTAGGCTATGGTGTCAGGCTTTAACGACATAGATGCATCAAAACGATGCCAGCCGTTTGGTTTAAAGCTGCTCACTCTGTGGATGTGGCAATTCGCCCCCGCATAATACGTTGCGCAAGAATTGGCGGCTTTATTTTACAATAAGCAACCGAATATCTTGGGCGCTTGCAAAAAAAAAACAATGAATGTAAAAAATTTTCCCAGCGTTTCAATGCAAAATGCCCAAAGTCGCATAAATTAAATGTTATTGTCAAAAAGGCAAGTAAAAATAATGGTTTTAATGAGATCGATTAGTGGCAAATTAAAATCGGCCTTAAAAGACTTCGAAAGCCTTGATATTTGCCTTTTGAATGAAGTTTATGGTACGTAGAGCATTGCTTACGTTGATGTAAGCGTACCGATGAGGTGACAAGAAGCAACTAATCCAAATCTCGTTCTTCGAAAAATGCCAATCATCCAAAGCGGATGGTTAGCATATTTTAATTTACCTTAAGGGTGTATAGTCTCTCACTCATCGAAGGTAAGAATTTCCGCAGGGCGTTTCACACGTTACCATCAAGAACAGCCATGAGAAGGAGGGCTGCGTTGCATTTTCATAGTGCGTTATAGCAAAAAGTTACCTGACAAGCAAAATTTTGTCCTCTGGTAGTGCTATATATAAATTTTGTGTGCCTATTAAGGAACGGTTACCATGGGTTTCTTTCATATATAGCAGATATTAGTCCGTTATTTAAAAATTTGCCGTTCAAGGTAGTCACGCTGAAATTATTGTGCAACCATCAGGTATGTTCTAAAATGCAGGCAATACAGTGGTTTTACTGGTACATTTGTCCTACAGTTGGCCAATAGGGTGTATGTTTGCGCTTATGTTTCATTACACTACGCTGCTGGAATAACTTGGCGCACGAGGCCCAAAGGCAATGTCAATTATGACAAAATACTTGATAATGGGGAAGAATATTCTGTTTTCTCCACCTCTTGCTAGTGCCGCTTTACCGATAGTTTGGATATTGGATGTAGCACTTTGCGCTTTCGTGTTGCGCAGTGTTGCATGTATGCTGCACTATTTCAGCATACCTTTTTAGATACAGAAATTGACTGGGTTGCTTACATGCAGCAGTCGGAAATTTTCCTTAATGGGACTCGTGATTACGATCAGCTAGTTGGCCAAACCGGACCTTGCGTGTAAAGAAAATGGCAGTATTCTTAATCCCTCGTCCTAGTTATCCTGCTGGGCATCTTTACATATATTCTCTCCTCTATTTTTTAACGGATCAAGGAAAAAATATATTCGTAGCGCAGTGTTTATTTGCAATTTTGTACGCAGTGACCATGGCTTTAGTACTTAATATCTACCGAAAACTCAAGAAGGTAATTTGCGTTTCATACATTTTGCCCCATAGGTCCCCCTATTTCCTATCCTCATTTTGTCTTTCGCTTCTTATCGGGTACATTCAATTTACTTATTGCGACTTTTCAATGATCCTTGGGCAATGTTTTTCCTTTATGTGTCTATAAACTGGTGCCTTTGCAATCACTTCTCTTGTGCATCCGTATTCTTCAGGTAGCTTTTGTGGATTAGCTTTCATGAAGTATTGCCTACTGCTTATGTTGATTGTCTTTTTACCAAACGTAGCCTTGCCGTCGGAGTTAAAATGAATATCTTGCTTTTTTCACCTGGTTTTCTTCTTGTTCTGCTCAAACATCGTGGTGTATATGAAACACTTGGGCACCTGGCTGAATGTGCTATAGTCCAGGTAGTTGCATGTTATGCTTATCATCATAACGTCTCCATTCTGATTCGCCTTCTAGATCAATGCCCTCTAAAAAGAATTGATGCTGTTTCTTCTGCTTCCTAGGTACTCTTGGGGGCAATCTTCCTTTTTCGCAATTCCGAGGCCTACTTCACTCGTGCCTTTGATTTCAGTCGACAGTTCATGTACAAATGGACAGTGAATTGGCGAGTCATATCCGAGTCGCTTTTTCTTGACCGACGTTTCCACGTGGCTCTGTTGGTTCTACATATTCTTTTGCTTTCCTTCTTCCTCATCAAATTTATCAGGTAATGATGGTCAATTCTTCATCGAAAACACTCATTTTGGTTAAATTAGGATCCTCTTCCTTGCTACATTTTGCAAAGCACTTTTTTGGTTTCTCATTCAGATCTCGTGGAGGATTTCAAAATTTCTTGCTACCACTTCCGCCTTCCCACGGGCAAAAAATTGCAGCCGAAGGTGGGTTGGATTCCTCCAGATTTGTTTCTTTTACCCTCTGAATACCGGTTTCATTCAATAGTCTTTCACTTTTAGATATACTTTACCCAATGTTTGTTTCCAACCTCATTGGCATGGCATTTAGTCGTTCCTTGCATTACCAATTTTACGTTTGGTACTACCACTCTATCCCATTTATTCTCTGGTCCATACCGCTGCTTTCCAATTCTGTGCGGTAAGTGAGTTGAATTTGAATTTGTCTTCTTGCGTCATTCACCGCATTTAGAAGTTCTATTACGATAGACTCCTATATTTAGCCTTCATTTCTGCTTTAGCTTGATTTGTAACGGTCCGTTAAGCATCAGCTTTTACCTCTCTTTTCGTCCCAAATTCTTTGAGCTCCATAATACTGTACTATCCTAAAGCCTCCTCTTTGGTAGGCTAGTTGCAGTTTGATTTTGATGCTCTTAAGCATTGCTTTGTCCCACTTTTAGCATGTTTGAAATTACAAATAATCTCATCTCGTATCTCCTTCATTCAAGTTCGTATTTTCAGTTTGTCAGAAAACATTCCTTTTTTTAATTGTCTGGAACTCATCTTTATGTGGGCTCTCAAAAGTTGAAACCTGCTATCGTCATCATTACACTAAAAATGGAATGGCATGAGATTTGTTCCACCTTACCGCTGTTAATGTGACGCCGATAATGATATGCAAGGAAGTACGAAGTGCTTGGGTCTAGCAGTTCCAAGCTTTTTCAACGTTTAACGCATGTTGAAGGAACGCTGTAGTTCGCTGGTTTTTCTTCTTTGAAAATCACTTTATTTGGAGCGCATTGGCCAATTTTGAAGTGCCTCGGAAGAAATGCGATCATCACAGTCCAATACCTCCCATTATTAGAGTATGATACCAAAGCATGGAATACTAAGATGACCGAAACAGCTATTGCTCCAATAATGACTCATGTAGCCACTCTCAAGCCAATGATATCCTGTATCTATTTCAATGTTCTAAACTCAATAAATCTGCTTGCTTCACTATATGGTGCAATAGGTTAGGTTGAACGATACATATCAATATCTGTCAAGTTAGTGTCAAATGCGGGAATCAGACTGTCGCATGTGTGCGACGATGATGGCGAAAGCATTGGCCGTATCGTCATGACTTGCTTGGCTCTGCTGCTGCTTCATTTAAGACTCCTCCTCTTCGGTCTTATGGAGATGTCATGGAATGTGTATCCCTCAACGGTGCTGAGCAGTGTTACTCTCCATACCTGCCACGCGATTATCCTTCTAGGTCTTGCTCTGCAACCACTATGCAACAACCCTGTGCCCAGTGGACAGGTAAAAGGTCGGAAGATAAAGAAACAGTAGTGTTAACAGAATGAATTTCTAAAATAAATCTTAGATGCTCTGCATTCTATCTTTTGCATTCTCTGGTCTTATTAAACACAAACACCTCTGTTTAAGACCTAGTGGTAAACGTGGTGTGCGAAATGAAAGCTCGTAAGGAATTGTACAATCCAGTAGTGTATTTAACCAGCTTTATTAGGGATATGCATTTATTACTGGGTTTCGCTCGAGTATTTTTGCGCATTTCCATTTCAGCCAAGTCCTGAAGGAGGTCGAGATAAGGACAACTAAATCGGTGACACGGACTTACCAACTAAGAGATTTTTTGAATGCAACCATCAAGTAGTGATGCTTTTCGCTCGATGAGATAACATGGAAGTCTAGAAGTGCTATTTTAGCTATTCTTAGAGAACATATGGTCTGATTCCCATTGATGGGCAATTAATCCCACCGAGGAGAAATGTCTATTCAACAGATGGGAGAATTGGTGACGATCTCCAATAGAGAGGTTGAAAATGACTTCTATCATTGGGAACAAGATAAATACTGCATTCTGTAAAAAAATTGTAAAACAAAAGTGGGGCTAGCCTTGAATCACCTGTAAAGTTTGTGGATGCATGTAATGTGCAGCACAATTCTTCGAGCTCGAACCCATTCCCTTTGCGGGTCGAAATTTCGGATTCAGTGGAATTACCTGGCGAAATCAATGCAACTGAGGTCAGACATCTCCTCGGTCGCATTGAAACTCGATCATGTTCTGCTGCTTGACGCGGGAGGCTGACGTAGGGGATCAACAGGGCGACACTCGCAGGAGGAAAGAGGCTGTGATGTGCTGATTTTTAAGATTTTGATTTTGTTAGATGGCCACTGTATGCCTTTGTGATTGCACCCTTGCAGTGTTACGCCGGTCCCTCTAACCTCTTATGTTAAATGACATTTTACCCGAGTAATGTTTTTCTTTGCCTTCGAGGAAGCATCCGGCCGCAAAAAAAGTGTAGGTTTAGCAATCAGCTTGCAATCAGTCTGACTTCATCGATAATTACGCATTTTGCTAGGATAGGCAAAGTGAAACATTCGATTGTGCAATTACAAACTTTGTGCTTAGGAGATTTGGATGCTTAATAGTAGGTAACAGCACAATAAAGCCGTTTTCCATTTCACCAAAACCATCCAGTTAATTACTGCAATTGGTAGCATATATGATCTCCCTAATTTGATCAAATCCTCTTGATCACTATATCTTTTCACAGCTAGATTTTGATTGTTTTACGTGTGTTTTGAGTTTTGGGCAGCGCCATTTGCAGGTATCTTAGGCATTTGTACTTTAAACTAGGTGGGTCGTACTTATCATTTTGATTTCCTGTTTGCGCTCCCACTCTGAAGGCAAAGTACGAAGTAACTGCTGTTGGTTAAGCCGCTGATATTGGCGTACAACCAGTCGAAATGAACGCACAACCCGAAAAGTAGTGGCGAGCGCTGGAATGGCATTTGCCTTGAGCACAGGAAATGGACGAAAGAAGGAGGGGAAATGCGTCAAATTGACCTCTTGGCAATGTGCGTTCGCCAAACTCCAAATGAGCTTATGTCAAGGGGACTGGTTTATCGGAGAATCGGATTCAGAGTCGACTCATCTGGCCTGTTCTGATATGTCAAAGTGTGCTAACAGCCACGTGTTCTCAGCATTCCACGATTGAATGACCACCAATCTCTAAATCCCTGCCTAGGTCATTCACATGCTCCGTTTGTTACTGCGATTGCATCCACCAGGTCAATTCGTTCTGTTGGGCATCGGTAATTCACGTGACATCAGCGTCAAGTGTGCGATGAAGTATAAACTGAAAATTAGCACGAATTTTGACTTGCGCGCTTCACAAGGTTGCTGAAGCGTAACAACGTGAAACGGAGAATAATGCAGGGTAAATACCCCCCAAAACTTTTTATTGTTGGAATGATAGAAGCAATTAAGTGTCCCGAAATCGCCAGCGATAAATCCCTCTTGCGGCACAAAATGATAAACGCACTTCCAGTTAGCAAAGCCAATAGGTGGAATCTGTGCTACATATCTCTGTTGGTGTGTGTGACTGTGCTGTCATCACCGGAGGGGTAGAATCCGATCAAGGGGATGGGCCCCAGCACCCGCCCACGACCATAGGACACGGAGCACAGCCGCAGTTAGAGTGAAGTTAAATAGATCGGGTAAAAAGCGTCGAGGATACCTGCGTGCAAATCAAGAAATAATTCCTCCGAAACCTTTGTTCCATTTCCGTGCAGGTAAACATGTATACATTCACATAACTAGACTACTGGTAGACAGAGTGGGGAAGCAGAAGCAAAAATTGTACCAAAGACTGGACAGTTTTTCTTCGGTTCGATTCACAAACACGAATCAAGGCATACTTTCTGCGTGTTTTGCAAATTCAAAGGGTTATGGGGTTTTCTTTCGAACACAATCCTAATAGATACTGTCCATGGGCGAGTTAGCCAGTCCTACTGGATCCCCCGCTAATAGACTGTACCAAAGTAATTGGCACTTGAGGGATAATTCTTACCCATGGCTGAAATTAAAATTACAATGGAAAGGAAAACTGTGGCCTTCTGTTGCTCAGGTACTTGGAGATGGGGACATATCGAAGAATCTTGGTCATCAAATTATTAACTTCAGTGATGTGTGCGGAGGAAGAATCATGAGAAAAAAATCAACTTAGTTTTGGTTAATGCGTTTACGTTAATGAGGGTGTTAAATAAAGAAGGCAAGGCACAGCGAAAGGAAGGGTGCATTAATTTTTCTGACTTGAATTACACTGAATCAAGCATTTAAACACAGCTGCAACAAGAAGAATTAAAACATGAAATTAAGTTTCGAAATTAAGGTAGAATATATTGAAGCAGTTATGTGAACAAAAGGGAAGAATTAAATCAAGTGTGCAAACTTTGCGGCAGAGATAGTTCAGAAATTCGGGCACGAATTGTTATCGTCTATTTCATGCATCATTCTGCATGATCGCTATGCTTTCAAGGCTACGAGACGTTTGCAGGATGTGGAGGATAAGGGCTTACCACTCTGCTTGTGAGGAAGAACTGCGGAGGAAGCGATGAACTCCTCAGAAGGCACGCAAAGGGGTGGACGATTTACATGCGATACCTAATGCAACCGGATGAAGACGTGCAATTACCAATGATGGAAAAGGCGCAAAGCTTACATAGTAAGGTTTGAGGTGAGAGGATCGCCAGCTCAAAGGTAAGTCCGTGATGACCGAAGCTCAGTCCTTAACTTCCCTTCTCCCGACACTTCCCCCTCTTAAAACAAATGAAAAGTAATATCGGACTTGATCCACTTTACTGCTACCAATATCATGCCTGTAATTACGCACAAAAACCTACGAGGCGTGAAGGCCTAAATGAGGCCATAATTTCCAACCTTACTGAGTGCAAACAGAATGGAAACTCCATTCGGGGTAGAATTTAGAGCCAGCAGTAACCTGCTAAGTTCCCTGTTTGCGGACTCTTATTTGACAACTGCCCTCCTCAAATTTTGATACAGTCGGCGCCCTCTTTGCAAGTGGCCCAAAGGATGGACGATTATTATATCCCAATTGCTTAAATCATTCCAACGTGATACCAAAACTTGTAATGCCAAAATGACCGATAAAATATTTTTCAAAAACGGATTTTCTGAGTGGACCTCCCACCCATATTCTAGTGCTCCAAATCCATTCAATCGGCATCAGCAGCAACAACATTTCCAGCATTTGTGAAGCTAGACTCGAACGCGAAAACCGGGGTGTGGCGCGCATATGCCCCTGGTAGCGAACGTATTAATCGTGACAACATGAACCTCTCCCAGGAGCTAAATTACAGAGGGCCTTGACGCCTGGTAGCCTGTTCCGATTGTTCTACTTTGAGACTGCATTCATTTCAACCTTTAAAGCACTAACTTTGGCTGATCATTTAAAGAGGTTAACTCGATGTGTGAGCGATGTAATTACGATTGTTGGGACAGTCCGATGAAGGCATTCCAGCATTTAAGAAGCAGCGACCGCCTAGCAATCAGTATACTTTAATGACCCGCCCAGAATTAACGCTCGCATATCACATGCATTACGTTTGTGTTTCACTGGTTCTAACGCTTCGTATTGAATACATTTTTTTCATGTTGTGATGACACCTACCCATATACCTTTTAAAATAAGTTCAAATTGATTAGTTTTAGAGGCATCTTTGTGCGTTATCATAGACATCGGTAAGATCCATTCCCTAAGCGACAATGCTGCAGTTCTGAAAGCTTGAAAACTGACTGGATTTTGAAGGTGTCTTCGATACTAAGTATGCTTCTAATTTGGTGAACTATGCCGCAGATTATGGTCAAGGCGAGTGGCAACGAGATGCATTAGGGAGTCGGGGGCGGGAATAACTCTCTTACTAGGAGCAACAAGGAGGAGAATGCACATTTACCTCATTTTTTGATATTTGACCTGAGATGGTGTACTTTTGATTGTTGGGACAGTCCACTTGTTGGGTTGGGTGTTGAATTGGCATTCACCACCCACCAGACAGCACTTCGATGATTTTTTTCGGAATAGGACTTCTAGTTCCCTGAGTATTAGGTTTGAGGGTCAATACGTTTAACTTTTCGCTTTGAATAATTACGTCCTATTGAGAGGATGCTTGACCACCCCTCCCACAAATCACGATTTGATTCATTTTTACCATCAATATTGTTTTTGTATTACTAACAAAAGGCTGAAAAACGTGCCTGTCTGGACACAAACGACGAAGTAACAGCGTAGGAAGCCCGAACAATTATTTAAATGTGGGAATTGCTTTTGCTGCTGAATGCACGATTCGTCAAAGATCCGTGAGCCCTATGGCGATTAGGTTAACTAACAGTAAGATGTGGCAAAGGCTGGTGCTACTGGCTAACCTTATCTGATCAAGTGATAGGAGAGGTTTAGTCAAGGGCAAGAATCGAATCCCTCCAACAGAGAAATGCCGTTTGGGCTGACAATAGGAAGCGAACTGCTTTCCAGACATTGACACGCTTGCTGAAACTTCCTTCTTACGGCACAAGATGAAGAGGTTGCCGCTAGAATGGCAAAATTACAACTTCGGCATTTCGCTTGTGCAAACCTAGGAATAGGAGGCGTTTGAAATAGTAGAGATCTTCCCTGGTCCATGAATATGATTCCAGCTAATGCTAATTTCGGATGAACTGACAGTGGTGGCGTCGCGAGGTTCAGCATAAGGCCATGCAAGCGCTGCCATCATCTGGAATGGCTTACCATTGACTCGTACGTTGTACCGACACCAAAGTTTGTGAGACTAGTTGTTTAAAAGACAATTTCGCCATGCTCCCATAAGTACAGTTGTGTTTTAGGAAGTTTGTAAAGCGAGAATAAATCCAAGCATCAAGTAAGGTATTTTCCAATAGGCACCAGAAATAGACTTTTTTTTCTAAAGTACTTTTATTAATGGGAAGCTCAAATTTATGGCTGCGGCTGTCTGTAAAGAAGAAAATGTCTAATCTCCCAAGACCATTCATCACAGGACTTTCCGTGGAAATTGGGCTATCAATGCTATCGAGAATGATTACTCACATTTTTGGATGTCCCCCCACAAAACAATTAGGTAATAATTCATCTAGCTTCCACTCCATCAGTAATACTTGCCCAAACCCCCGTGAAGATACTTTTGTTGTGCCTATCAACCAATAGCCCTTCCGTAGGTCAACAATATAGTGCTGCCCTCCTTCTTATTGTAATGTTATCTTTTTGCTGACTCAACTCTCGGTCTCGGTAAGTAAACGACCGATCCACCATTGCATCGTCACTGGATTTGCTGACCTCTGTTGCATGCTAGGAGTCTCAGGCCCTTGTATATGTCTAAGGTACGCTTTCTTTGGCCTTCAGGATGACCTTGGCTTCGAGAAAGACTTGGACTCCGAAGCTCATCATGACCGCCTTTCATTCACTTATTAGAATCGCTGTTGCTAGAAAAGTTAGATCGGATTGCAATGCTTAGGATCTAGTTGACGACTTTCAGCGTTTATGAGTCCAGGCAGGGCACTTTCACACATCCGACGAGGTGGGTATGGTAATGACACTGAAGCGGTGGCTAACACATATAGCGGGAGTGGAGAATCTGCGCTGTTAAATTGCGCCTTGGACAAAAGGTGCATTGCGATTATGCACTTCTAAAGCAAAAGGATTAATGGTAGAGTCGCTGGAGCATCAGTGGGTAAAGCCACCAACTTCGCACCTAGAGAAAATACCCACTTCAAGGTACGTGATAAACGGTATAATAATAGCGATTTCGGTTCATTTTCGGCGTAACAAAACGTTTATTGAACTGCTTGAAGTGAAATCAATTAATTTCTCTTAAGCACTTTAATTAGATTCAATGCAATGCTGTTCTTAGGTCGCCAAAATTTTTGAACAATCCAAATTTGTGATGAGGCCATTCGAAGACTGATAACCACTCGTACTGAAAACTGGATGGCTCTCGCTCATCACTTCAATGTTCCGTCTTGTGTTGCTATTTTGGCCACGGTGAACAACCCGATTTCCTTTGAGGGAATAAGGTGGATTTAACTTTAACAAATCCCTTAGCCACCTTAGCAGCAATACCTGGCCGTTGATCTTGAGAGATTTAGGAGCTGACGTAAGCCTGCATTTAGGTGGAGTGAGCACGCATCCCGGTAAGTGGTGGCAAACGCTGCTGTAGCAGTCAACAAGCACCTCTGGCAGTAGTGTGCCAAACTTAAAAAAGCGAGAGTATAGGAGAACGAGGCTAGGTGCTCCCATTCCACCGAACGTTCGCCATCCCTTGAATCGGTTCAGCCACCGACTCTTGGCATTCCTCTACCGAGTGTTCACAGGTCTCTAGATCTTGGCCTACGCAACTCGCGCGTCACTGCGGCTGAAGCCGTTAGGTGGTCACCAGCATTCAACACAGTTCCATTTATGCTGAACACGCGTCACTTCCCCCATTTATTCATCAGATGTGACGATGTAATCGGATTAGTTCAAAGAATGTTGAACTACCTTACGTGAATGCATCAACGTCTGTAGGGGTGTTGTGTACGGAGGAGAATTTGTCTACTAGACTAAATTGGAGTTTCTGAGGGAGCAACTTAATGCAGCAACCACAAAACAATTCTGAGCAGACATTCACTTCCAGCTGCAGAAACGATGAATATCAAAGCCTGGAATTGTTTCGTAGGGTTAGAATGACGACCATTGGAGAGATCGTATAAAAATTTAGTAATAATTCGATATTCAGAGCCCCGCAGATATCGAGTTTGCCATCAAGGTGATTTTCTAAAGGATTCAAAAGAAGCGTGTAAACTTCCCAAGAGTTATCGTGAATTGGTTCCGTTTTTCCATTCTACGCAAGCTGTCTCATGAATCACTCAAGTGACTAGATGACCAGAATACAAAGATTGGAACTCCGCAATTCAACAAATCGTCCAAACCAGAAAATTGCAGAGCCAACTGAAAACTATGGTGCAAACGTAAAAAAGGCAATCTTGTCGCATTATGCAGGTGCACAAAGGAAGGAAGTTAGCCAATCAAAGTGCCTCCATCAGGACAAATCGCTACCATTGCCTTATAAAAGAGATCTTAACAAAAAACAGTAAAAAGAGGAAGCCAGAAAGTAGGTCTCGAGAACAGGGGATAAAAAAACCTAGTTGGAGAAACCATTATCGCAAATGCCCTGAGTATTGCCTGCTGATGCACATTTAGTCTCACCATTTCTATAGATCTGTGAAATTATTTAAACGGCTAGATGTTAATACAAGCATCTGCATAAATTTGACTCACACAACAAGGATTCTCTTGGTTCAAGCAAAGCAAAATGAACGATTTTAGCCTTCGTAATCACTTCGGTTCCAGACTTAACACTCATCACTACACAAGGCCATACATCAAATGGTAGAATGCAGTTCTCTTTCTAATGCCGAATGCAAATAATGTACTCATAGGTTTCTAATCAAACTAAAATGGTTGTACAATGAAATCTGATACTTTGTCTCGTAAAATATGCACATGTGTGCGGTCGTGCACAAGTGATCGTGACATCACAGCCAATGAGAGGAGAAGGATGAGCTGCCCCGAGTTAATCAAAGAAATGCCCACCACCAAAGGCCTCCACACCATTGCCCCCACTAGCATCAGTTCCAGTAGCGGAGGCGGGAGAGGACGTGGAAGTGGTCGCCGCCATCCTGCGGTAAACAAGAAGCCAGTCCCTCACTATATCTTCCACCAAGTAGTGCCTTCTTGACGGCAGACGCAGACAAGCCAGGAGCAGACCTCGACGGGTCGACACCGTCTCCAGTCGATCGCGAAGGAGTTGGGTGTCGCTAGACGTCTGAAACAAGAGACGAAAATTCATTTCATCTACTCCTCTTTGAAGAGAGTTCAGTGGGCGTGAAAGTACGGCTTACCCGCCTGTTGAGAAGGCGAGTAAAGTATTTTGAACCTTCAGACATGCGCAGAGCTGATGTCATCGTCATGCACACATTTTCAGACCCACCTTCCATGGCATTAAGATGGAGTTTCATCTCATACACGCAATAAAATTACAAACTTCATGATAACATGGCTGGAACTTGTTTCGAAATGAACCGCAATAAAACAACGTTTGAAGCCCACTAACAGTTTACAAGCAGTCCTCATCACTGCCATTTGTTCCACACTCGAATGGAAGACGCTGCACACCAAATATAAACTCAGTTCTGACGTCAAAAGCTAATCCGATTCGCCTGACTCTGATAATCAGTTCCATGGTACGAATTTTTTTGATAAGGTTGAAGTGTTGTTGGGGTCAGAATACAGATGAACAAACGCCGACCGAAATTTCGTAACGTGAGTGCTTGAAAATGCCTTATGAAATGTGGCAAAAGCAAAGTATCAAAAAAGACAGGCCACAACCATTCCCTCAGAAGTGGTTACCCACACGGAGTGGCTTCAGTGTTAAATCCCACTTAAAAATGGCCCAATAAAATGAATCTTCTTCGAGTGCAAATGAGGAACAACATTTCCTTCGATCGCAAATTTGCTTTACTAGGACATTCCAAGATGGGTCAGACAAAAAGTTCTCAAAAGTTCAAAAATCATTACAAATTAAGTCTACATTTCAGAGTCAACATCAAGCAGTAAGTTGCCGACAGTTTTCCTCAAGTGTCATCCGTTAGATTCACACGAAAATTAAAATTTCAAACTTTGTAACGCCTTACCTAAAGTCCCTATCTATCCGACTATTTGACGGTTTCCTCTACGTCTTATGCCTCCAATGAAAGGAAAGATAAGCATGACCCAGTATTTGCTTGAAGTGTGACAAAACCAGCATTGGAGATTAGTGAACAAGTATTTTGGTAGTTTATGCAAGAATTAACATCAAAAATAGACAAGCATTGACAATGAATTGCATTAGACCGCGTTCAATCCAAAGCAAAATTCCTTACTCTGATGTGGCTGCGACGCCATGGGAGTGGGAGCAAGGCACAGAAACAATGGATAGATAGAAAAGAAAAAGTGCATTAGCATCGCCCATTCTTAGTGTTATCGGAAAGATGTTATTCGTCGCATTGTTCAAGGGGGCGGAAGGTGAGAGTTGCATCAAATTGCATGGATGAGAGAGAAATGGGTAGATTACTGCGGTTAATCCAAGTTAGAAATCGCTATCCTACCTTAGATTTGATAATCATTCGGACGCAATATCTAACAGCACTTAGAATAAGATGCGCTCAGAGTCCAAGGAGGAATTAGCAAAGGTGGAGGAAAGGCATTGTTGATTGGATGTTTATGTAAATGATTGCAACAGGAAGTCAAATTTGGAGCTGTACGGATGCAAGTGAACGGCATGAAAAGCATTAAACCAGATTGCTTGAAGAGGTATGGAAGAAGTATACTTAACTGCATGGTTGATACCAATAAAAGGGTATTTGCAGTCACATGCCCCATGATGAAGAACCCTCATCAGTTCACCTATAGAGTCTTCAGAGGCAATCCGGAAGCAAGCAGGACTGAAGTAATAGTATAAATACTGCTGTCCATTTGATAAATACTTCGGTGTATTCACTATATTTCCTTGAACACGAAATTTTCAGTCAGTTATGCCATTTACAAAATGAAACATAGGTATTTTGATAATTTTGCGCGAGAATGAACACAGAAGAACCAACCTCTTGGGAGTGGGCAGGGGTAGGGTTTGAACAAGTGACTAATCTTGCTGCTTATTGCGTTGCGGAGTCGATGTCCGTCTGGAATCAACGCACAGAAAAAGATGTGAGCTTTTCCACCGGCTTAATGAAAAGTCAAAAGAGGAAAAACTGCATCGACACCTTTTTGCAAATTCACCTGATGGACCCACGTTTCAAAGAATACAAAGATTCAGAAAGCAACGAAGCACATTAAACCGCATAAGTGTCAAATTTTACTATGGCCGACCTAAGTCGAGAAAAGTGACCAAATAAGCGATTTAACAGCTTTCCCGATGAAATGGGAGTGGTACCACGAGTGGAATGAGTGAATCTAACAAGGAACGGCCAGGAAAAGAGGATTAACAGTACACATGGGACGGAAAGGCTAGAAAAGCAGTGAACTAAATGGAAGAGCCTAGAGTAATTGAATTATTCGCGATAACTAAATAGATCCGATAAAGTATGACAATATCGATGACAAGTTAAAGCGTACCACAGCACTTTTTGAGGTGAAGGGAATAGGCAACGGAGTACCATGTCGATCAAAAAGAGGTAGGTAGATAGAGCGTTCAAAGACGGCGGGAGAGCGGGGCCGATCACACCTCTCAGCCGAAGTGCAACTCTCCATCTCCCACTCCGATTTTGCAACAGCAGTACCCGCAGATGGGGAAGCGGCGCATGTAGTAGTTGGGGCAAGGGTGACAGCGGAGCTGTCAGAGGAGGAAGAAGCGGAGGCGGATGCGGCTGGAGAAGGACTGCGAGGTGGCTCGGTGGGAACGAGGGCGGTGAAGTGCCCTCGCGTATAGCCAAGGATGACAGGATCGCGAGAGCAAAAGGCGGACTCCCAGAGCAGTGGAAGATAAATCCCTGAACATCAAAAGCCGCAATCGATGCGCTCATTCATCAACCGATTAATCAAGTATTTGATAGAGTTAAGATGGAGGCCTTTATGGGGCGTAGGAACAAAAGAAGCGATCCTTGTGTGCTCGATAGTAGTTCGGTCAGCAAAAATACAGTGATTATATTATTTACAAAAGTTTTAAAATAATAAATCCACCCAGTTATAGTGCAAGAAAAATACGTTGTTGTGGTGGCGTAGGTTACTCTTCAGTCAAAATCAGCTCCGCTTTTATGATTAGATTTTTATGATGTGAGAGGACAGGGCACCTGTTAGTCTGGCTGAATGAAACAGCTAATTTATTGCGAATTAATTTCACTACCATGGATGATCCTGCGGTGCCGATTTGCGAAACCAAAAGTCATGCCTCAACATCTTTTGGACGAGGTTGGCTTGGGCACCACTTAGTCGAGAAATTCCAAGTTTTTGCGTAGTCGGATGTCAGGACCAATGAAGAACTACATATTTCCTGGGCTCCTATTTTTAGGAAGAACTTTCTGAATGCCAATGCAAAGATAATATTCTTGACACAAATGGGGTTGCGTAAGGTCATGTGATTTGGTTTTGCAAAACAGCACGCACCCTGTAAAGCAAGACGTGAACAGGTTTTTGAGGAAAAAGGTAGGGAAACAGTGTGTTAAAAAACAGACAATGTTTAGATAACATAAAATGGAGGGTTATAAATTCAGTATGCACGCTACCAATGCACAAAACGGAAAACCGACCGGCTCACATTAGAAATGATGAGTTATTATTTGGGGAGCCTGCCTAAGGTTTTCTTATTCAATCAGCGCCCATCAACTTCCTCTCAGTATTATAAAAACTTAAATAAGTCGTTCCATGAAAAATTGAGAAGTGATAAAGGCGTTTGACAGTCCGTTCAATTTTAAACCAACCAGTAATGCACAACTACCGGAGCATTTCAATGTGATGTAGTTTAAAAAATGCTTGATTTCGGATTCCTAAACAAAGAACCACGATTCCATAGTTTACTCAGAGCCATATTAATAGGATCAGAGAAATTATTCAACCGCCGACAACCTTCAAGGAAACGAACGCTCGGCAGGTACGTGGCCGCAGTATCTGGAGCTAATACAAACTGCCATTTCATGTTCTTCCCACAAAATGAGGTGCGAAGATGGTGTTGGCATCGCAAATACGCACCAACAAGTAACAAGAAAGCCATACAGAAAGGCAGCACTCTTAGGTCATGTGGAGTGCATAATATCATGCAGATTTTGTGCTCTGAGCAAGTAAGACCAATGTATATGTTTTATATGCGTATACGTAATCGAACCTGTCCCAAAAGACAGCTGGCCCCTAAACTGTCACGAGTGGAACCGTCGACTAAAAAAACATGTTCGTCCTCGTTACGCTTGTACCCCTGCGCTGCTGGACGCCTCATGACTGCAATCGAATTCGTTTGTACGGTCAGTTAGCAAAAAGAAAGAACTTATGGTTGATGTTTAAGAGAAAGAATTCTTTTTTCTTATGTGGTAAAACGCATGTTCACAAGGAAGATTACCGGGAGCTTTCATTTCACTCTGTTGAAAAGCATCCATCATCCTGTTCACACGCCATATGCTTCCAACCCACCAGTCACTCTGTATAGTGAGAAATAAAGCTGCGTCCAAGCTCGTAAGCCCTATAACACCGTCACTGGCCACAGCAAAGATTAAAAAAAGTTCCTCTTGATACCACACATCACGTAACATCTCCAGCAATGTCGCATGCATATTTATGGACGTCCCACCTAGTCTCTCTGCTCGCCATGATCCGTTGACGATGAAGCTAATCCCTGCTAGACTTTAACAACTTCCCTCATCCAGACCATACGAGCCACTGACCTTCAAAATTTGCCAGTCCAATGGGCTCGTCGCGGTAGTTGTGGATGTACTTGACACTGTACACGATGATTGGTCTACGGAGGACGTGTGCAAGGACGAAGATGTGAATTTGCTCCAGAGGTGCACCTAGTAGAAGAAAGAAAAAAAACTACAGCGTCAAACATCTAATAATCACGTACAACTGAATGCAGCCAGCACAACGTCAAGCAGGCTTATAAAAATAGCGTGCACTAATGGGATATATTGGAGTAAAAGGCTTGAATTTCTCCGTAATAAAAGTGAACCAAGAATTCAGTCCGGTATTTTTTAAGAGGGCGCCTACACGCGCAATATGACAGAAGGTTTCCGCGTTCCACTGAATTTTCAGCCTCAAAATGGAGACTCCAAAACTGGCGCAAAACACAAGAGGTGTAGGTTCCTTAACTAATAGAAATATCATATTCGTGCAAGAGATCCAGAGCATTTGTGTCGAGACTCCGCCAATGAAATGGTTTAATTCTTCAAACTCAGCTACAAAACCAGTCGTCGACAAAGACAATTACGAATAAAAGAGAGGTGTTTAATATTTGATTCGGATATAAAGTTTGATTAAAAATTTGTTTTCCCATCGGAGCTACCAAATTGAATTTTAAAGAGAAACGAAAAATTTTTAATAGGAAAAACTAGAGCATTGCTTCTCGATGCTCTGTTTTCCTATGAGGTAGTAACGGCAGACACCTCGGCCATCTCGCGGAGGCACTAATATTGCCTAGGTATGAAGGAATAAGTGGCCACTTTGTGATCATGTAACCCCCGACATTTGGCCTTCTGGCTCTTCTGACGATGACTAATTTTAATGTCGAAGAGTCGATCATAAAAATGCCTGCGGTAATAGCTACGATTTTTTGTTCTGGAATGGACTATAACTGCTTCCGGGACCTTTCAATGGTATCTGTGGAAAAGTTCTTTGGAGAGAGGACCTACGAGTTAGACTGGCGGCAGTCAAAGCAGAATGCCAATCTCGGAGGAGTTGCTCCTCGTCCGGCTGATATTGGCTGGCCGCTTGATGGACCTCGTAATCGCGCCAAATGCGATAAAATTGTCCCTCACATGCTCTTATACTCCCGGCCAGCGCATGACGCAAGGTGCTTTGCTGATCAAACACTCCCCAGCAAGCCTATTTGAAAACGAACAACTAAGTTAATCAACTTGTTTACGTGTGCGCAACGATAGTCTCAAAGCCAAGTTCACTGACTGCAAAATAGAATGATGACAAAATATCATCTGCGAGCGCGCAGTTCCACAAAGTACAGCCTTAAAGCGACGCAGCATATTTCTCACGCGTCGAATTCGTGCTCGCATCACAATCACCTTAGACTTGGAATGCTAGCTGCACCACGCACACCTGTCAGTCTTCTAAATTTCAAGCGCTACAATTCCAGTGATTGATAAGGTTCAAACGATCTGAACATAACAAATCCAATTTCTCTTAGTTAACCATCAAGGTAGACTCTGTTCAAATGAACGAAAATGCAAGGATAGTTGTGGAGCTGCAAATATGGCGCAACAAAACGACACCAACAGGTAAAATTATTACACTCAGCAGCCTTGCAACACCCCTTATATGATTATCTTGGGATGGATCAAAGCAACAGATTATCATCAATTCCGAAGTGTTACGAAATATGAATCTCTGGTGTCATCACCAAAGTCAGAGAAATCCGACTTCAGCATAACAGTATCGGCTCATAGACGATGTAGTAATACGGCTGGATCTTGCCCTACAGTAACAAAATCCTCATATGCCCTGAAATTGGGGGTGAAAAAATACAGGGAGTGCCTAAAAAAGCACCATGCATTAGGCACGCTAAAGAGTAACTTGATGTTTGCCTGCATTAGACTATCCAGTAAGCAATCCCCGTCGGTTCGATTCCACAGGGCTAGAAGTCGACTGGTAGGTTGATTTTGTTGCCCCTCAACAACCCACCAATTGATTGCTTGGCTTCGAACCTCCAGTTCTAAAGACCAGAGAAATGGAGAATAAGTGGAAGATACAATCATAATTTCTCTATCTGATAAAGCAGAGGACTAACCGTTTTGAACCTCAGTATCACAGAGCTCTTTTACCATCACCTCCTGCACTGAACAGGGCAGATCCCTGACATCCGCGGGGAGATAAAAAGTGCCGAACTCGATGAGGTAGAAGCAGTGAAATGAGCCTCTCCGTTGACGTACACATGAGTCCAAGAGTCGCCGCAATTCCTTCGCCGCACAGCCACTTGACTGGCAAAACGATCGCTTGACACCTGGTTTTGTCTGAGAGTTTGTCGGGCAGAGGGCTGAAAGACTGCTGACCCACTCAGTTCGATTGTAGGCCCTTGCCAAGTCGAGTAGAGAAAGGCCAGGTTTGAGGAGATTAGCCCCACCATTAGACCACTGTTCCAGCATCTGACAGTCCTGTGTGGTGAGTTGGTGAGAGGCGAGAAGGGATAGAGATTCAGAAGTAAGAATGAATTTTTTAAGAACATCGGGATCGCCCGTGATGATGGCCTTACAGGCGGAAATCCAGTCGATGTTGGTGAGAGTGATGGCATATGGGCCGGAGGGAGAGAGGAACGATGGCGGAGGGGAGGATCTACACATGACACAGTGCTTTGATTTTGGCCAGTTTTCGTAAGTGCAGGAAGGACAGACCCACTTGACGGCACTCAGTGATGCGAGAGATGGAGGAGAAGGTGAAGAGTCAGTAGTGGGCTGCTTTGATGCGGATGCGATGGGCGAGGCGGTGCCGCACTGGGTACAACGGCTAGATGCGGCCCAATTATCGTAGGTGCAGGCAGGGCATGACCAGCCACCATTGAGCAACTTTGAATTGCTTGTGTCAATACAAGTTGACTCGTTCTCTCCTGCAAGGCATGGAGTCTGCCGAAAGGCGTCACAAAGAGTGCAACGTCGGGAACGTGGCCAGTTTTCGAAAGTGCAGCGACGACATGCCCATTTCTTTGTATCCTCAGCCATTTAACATTCCTTCTAAAAGATACATAATCATCATTGGCAGCATCAAAAATCGCACATTTCCGAGCAAACAATGTTAAGAGGATAAGTGTATAATGTAAAACGGTGGAATTAAGTTCGTGAAGGAGGCGCCAGTACAGTTATGCAGGCACAAGAAAATTAATAATGTTCGTGGTATGATCCAAATCATTGCACTGAGCAATACGGCTAGAATATGAGATGACAGAAGGAAGAAAGCAGTACGAAACACGATCTCCATAAGAAAACACAGGTTTTAAGCATAACCTACGAAAAAATTGGAGGAAAGGCCAACGCACAACCGCCCAGAGCCAAGGGCCAACCCTAACCACTTAAAAACGCGCTCTATAAACATCACATTTGAGTTAGCTTAAATACGATTCTGAGAAGATTAATTACGCAGCCACCATACAAAGAGTATAAAGGTTTATATCAGTAAACGATCAAATTAATTTTTTAATTTGTGAAGAAAATGTAGTAAAGTGCAAGGCAAAGTGCGTTCAAATGCGTTCCTTCCATTTGCTTATCTCTAATCCAAAGCAATAATTTAACATAAAAAAGCCAGTTAGAGCTATTTGAGACCATACGCTTCGCGCCCAAATAGTATACAACCTCTTATATTTCGAGCCTTTAAAGATCATCACCAAATCCCCCCTTTACCCTAGAATACATAGCCAAGATATTTTGTTAGGTGCTGCACCTAAATCGATGTCTGGAGGAGCTCTGCATTGCGACCGTGTTAACGGAGTTATTTGCAGACTCGGTGTTTGTCTACACTGTAGCGCTTTGTGGTGAGATTTTCGTCAATTATAGCACAGGTTTCAACCCAGAAAGCCGCTTAGTTTGGTCGGGTGACAACTTGAGGTTGTTACTCGTTGTTAATATGGACCTGCCTAGTCCGCGGTCGGTGCGTTTTCCCTCCCTTTTACTTAATTTTTTTATCTATGCTTTAGCGACCAATGCGCATCTATGACTGAGCATCCCCTTCGCGTTAGATCATGGTTCCCTTTGTTCTAAACCATGTCGATATTATTTCATGCTTCCTCTGCAATCGCAGCCAAACCCACACTACTGGCCATTAGGTAGTTTGTAATTTTTTCCCGTTATAAGGAAATGGCTTTTGTTGCTTTTTTTGCTGAATGAAATAGGTAATTTGAGGAATAGGAGCCCCTATGCCTATGACTTTCGTTGAACCTTGTTGCTAACTCCCACACACCTACTTAATATTCTGAATCGGTGCTTTAACTACTAGTGTATTGAATTCTGACATGATGACTTTTTCAGTAACTTGAAATGCACTTATAAGCTATGGTCCACAAATCGTTCAGAAAGGTATTAGTAAACTTGTCAGTTTCATTTCTAGCAGAAACTTCCACTCCTCAGATATGTTTATTGTTGTAGGAGGAGAAATCTGTTCTTGAGTCAATCTACACTCCCGAAGAGTTGAGCATTTCAGATGACTACAAAATCCAGTTTAGGGTAATCTAAATCCCAACCCTCTACGAATCATCAAAAGCAGTTAGGCACTCCTGGCACTCTTGGATCGTTTGTGGTTAATATTACCTGGCCTGAAGGGTATCCTTTCACTCCTCCAGTGGTGGATTTGGATGAATTTTGCAATCACCACGTTCCTAAATCTATGAGAGACTCCATCACCAAGGAGCTGAATGAACTGGCACTGGAGAATAGCGGAGAACCTCTGACATTCACCCTCATTGAACATTTGCGCGACAATATAGATAAATACGCGAAACAGCTAAAGGAGTCCAAAAAACGCAGTATTAATTCAACTGTAAAGCAGATCAGGGCGGAGGAGGCGACGGTTGGTTAGGAAAGTGAACTTATAACCCTCCATTTAGGTCAAGAGGGTAACAGTGGAGAAGGAAGCTCTTACAAAGGCTCAAAAGAGAAGGCAATTGAATCGGTTAGATGAAACAGGGAATTTGCCGAGAGGGTGGAACTGGGTTGACGTTATCAAACATCTGAGGCAGACTGGCACTCCGACGAACCCCACGACTTGAATCCATTTACTTCAATAACTACCTCATTTCCATTAATGCTTCAAGCAATTTTCTGGGCGAGGTACCTCCAAGAGTACACAAATAAACGCACTTAACCAGGTATCAGAAGAGGATGCTTCCGAACCCAGTACTTTTAAAGGATACGTTGAAACGGCTCGTTGAATGCATTCCCACTTTTGCCATTCCATGACCAAAAAATCTGCCAAGACGGTCGATAAAACCATTAACTAACCAGATACCAAGCAAGATCCAGCTGAGCGCGCCAAGTTCTCCAACGAGCAAGCAATTCAAGTGACCTCGCTTAAAATATGAAGTGGTTTCGTGAATTATATCGGCAATTGCGGGAGCTAGCTAGCGCCCTACAGGCAAGTGCTTCTTCATAGGTGGAGGCGACGAATAGCATGACAGTGAGATAATCTACTAGGATATCAAAAAGCCGTTCTTAAGCGACACCTTGGACACGGGTCAAAGTAGTGGTTCGGTGATAGTGAAGTCCGCATAACTAAGGTGCAGCAACGTTTGACAAAAAACTGTCAATGAGGCGGAGAAGTACGATTTAACTGCCAGCCAAGAGGATGAAAGGTTGGGAAGAGTAGGGGAGCAGTCCCTAAGTCCCGAAAACGCAGCTTAAAGCAAGGGGAGCAGAAGTTCTGTAGGCGCTTAATCTCGCGTAGTCTGGGTGGGAGACGTCGCCGAATTCAGCTTATGCATCGTTGGGAACTTGCAGGAGGTCAGCATCGATACCGAGGCGGGTTCATAAACAAAGGACCAGCTGTGGATAAGGTGGAAAGCACCAACAGATGCCCAGATTTCTATCAAAACCCTACTGAGAATCAGGAGCGTGAGCGGTAGTCGTGCAGCCTTGACCGTTGCGTGGTAGTGGTACATAATGAGGCTGAATGGCGCTAGTAGGATCTCTTCTACCCAAAAAAGGAGCCCTAATCTCGTTGGCCCACCTCATGCAGAGAAAAAAGTGGAGGCGAATCTGTACAGCAGGAGAAACAGAGTAGATATATCTGTACAAGAAGTGACCATTGTTACTTTTTAGCCAACAACCTCCTCCTGACTACACGTTTGGAAGTAGATGGGATTGACTCCCTCTCCATCTTTGTTTCAAGATCTTCCATTTCAATGTCCATCTGGTCGATAGAGTCTTCCTGCTTGCTCTCAACTCCTTCAGATTCCCTTGCTAAAGCCGCGTAAGCCTAATTAAAAGCAGCTCACCATTGGGGGCTCTAATAAGGTGCATCTGCGTCTCGACCAGTTTAGCATCCTCTTCCTTGCGTAATCGAATGCCTTCCTTCAGCCGTTTCGTAAGGAACAGCTTTTCGCGCTTCTCCTTGATATGGGTGATAGTTTTTATCGCATTTACTAGAGGATCGTATTATGCTAGTCAACGTACATGTCGTGACCAGATTCTCACGACTATACTTCTGAATGACATTCCTCTTCTTTTCAAATGTCTGAGCAAAATCATCGCTAAGATCCTTTTTGCAAAGCTTCCTGTATGTCTTCGTCCACTTTGTCTTTCGTGGTGCCCTCTTCCTCTTAAATGCTTTGTGGCATTTTCCTCGGCAAAATCTAAATTCCTAAACACATATATAAAATTCTCAAAACCACCTTGCAATCATTTCGAACAAACATTATTCCATGACCCGGGTAAATGGGGCTAGAACAGAACCAGCAGCGATAGATTCGCATGGCGCAAAGATAACAAGGGCAAGTAGTTGGCTCGAAACGTACTAAAGGCGGGACCGTTAGCCAATCATGTTCTGGAGATACGGATGCATTCAAACATATGTCATTGGCATAAATAAATTTGCGTCCATCAACTAGACCGTGTATGTGTTTTAAACTGAACTGTAATAATTAAGACTGCTGAGCACTAATGAAAAATACAGCTTGCCCAGCTTAAGCTTCTTTAAGCTTCCGACTGCCTGCATTATTATCTTTTAAACTAATTCTCATAAATTTGTGCCCCCGTTTCAAGGATTGTGTAAGTTCCATTCCTCTCCTATTTATGCTTAATTTACAGAAGCGTTGCCTGTGATAGGTTCATAATGTCTTTCCATCACTTTTTATCGGTCAAACTCAATATCTTGAGCGTAGACGGTGACTCCCTCCCCTTTCCTTCTTCCACTCCTACTGCGAGAAGACTCAATGATTCTGAACATTTCTATTATGCGCTGAAAGCTGATGTAGCGCCCCGAGCATCCCCAAAAGAAGGAGAGAAGGCCAGGTGCAGGTCAGAATACGTGCATTCTAGACGGAAATCAAGGGAGCTGCTGGCATGGCCGGTAGGCCAGCCCCTGCAGCGCGTTCAAGGTGGCTGCCACTAATATGTCTGACCGACCAGCAGCCTAAACAAACAATATGCTACAGCTGATATAGAGCAACTCTGACGGCGAGCCTAGGACGATGATGTGACGGCCTCGGGAGGGCAACCACTCTCCTCTAGGCCCAGCTTGAAGTTGTTCCCTCACCTCTGGCCTACAAAGTGCCTCGAAATAACATTAATGAGATTGCTCTAAAAGTTCAACTTTTCTTAATTTTCTTATGTAAGTGGCAGCGGTTATTCAGCAAATTGTCCATTTTAAACGATTTAACAACGATTGCAACTATTGTGCCTCCCTTATATGCCTTTGCCACCCGGATGTGACCGACTAAAGTGAGAAACTAGCTACTGCTAGTGTATGAAAGGGCTGGAACGCTGCAGAACTCAAAGCCCTCCCCGAGTCGTTACTACCAAAAAGACGTAATGCTCGGACTGAATGCACATATATGGGATACAAAGGGTCTAGTGCCTGTGGCATAGGCTAAAGGCCAACCCACACAGTAAAGACAACTTGCAAATAAGCGCTCCTTTTCCAAAACCGAGAGATAAACAAATGACCAACGAATTGCAATAGCTTTATGACGATGTATGTGTTACGGACGTGAGCGGAAGTACGATATGCAGATCCCTTAGTGTCAGAGAGTTTAAACGCGGGGGTAAACAAACCACCAAAGCGGAGCCCTAGGTGTGGCCAGAGTGCCACATAACCAGGATACTGATTAAACCCAGTCAGTGTAGCATTATTTCCGGGGACAAAAAATTCCATTTTTTACGTGTATATAAGTTCTTAAAGCAGAATGCTATTCCGGCTTTGTCGTTATTGCTGCGAGTAGCTTTGCCACTTGTACGCTCTGATCAGCACAAGACGCGGCTAAAATTCCACTCAATTGAAACAGTTTACGGTGCCTCATGCATTTTGGCGACTTAACCTTAAATAAGTGCTTAAAGAGCCCATTTTCTTGGTTCTTAAGTTTTTTCATACGGACGCTCTGTCCGTTTGTGTAGTGTCTTGTTTGTTTTGACTGTTGGTGGCGGCCACCTTGAACCGTGCTGCGTGGGCTGGCCTTTTTTCCATGCCGGCGGACCTTTCCTTTCTATCCTGAATGCACGCGTTCTGATCAACGCTTAGCCTCCTCTCCGTCTTCCAGGGATGTTCGGGACGTTACAGTGGTGGCAGCGGAAAGTGGACCCAACTTTGTGCATTTTCTACCTAGATTTTTCCTGCAAGTGGCCTATTGCAGCAGTGCAAAAGAAATGCCCTTGCTGAAGGGCTAAGAACTGCATTTATCTCCGATACTATCCCGCTCTCGTGCTCTACAGAAAGGCTACTAACAGCTAAAGCGATCCTAACCGTGTACCAATTGGAAAGGCGGCCAGGTAAACTAACCTCTCAAGGCATGCATTGATGGTCGGCTGAACCTCTTACACCGAAGTTAGTTGGCAAGCCGGGCTAACCTCCAGGTGGAGTCGCACCGCCATGGGGGAGCATTGACGTGGTGTCAAACCTCGCCTCATTTGCGTCGGATGTCGGCGCAAGGCACGGTTAGCTCGTTAGTGCTTCTCGCAGCACTGATTACGATGTGATGGCTGACGCGAGATGTGGGTGAAGGGACGCGTCGGGGCCATGTAGTGTTTTGTTTGTTTGGACTGCTGGTTGGTCCGACACATTAGTGACGGCCACCTTGAACGGTGCTGCATGGGCTGGCCTGCCAACCATGCCAGCAGTCCCTTCCTTCCCGCCTGGAATACACGTATTCTGATGTACACTAAGCCTTCTCTCCATCTTTTAGGGATGCTCAGGGCGCTACAGCTGGCTTCCCACAAATTATATTCCTCGCATTAATGACATCAAGCAGAAGTTCTGCATTAGACTTTTTAGCGGCTTGTTATAGTAATTCGGCCAAAAGTATAGATCTAGTGCATGCATCTCAAAATGCACCCCTCATCTTATGTTCTAGCCTTGCATCCTCTTTGGTAAAAGTGTGCGGTTTGTCGATGAAAAGGCTAGTGGTTTTTGCGTTTGAGGCCAAATTACCCTGCGGAATATCACTTAGGATTCTTTCTAAATGCACCAAAGACGTGCCTTCACTACCTCTCGTCAAATAATTATTCTTTGAATAATTATGGCGCGTTGGTCAAAGTGTTCTAGTCAAAAATTTGCAACTATCATTGTGTGATTTCAGAGCATGAAGAAGAACATGAATTTGATAAAACCAATGATGACTCGTAACCTCATGGAGGTCAATGTTTTGCTACCTGTTGCAATGTTGTAGCTGAACTCAAAAAACAACTCATGGCACAACACTGCGTTGATTATTGTCTTAACCTTTTATTGTGGTTTCGATGGCCTTCCCATGACTTGCGTGATCTCCAAGTTGTCAGTAGCTCTTATTCTTCCGCACCCCAGTAACGCATATTCAACGCTGGTAGCATTATTATTTCCTTCGTCATTCAAAACGCCGTAAATGATTTGCACTAGAGGCATTGGAAAGCAAACCTGATCCTCAGCGCCAACTGCTCCATTTTCCAAGCCTTAACACCACAGAGGAACGACATAGATCGCAAACTGGACAGCCTGTGACAACTCCACTTTCTGCCCCCCAAAAGCGGGCTTTAAAAATGACGTCCGTGATCACCTGTTTTCTATGAATGCAGCGACATAAGTTGTGGCTATTAATAATCGAAATAGGTTTCGTCATAGAACTGCTTGTTGTATTTATGTAGAGGTGTCAATTAAGAGAGCACACTATCAGTTTAGCATTAATCACGACAGACATGCCTGGAAAACATTAAAATTAGAACAAAATGAAGAGTCGGCAACGGCGGAGACCATTGCTGTTGGGACACTATTTCAACCCTGTGCTTACTTAGCATGCTTAAAGAATCTAAAATATTCTGAAAACTTTTCACTTTTTTACACATCGTATTTCCGGTGACTCAAAGGATTTAGCGAAAGGTAGTTTTGCGAGACAAATGAGTTCAAAATCCTCCTTTATGGACATGGACGCGATCAAAACACCTTAGATGAAGCCTAATGCTCTGCTGTTCCACATTTGAATAGACGCTGCTTGTTGGCCATCTCAATCTAGAACAGAAAAAAATCAAGTATCTAAAACCCATTGGGAGCCCGAGGTCTTGGACATAGCTGAGTTACATCTCCAAAAACTGATGTATTGTTTCGAGACCGCCCAAGCCTCAAGTAGACTACATGCATAGCTGCATGTAGTCTACGAGAGAAACCACTTCAATGTAAAAGAATTTTCCATTTGGTCATACCTTCAAGCATTGGTACAAACGATGAAACTAACATCTTCCATCATTACATACTTAGTTGGTTTAACGTGACAACCTAACACACTGCCACTACACAGGCGTCTACCATGATTCGATCCCCCGACTTTCAGGCTGACAACCGTCTACTAGTCTCACTTAAATAAAAACTTTCAAAGCATGACTTTGTGTGTCTGTCCAAATCTGAGGTAAATGCAGTCCTCCTACACTGTGCAAGAGAATTAATAAATCAGCATCACAACCGATTAACAGATGTAGCTTTTACTACACTGCTTAAGAAATAAAATCTTAGTTTCGTCTAAAAGTTGGCCTAAATGCACGCTGAGGCCGCCCAAAGATCACTACGATGTCAAACTTCTTACAATTACAAACTGTCCTTCATTCGCAAAATAAATTATTTGTCTTCCCTAAATAAAAATTTGGCTTCAGCAAAAAACGAACCAGGCCACTAACTGCGATTGCTTTAAAAAAAATCCGCAACTTAAGTTGCAGGCTTCCATTCGCTAAGAAATAAATGCCTTTACCAAGACAAAACCAAAAAAAACGTTGACGTGCTCTGCATCATTGGAATTTACAGCATTCACTAAAAAAATCACAATGGCGTGCCAATCATGCCGAGTTGCGATGTACCAAAAGACAAAAGGGTAAAAAAAGGAGCCATTGGTTGTGGCAGTAAGATTCATCGAATTACGATGCGCTTAAATTCTGGAAGAACACAAATTGCACACCACTGAGGTGGGGAGAGCAAGTTAAGTCTGCCCACTGCTAAATCAGAAAGAGGAGGACAAAACAAGCTGGCACATAGCCTTCAACTCAAGCGATCAGGGGACGGGGGTTGCGGATGCAACAGGAATGCCACGCTTCGGCACGTAGGGCGTCTTGCGCTCCACCATGCGGATGCAGTCGGGCACAGGACAGACTGAGAAGCACAGCGTGCAGCCCGTACAGTCGGCCTCGCGCACCACCGGCAGGTGAGTCTTGGCGTCAAAGTCGATCGCCTGGTAGCCCGTGTCGTTGCATGTCATGTAGCACTTGCCGCAGTTGATGCACATCTCCTCGTCCACCAGCGCCACCACCTGCAGTGGCGCCAACACCATTAAATCACCAGCGCAACATTCACCCACCTACCTACTCGCCCATCCATCCACCCACCCACTTACCCACTCGATCACTTCAACTTCCACCACAGCCCCTCACCCATCCCGCATGTGTGCGTGCATCCTCACATTTGCCACTATGATAAACAATACGAGTGGTTTCAATGCAAGTGACTGTGTGGTTTAAGGCTGCCATCTAACTAACGAATAAAGACGGTTTCTACTTCGCCTGGCGTCCGCTTGTGAGAGCAACATTTGCAACGCTGTGAATTGCTACATGACCAGCACACAACTCCTTCCATTCAATACTTGTTCAAGCTGAAGTTGGCTGCCTCCATTCCATCGCTTTACAACGTGTAACCTCAATGAGCCACGCAGTGTCACCGATAGCACTTTGCCACTTCCACACAACGTGTTGCACCTACATATCCACCTACCGGAAGTAAAGAAAGCCTACTTTCCTCTGCTTCGTGCTAATACTGCGTAAATCTATTCAAGCCATCGCATAGAACGCATGAAGTGCTTGTGCATATTCCGTGATTCTTCCACGCATCTAGCTAGAACTTGTACACACGCCGCAAATCAGATGGAGGAGCAGAACGCCACCCAGCCACTTTGTTGTCTCAATAGTGACGCCAACTGTGCTGACCTGCCAAAAATAGTGCTCATTCAGGTCCACAATGGACAAGAGCAATAACAGGGCCAGCCAACAAAAGCCAACCCCTGATGCGACAGTTCGAAGGAAAACTGACGATGGATGGACAAATGGACGCGGCATGGAGAATGGATAGTTGGACACCAAATGCGTGCACAAAGACGACTCACATGCTCCTTGTTGTTGAGCTCGTTGTAGGTCCCCACCTTGTCCAGAGCCCGCCCAATTATGTCAGCAACAGTGGGGGGTGAAGAGCGTGGGCTGGGGCGACAGAGGCGACAGTCCAGGTGGCGCTCAGCCAAAGCCACGGAGACACCGCCGGCAGACTGAGAGCATTCCTGTGCCCACGCCTTAGCGCGCACTGCCCGCGCCGGTCCGAAATAGGGCAGCTGCTCACCACCAAGTGCTCCTGCCTCCTTTACCGGCTTCCCTCGCTGCTGTCGCTCGCCCAGATCCGCGCTCTGGAAGTTCCAGTGCTCTGTATCCGCATACACACACACATACATCTATACATATATATCTATACATATACACGTCTCATTACACTCCCATCCACCGATGTGCCAGTGCTCCTGCGGTAAGAACGACGGCGAGCTCAATGCTAAATGAGGCACATTAATCCGCACATCTTGGCGCGTCACAGACACACCAAACGCCATTCGTTAAATCACTGACTGCAACGTTTCGCATCACAGTTGTTTCGACGTGTTGAAGTAGTCGAAGCACCTGCGCCATCGAGAGCCACCTCCAAAATCAATTTGTGGACTCCCATCTATAATGCTGAGTGAAATTTCATCAGACACAACATTAGAGAACTGAGTAGCTGCCAATCCATTCAGTTGTAGCCGACGACGTTTCACCATCAACGATTAATCGTTTCATTCAGTGATCATCAGAGGCTTTCTCATCAATCCAGCTTGATTGAATTAGCTTAAGTCAATGAAGAGTGTCTCGCAAGACGACAGCTACAGCACTTGAAAATGCTGACGACATTGGGGCAGACAAACGGTAATGACGCCCACCCCTGGACACAGATGAGACACCACCGCCGCCACAAAGGCGTAGTTTGCCTTAACAGCCCGACGGAATCGAGAGGCCACCACCAGCAACCCTTAAATAGGCTTTGTACCTTCGCCACAAAGGAATAAACAACGCACCACACCCTATCACAAATCACGTCTACTCGTCACTGCTTTCTCTGCCTTGTGCCATCCACTTGTGATGGTAGTGTACAATAGTGGGTAAGACGGTGAAATTCGGGGCGGTACCCACAACTCTGTGCAAGGCCCGAGACTCGACCTCTGCCTTGCCTTGCCTTGCCTTGCCTTGCCTTGCCTTGCCTTTTCGTGTCTCTGAGCGATTCTACGTGAACAAAAAGTTACACCTACACACACATCCGAACTGGCGACAGTCAGTTGATCAGAGGCATTGCAGCCATGCGTAACGCATCGTCCTCTGACGTACGTGCATAAATCGCACTCTTAGGTGACAGCTACAGCGGTTGTCGAACGACCGAACTGTAAACTACGGGAGCAATTCCATTTCTCACTTCAACACTATCATTTTCGCCTGATGTTCCAACTTCACGTACACAACCCAAACCAAACCCATGCGTTTTCCTCCTCCTTCCTAATTGAGCGAATGTGCACTCAAATCTAAGGTGACATCAGTTCTAGCCAAATAAAAAATCAATCGGCAACGAAGTTAAGCAGGCTGTGGGGCAAATGCGATTGGAAGCACTCTGTCTTCAGGCTTAATTGAGTGATATTTGGGGAGAGAGGTTAAATGGACGAGAAATGAACAAGCCTACCTTCCCGACCATCTAAGTAGAGGGCGGCTTTGAGTCCAGTCACCATGTCCTCGATGATTGTAAAGTCCTGGTTCTGGATGGCACTCGACACCTGCAATCGGTGAAAGGTGATAGTGCAGACAATCTCCAATGGAGAAAATAGAGCCTCTCGAAGGCCATGCGCACATGTGAAGGATGAGGGCGAGAGGGGGAAGGGGCAGAGAGGAAAGAGAAAGGTGGTGAGGTATGCACCTGTAAGAGGGAGGCACCGGCCTGCAGGAATTGCATGCCCGCTTCCGCAGAGTCGATACCACCCGTGGCCAGGATGGGAAAGCCTGGCAACTTCTTTGCGATCCAGCTCACCGCTCGCAGCGCCATTGGTCGCACCAGATTGCCCGACAGACCACCGTAGGTAGTGCGTCGCGCCTTGCCAATACGTGGCCAGGGTGAAGAGTCACTGTCGAAGTGCATTATCCCCGACACCGTATTGATCGCTGTCACTCCGTCTGCTCCACCCTCCCGCGCGGCCTGTGCAATCTCCAGGATGTCACTCACATTGGGCGTCAGCTTGGCAAACACCGGCACACCTGGACCCGTCACACTCTTCACCCACTTGCAGATCTCGTGCACCAACCGTGGATCCTGACCACACGCCATCCCCATGCCCCGCTCTCCCATTCCATGAGGACACGACAGATTCAACTCCAGTGCGTCCGGTCCCGCCGTCAGCGTGTGCTCTGCGATCTCGCGCCAGTCAACCTCATCAAACTTCGCCATTATGCTCGCTATCACCCTCTTCTCTGGGAAATCACGCTTCAGCTCCTTTATACTCTGTATCCAATAGGCTGCCGTCTTCTCGCTTATCAATTCTATGTTGCAAAAGCCCGACTGGTCCGGTCCATACAGATGACCTCCCGTAGGACCGCGCACAATGCGAGGCGAGACATTGGTCACTAAGTCCTTATCCAAACCAAAGGTCTTTGTCACTGCAAAGCCCCAACCCGCCTCAAAGGCGCGACGAATCATTGCACTCGACGTAGTCGGTGGCGCTGAGGCCAGACCGAACGGATTCTCGAACCTCACGCCACACACATCCACCGACACATCCACCGCATCAATTGGTGTTGTGAAGCGTGGCAAACTCATCGGCAAGTCCGGCTCACCTAACAGAGTGCTATGGATGCTCCATGCCGCCGTCTTGCCGTCATTCGTCGCCTCCACACTGGTGTGCGCAAAGCCCGTCAGATCGCCACCACACCACACGTCGGGCAGGTTTGTACGCATCGTCTTAGCATCCACCACGGGTAGACCAGCCGAGAAGCCACTGGGCGCCAGCTTTACGCCCTCCATGGCACTGAGCACGTCCACATCGTCCAACTCCGCACCGTAGGCGGTGATAATGACATCTGTCTTCAATTTCACCACCTGTTTGTCATCCGTGTACCACGAGCCGTCGTCGTTGCGCTCGCGCCGCACGAAACTCAACTCACTGATTCGCCCGTCATCACCGAGGTGCACCTCGTTGGGCACGAGGTTGGGCAAGAACTCGCACTTCTCCTGCCATGCCAGCTCCATCTCCTCAGGCACGGGATTGATGGTGGTGAAGCTCTTGCGGAAGGATACGGTCACTCGCGAGGCTCCGCACCGCAATGCTGACGTGGCACAATCGAACGCCGTGTCACCAGCGCCCAGCACCACTACCCGCTTGCCTTTCAGGTCCGGCAGACGCGCAGTGTCGCAGCCCAAACAGCCTTTTGAGGCGGCCGATACGCAAGGCAGGAAGTCCTTCGAGGTGAGGAAACCTTGCTGCGACGTGAGACCGGTAAACACACCTGTGGAATGTGGGTTGGGCAACCCAAAGCCCAGAAAGATAGCCTTGTAGCCTGCAGCACGCAGACTCCCCAATGTCACACCGTGAGGCGTGGCAACGAAGTCGGAGACCTCGGCTGCAGAGGCCGAGAAGGGACGTCCCGTAAAGATACGCACACCGAGGTCGCGCAGCAACTGCAATTCAAAGGCGACAGCGGCACCGGGCAAACGGAACTGAGGGATCTCCGTCGTGCTCAGTCCGCCAGGCCGCTCACCACGCTCGAAGATGTGCACATTACGGTAGCCCAACCGCGCCAGAAAAGTGGCGCATGAGATGCTCGCCGGTCCACAGCCTATCAGTGCAATCTTCGTGTCATAGTGCGGATCCCCCGCTGTCCTCGCCACTATTGCTGGATCCACCACCTACAATACAATCGGCCTCGCTAGACACAATCGCCTCGTCAGATGCAATCCTCCATTGCTTGTCAACCTATGCCAACTACAAGTAGTCACGTCGGTTATTAAGAAAAACTAATTCGATGCGGCACCGCCGTGGTGGCCTCGGCACCTCGCTCAACCGCGCGCAGATACACGTGGGCACTTGAGTCTCTGCGGGTTGTACCTCCGCTCCGTGACATGTTCCTCCTGCTTGCCAATGACATCCTCTTCCACAGCACTTTGGCTTATACCAACTTCAAAGAAGACTCAGACCGTTGTACCCGCCTTATCTTGTCCAATGCTATGGAGTGGCACATGCACACTGAACTCAAGATCCAGTAAGTGCTGTGCTACGATCAATTCTTGGCAAACTCAGCACATAAAGGATATTAGTATCTCGTACCAGCAGTGTTCCGCAATTGCAGAACAGTGCACTCCCACGTAAGAGCGTAGCAGGGCACATCCGAAAATGCCTTCACGCACTCAAAACATAGTAGCTAGCTAAGTGAAAACATGATCCACATTAGTGTAGTGAACTCACTGCAGCAAAGGCTTTCTAGACCATATCGTGCGCCTCCCCTCTTACCATTCAAGAAGATCAGGTAAGAATGTGCTCCATCGGAAGGACGCGGTGGCATTATGATGTCTCGCCATGCCATGAAAGTGATTGTGTACCTGCACGTCGCTCACCCATGGCATTCAATGGGAGGCGCATGCGAGAAGTACTATTGGTGCTCACGCTAACAAAATGCACTTGACGGCTTTGACGCCACAGCTACTCAAGTAACCAACCAAGTATGACAACAATTTCCGCATGATTGCTGCTCCAAATCAACCTTCATCGTAGATGCAGCAGACGAGTGATGGATCTGCGCTCTCTAGCGTCGTTCAACTCGCCTCCTCAGTGTCCATCCTTGAGTGTCAAGAAGAAATTGCATTAGTGCAAATCAATGCAAAAATTAGCACATTTAAAGGTGGTTAGCTTCATTGCATTTCTCGCTCCCTTGCGTTGCGGCAAATTATTGAGCAGCCAAAGCTTCCATTTCCACTTGACACCGCTACCTTAAAGTCCTGCGCCGACTTGTGCACTAAGCGTCCCTTAATGCGAGCCAATGGACTATGACCGCAGAGAACGGTGAAAGGGGAGTGGAACATGGCATGGTAGGGGAGAGGGTAAAGCATGCTAGGCAGGAGAGGAGGTATCAAATGCCTACCTGCGGCACATCCATATTGGCAAACATCTCGACAGCAAACTGCTGCAAACCACCGATGTTGATGGGACCTTCCTCGGTGGCGGTGAGGTTACAGGCACCGACACAGAGGTCACTGGTGGGACAAACCATGCCGCAGGTCAGGCCGTTCGGATTGTCCGATAGGATGGCCTTAGCGGCGCCGTAGTAGTTCTTCTTGCCAATACTTCCCACGAACGCCTTCACGTCCAGTTGCGTAGGACAGCTGTGTTGGCATGGCGCGTCCGCGCACTTCAGACACCGCGCCGCTTCACGCAGCGCTCCCCGCTCCCCCAATGTCGTCAATTTCGCATCCGAAAAGTCGTAGTGCAGTGGCAGCATCGCCGAGTCGTTCTTGTCCGCGTTACGCTTCCAGTTCTTCTTATCCTGTCAGCAAGGTGCACGCCATCAATCACACCGATGCCAACGGCAACATCATCGCACACTTCCGCATACATACTCACACGCCTGCAAACACTGCCACCACCTACCAGCACCTTTCAGAAGAGAGCGTACCTGGCGAATCTCAGCCGTGGGTTTGACAGTGGCAGCGGTGAGTACTTTTGGTTGCAGGCGAAGCACTGCCTCAATCTCCGCCGAGTGCCGACTCACCTCCTCGTAGTTCAACGAGGAGAAGCATTTGGAGCTGCCACGAACACCGCACCCACTTCCACATCCCACGGCCGGACAGGCGAGTGACCGCCTTCCTGCACGCACCAACTCCACTTGTCGACGTAAGACTCTCTGCGCTTGACGGTACATCCACTCGTGGCGCTCCCCGCCAGATAGACATGCGCCAGTGCAGCTGCACATCCATTTTATTTCACCAGCCTCGTGACAGCCAATGGCTGTGCACTGGGCGTTCATTGGTTGATTGTGGGTGCCGAGAAATTCCGGTTCGCTACCACTTCTCGACTAATACCTTCTTTTAAACGCCACGACACGGCTGTGTTGCGTTGTGTGCGAAGTTGAAGTTGTAGAGTGGCCCTTATGCGTTGTTGGATTTGTTACAAATGCCTTGATTGTGGTAGAGGACTTAAGAGCTGTTAACACCAACACTACATAAACCCTTTCCTCAAAACATACGAGCTCGGGAGTGGACCCTCAAGTGACGACTCTCCCCATTCTAACTCCGCATTCATTTCCTAAATAAATCACCGCAAAATCCAAATGTCATCATCACTCCAACGCAAAAATAGACAGAGTGTGAGTCAGTTATTGCCCTCATCAGTACTCTCCACCTTACCTCCACACGTAGACAATGAATGAAGTGCGCCAAGCTGCTCCATTGGGCTCAATGTGGCCTATTCCATGCATGCATTGCTGCACCGACACTGGGAGGATCCATGGAGTACAACGCCTTGCTGACACAACGGCAGTGTGCATTCGGCATGGGAGATCGGCAACAAATGACATTGTCAATTTGCCAGTTGTGATCAACACTTTCCAAGTGATGGGGACATAGTGTAGGACATGATGATGTGGTCTGGATTCTGAGGGTGCCAACCGAGTGAATTTTCGCTTACGACCTGCTCATGTGCGGTCATTCTCCTGTCCAATCCGAGTGTTGCAGCGGTCTACAAAGTGATCATAAGAAGCTCCTCCATCGTCCAGCTGGAAGTTGCACCGATTTCTCAGTGGCGGTCTCATCAGTTGGGGAATAATAGTGGGTGCGTGAGACCTCTGTGGTCGCGAAGTGAAAGGCAACACAAATGAAACATCGCCTTGGCATCGCATCTGTGACGGGAGTAATTTAAGGGATGGATTACAGCGATGACCACAACACCTCCTCATTTAATAAGGTTTCCAAGTCTCTTTCAGCAAGGCGTGAGAAGGTGCAACATAAAGTTAGTTGTCTCAGCGGAGGATAACAAAAACTGTCCATCCTCCCAATTCAGTGCTTTGCATTTGAGTGTGTCAGATTGTCGCAAGTAGTGCATGGAGCTAATGGGCTAAGCAATGCGCCACCGAGGCCTAAGCTCGTTCCCACGACACGTTTCAGGTGAGGATTGCGCACTTCGTCGTCAAATGTCCATCCATACGTGCTTCACTGTTTGGCACGCAACGGATACAAAGGAGCCATTTCCTCCACGTTTTTTTTAGCATTACTTTGCGCTATGGCATTCACAATCCAACCGGGGCGCAGTTGCATCACATCCCTGCTGTTGAATGCACGGTCATGATGAGGAATGCACACAACCTGCCTCACTTTGCCCTTGCATTCTTGTGGGTGTGTGTGTATGTGTGCCTAACCAGATCCGCCTTTTTTTTGCTTACTCACCCCTTGCCAACCAATAATCGACGCTCAACGACGCCTGACGAGTTAGCAGCACAAAGTCAACTGGAGGACCAGGCCACGCTTACACTTGGCCCAGGTGCTCCAGTCGGTGCACTCACTTTGTGGCGGCAAATCACTACTGTGCCACCGTCGCTGTCGTCGAGCAATTAAAGTGGGCGCGGACAAGGCGTTGCTCTTCACTCATTTGTATGGCAATTACACGGGCCTCCGAATTGACCGCACAGCTACTTTTCGTTAGGACAACTCAAAAGCGCGTGATGCGGTGACGGCACCCACTCCTTGGGACGTAATTCTACATTTAATGAGGTAGTTTGAAGTCGGGGTCGGGCTTATTCCATCGTCCCAACCACCACAGTATCAATATTGTCACCTAATTACAACTGGATGGAACTCCCGCCACTACTATAACGTTGGCAGTAGAGCAAATGATGAAATGCATCCAATTAGATCACTTTCATGCAGAACCTTTCATGACTTACACTGCACCCACTGGCAATACGCGACGCAGAGTCCTTCATTTTAAAGGTGCAGGATGCGGTGTTGTACGTCGAACTTGTTATGTGGCTTTAAATTATGGTGGGACAGTGTTCACGTGATTTCATCATGCTTGGACAAACTTTTGAGATTGTAAGCCGGCTTGCGAGGGTCATACGCAGCCTCGGTAAGCAGTATGAATCGGAAATAAGGCTAAGTTTTGTAATTTTAATGCTCTTTCTCAAGGAACCAATTTGGGTGGTGTTACACTACGCCCTAGGTAATGTGCCTGGCGCTACAGATAGGCGTCATTTCATTTCTAAGCATTGAAGGAACCAACTTACTAAGCCAATGCCATGACATCTCTCGCAATTTCATTTTTGGAGTGAGAATGCGAGACGTGTGGAACACTTCCGTTCCTTCGCATCAAACGAATAATCCGATGCTGGCATAGAAGGCAGTAGGTCGACGCTGCTCCGATTGAGCTTCGAGCTGGTAGCGTCATGGCTTCATTGCTGCACCAGTCAACGGAGCCACGCGTTAGCAGTAGTCACAGCCACGACCCTCATTTAGGAGCAGACAAAGAATGTGCTGAGAGTGGTCCGGTCACTCACAGTGACGATGGTTTATTCTGCGTCTGTGCTGTGTCCCAGCCTGTGGCTGCCACTGTTGGTCAGCTTTGGCCAGCCGTGGGCATCAGTATTAGCCCCTGTCCGCTGCCATACAGATTGCGCATATGCTGATTTCAGCATCAAAACAGAGTTGGGCTTGTTGAGAGGTTACTACCTAGTCAACTCTTGCATCCTGCACACTTATCGGCCTTAGCAAAAGCCTTCTCTTCGCCCTTTTTTCCGAAACTCTGTGCACTACACTTCGCTACTGTTGCTGTCATCGAGACAGTGTAGGCCGCGATCTTACGAATACCATTCTCCGCGCGCATGACTTGCTTTTGAAGCGTCTACTGGTGTGGGCAACGTGACCTCTTTGGCAATGCCCTCGTGCCACTAATCAACGTCCTAATCGATTCATGTTGTCTAAATTTGTCTATATTTTCGTCCTGTTTGGCCTTCCAATGCTTGCACGGCTTGGCCAGACAGGTCTGTCGCCAGTCGATGACCTCATTTGGATAATGAATTTTAAGGCTCAACTTTATTCGTAAGCCATAGTACATACGGTAAGACTATGACAATAGCGTTTGTAATATACCGTGTTTTGCATTTCAGCACGCCATTCCCATATCCACGCCAAATTGCTGGGGAAAGTTTAATTTGCATTTTCGTGGTCATCAGGTAAATGCCATGCAGAGCCACATATCGCGGTAAGCCTCGATTTTGGCATCATTTAAGCTTAAATGCGTCCACTTGAGAAGTGGAGCTGATTTCCAGGTTTCACCACAAAAACGACCGGTGTTGCATGCTAAGGCAGCAAATGGTGAGCTTTCAGACAGTGATAGAAATGTCAACATGATAAACTCTCACAAAGCATCTTCCGATTGCAATGCAAGTCTATTGAGCTCGGATTGAGCGTGAGCGCGTGTAAATGGCACAGGGACGAATCGCGAACCCTCTCCCACCCGAGCAGCACTGGAGGACGAAGCCGCTGCAAGAAGTTAACCTTATTTTAAATCAAATTAGCAAAGCTAACCACAACCGCATTACTTCCTTTTCGGACATACGATCATGGAGGTGAAAGTTTCGCGCAGACACCTTCTGCAACACTCAGCAATGCCTCGGCTTGCTGACCACGAGAAAACATTGGCGTCACGTGTTTCGAGAATTCGCTACGATGGCATTTCGCAATAGTAGGTTACGTTTCGGACCAAACAAATTCCACCAAATTTAATGCGACACTTGTGAAGGAGAAATTAAGATCCCATGTGTGTGTCAGGTTCCCTCTTAGTTGGAAACACTCCATTCGCTTTGGATCTGCGACCACGTAATGTCCGCATTCTGGTTGCAAACTCCCGCACCGAGAAGACTAGAAAGAGGTGGACACCTCACATTGCTTTGCAAGTTATCAGGATTCTACAGGGGACCAGAACTCGTCTCCTCTTTGGAAACTAGTGGCAGCACCTTGACCACGGTATTGATGCAATCTGATCGTATGTCATCCAAAAAGCTATTTTAACCAAAAACACATTCCGACCGTACAACCAAAATAAGTTGCTTCGGTTACTTGTTCACCTATTTTAGTTTGGGAAATTATGCTTCCACTATGCAGTGTAGCCTTTGGACTGTGCAATCATTCTGCTTGGCCATTGAATGGGTGTTTCACGGGTTTCGCATTTAAGATGCATTTTTTGGCATGAGAAGAGAAAAGTTGTGTAGAGTCAACCATTTCTTCGCGATCAATTTGTGTACTGATGATGTCACAAAGGAATGCAGCGGTGGTGAACCAGCAGCAGAGATGCATTGCCACACCAAGGAGTGTGCTGTGCTCACACGGCACTAACATCCACGCATCTGATCTGCGAATAGATGAGGGCCACCCCATTGACACCGGGGCCACCCACACCATTGTCGTAAGCATTGCTTAAATATGAGGGCATTGGCACTCTTCTGGCAGTGACCTCTTTCCACCACCTGTCGACTTGGTTCATTAATGCAAACTTATTACGCTCTGGTACTTGTTTCGCCACATGGTGAAAGAATGGTAAAGGTTTGTCGTCGAAGAGTGGGACTTCGTGGAGGTCCATCTATTTTCATCAGCAGCGCGTATTGTCCAGCAGTGCCTGAGATTCTGTCTTTGATCGGTACGAAATTTATTTTCAACTTAAAAGTCGATTTGAAACTTGACATCAATAACTCCGACTGGTAGCTGTTTGCCAAGGCGGATGACGAACAGAGAGAATCTCTTTTGCTCCCATATATGGGTGTAGCTAACGTGGGTTGGTAGCGGTTACAGTACAACTAAAATGTATCGAGTAGCACATTTTGCAATTCGATTTATTCAGTTAGCTATCACAGCGACAATTCCTCGAACACTACTGAAGGCTGCAATTTGCACAAGTGCGCGAGGAAATTCTTGAAAAGAGAAGCTCCAATTTGAGTCGGCAAGCCTCTATCATCCCTAGAAATACCTGCGATGTTGACATCTATTTCCGCCAAATTTGACTTTCGTGGAATCGTTTGCTTTGCCTCACCCAACTTCCCAAGGCAACTAAACCTACCTTCCCGGATGTGTCAAAAATCAAGCTCGTTATGTATTTTGTGGCAGGTTAAGTCAAAACCAATAGATATCTACTACATCAAGATCAAACTATGCGCTGTTGAGAGGAGCATCGGCGGGAACCGCAAAGAATCGATGGGAGATTGATGCCGAAGTAACCTCATCACCAATGCTGGTATAAAAGTACGAAGCGGTCCAAGCCAACTAATATGCGTTCAGACAGAACCAGGGAGATACCACCTTCGTAGAATGGAATGAAGAGATCCACATGGAAAACTAAATAGAAACGACCACTACGCGGAACTCAATTAGGTCCAGTTCGTCCTCGCTGACGAAACCATTCCATACAATGATAAATTTACCTCGTTCGCAACAGTGTGCTATGAAAGTCCTCAAATTATGAGGGCAAGCCCAGGCGTTTCGAAGACCATCACTCCCTCTTATTAGCTTTCACAGCCTAGCGGAGCGTGCAATCAAAGAGAAGGAGGAGTACTTGGCTTGCCTACGGTCATCGCTCAACCATAAGAACGACAGTGACACTGGAACCCTTTTATTTTATGTTTAAGATCGGCCATGGAGCTCAGAACTCCAAAAGACGTCGATCTCCGACATGGAGACATCCGACGAAATCCCCAAAATTGGTCTTTCCTCTTCCAACAGTCGGCAAGACCCAGTCATACGAAAGACACTTCAATTCGCTAAAATGAACAGAGGCAATATACAAGATATGCGAATGCAGCAATGAGTCTGAGTCAGTAAGTAGATTTGAGACTAAATAGGCTGAACTCTGTTGATCCTGATATCGCTCAGAGCCTCTGCCCAGGCGAGATCGTCAAGACGGGAGATAGGTACGGGCCGCCTTGTCCGCGAATCGCCTGACGATCGCCGGCAGGGTGCCACCAGTCGATTCGTTATCCGGGATATCTCTCGCTGAACTAAAATCACAGAAAAAAAATGCCTTTCGGTGTCCGGCTTATTTCATGAGTGAAATTTGTCATTGCTCTTCACATGGTGACCGATTCCTTGGTAGCTGAAGACACGTCCTGACATGTAAGCATTCCTTCGTAAGCCCTTCGGGACAATTTTAGGGCAGCACAAAGAAGTTCTAGCGTCAACGATGGCTGACTTATGGAGAGAAATATTGACGAGGATACATGATTTGTGCGAGCATCATTATATGCGTGGACGAAATAACAAACGAACTCCAAATCAAACAAAAATAATGATAAAAAGGACTGTTCCTACACCACTATGAAACCTGTACCACGGCTGTCACAAGAGAACACTTGCCTTCGTCATCGGAAATCCCACTCTTGACAAGCCGCCGGGTCAACTCGCGTGCAACATCCTTGAATGTGGCCTGGAGAAAGGGGAGAAGGCAGTGCAGCCAAACCAATACCATTGTAAGGCTCTACAAGGTGGCTGGCTATATGAAATGTGATTTGGAATCCTGCACCTACAGCTCGTCTATGCGAGCCTTGAAGCAGAATAACGAAAAATTTACCGCTGAATGAAATCTGACTTGGCTCACTCCGCGTTTTTGGCTATAGCAAAAATGATTTTATGCTTCACAAATACTCCTGGTTAAAAAATGGCTTGATGCAGAAAGAAGTCAAAAATACGGCAGTGATGACGTTGCTGGATTAAATGAAAGGATGGGATAGATGGAAGTACGAATGTATGATATCGTCTTTGCATGCCAAAGGGCAGCATATCTCACTGGCAGTAATAACTCCCAGCACTCAAGAATCTAAAGGTGTTTTGTTAATTTTTCACTTTAAAACGGTGAACCAATGTAAGCAAAAGAGCGCTTTGATTTCAAATAGGAGTCAAAGTAGGTCCACAGCCGGTCTACAGCATAAACTAATCACAATGATATCATTTGAATTATTTATTTGACCTATACAAGTGCAGCTCAGAAACGAAGGGAATGTGTTATTATTCCAAGGTCAGAGATATCCCACAACGCCGTTTTCGTTCTAGCACAATAAGTTACAAGGTATCTGAGGGTAGCCAGCATATATTTGGCAAGTAAGGAAATCGGGCTCCGCATGCCTGACGCTGCATCGAAAGACAACTTGACAGACCAAATGGGATTTGAAACTGAAAATGGGATTATTTAAATGATAGGGTAGGAAAAAAGACAAAAATGTTTTTTCTTGAACACACGAATCACATACCTTGTCCTTGAAGGCACCCAGAGAGTAGTAACGGGAGAGCGAACGGACTACAACATTGGCGACGAAACTGGTCTTCATGCGTGTTTCCTCGGACTGGTAAAAGCGTGGGACAGAGGCCCATAGGAGGTAAAAGGAATAAAACGAAGTTGTTACCTAAAAAGATCTACATCTTCCTGGCCTGCTAACTGATGTGACGTTACCCTATCTTCATGTCGATCACAAGAGGAAAAGTGGCTTGAGCTTTCGGGCGTGCAAGAGCTCGGACAAGTCAAATGGAGAAAGTAGGTAGGGGAGAAGTGAACTCTGTATAAGCTTTCCACATTTGGGATTAGAGTGTGAAGTAATGAGTACATACAGTACAGTACCTAGCTTTAGAGCCCTGGCGAAAATGAGGAATTAGAATGTCCTCATCAAGGAGGGGAACACCTCGGAGAATCCGATTTTCAAAACGCGTACCAAACCTTTAATTTCCCCTTTTTCGGAAGTACGTACAACCCGTCATCTATTCAGCCCAAGGATAGCTCTATGGTGTCAACGAGCATCAAACTAGTTCAAGTATGCTGACACTGACAACCTTAATGACATATCGCAGCACAACTCCTATTTGGACAATCAAGTTGGTCAAATACAGAAGTGCCAACAACTTCATCCATGCCTTCCTGTGTCGTAAGACGTTGCTGAGTCTGCACCATCACACGAGCGCCACTACGACGAGCCTCCTCATTCAACGTACATGTCCTCTATTTGGAAGGAATGGAGCAACCAAAATTTAGCAATGAAATCGGAGGTCGTAGTAAAATGAGGTATCGACGTAATGAAATAGTACGTGGATGAAAAATGCTTGATAAATTAAGTACGAATTAACGACCAAAATGTGGATAAAAAAGATAAAACGTGAAAAAGAACTTTAGTTCTACCCTGTGGTCAAATGGTGAGCGATCACTGAGAGCCGAAGGTGTCGGTCCAAGTGCTGACGTGCCAGTCTTCGCCACAAGTCCAAGAGGCAGAGACGTCTAAAGCCCATTTCGAAGAAATTTATTTTGACAACAAACTGAGAATTCGCCAAATTAAACAGTCCCATTTCTAATGTTCCGTTTCTATGTTTTCGGGTTCTTAGAACCATTTCGAACGCACGCCTGTGTGATCTTGTGTTGATACAGTGCATAATAACTAGCTGTCGGACTAAAATATTACAAAAAGCTATTGTGGATGGCAAACAAATCAAGCAAAGCACAAATTACTAGCGAATTTCGAAATGGCACCGCGGTTATCAGAAGGCAAGAGTAGCTTTCTTATTTTAATAAATAATGTCATACATGTAGCACCCCGACTCAGTTCAGCGTCCAAGCCACAAATGTGTGAAAAAAATTCGAATAAAACTAGTTAGCCTTAATTCAGAACGACAAAGCGCTTGGGATGCGATGGACAATTTATTCCTTGATCATGTCAGCAAATACGTCAAAAATAAAGTGCTTAAGCTTTTCATACAATTTCGATCGGTACACCTGGAGAATGGGTCAATGCAGAAATGCCAACTCACGTTTTGTGATACTGCCGACTGTGGTGGCAGAGATGATTGTGCCGAAAAGTGGTTAGGGTCCTGGAGGAGGAAGTGAGTTCTCGAGGGCCCCTCTTTTTTTATCACCTTCACCACCGATACGTCTTCATCCAAGTCCCCCACTTGCAGCCTTTTCTGAACATTCGGAGTGGGTGTTGACTTCTCCCAGAAGTAGGTCATTGACGATTCTCCGGAAGGCTGTGATGATGCAAAGTGGATATCAGTAGGCAAGCTTCAGCGAAATGGGTGAACACCGTCAGAAAATTACCCTCAAAATGGAAGAGAGTCTCTCCTCATTCGGTTTATCGCTTAATTCCCCAATAAGGGATTTTTTCAGGGAGGGAGGTAGGCAGGTGGAGTCCAGAATGTCCTGAGCATTAACACCACCACTCAAAGGCTGAGGTTTAAGATGGTTTTCAACCAAGGAACCGAGATGTGTACTGACCGGCTTTGTTTCAGTAGACGGGAGTAACGGTGCGGGCGGCGAAGAGAGGAGTGGCGGAGGCGGTGATTGCCCAACGTCAGCCTCTTCCGGTTTTAGTTTCAAGTGTTCGGAGGAACAACTGGGAGCAGCAGAGTTAACGGGATGGAGAGAGGTAACAGGAACATTCAGCCATTCTGCGAATGCCTCATAGATCGCAGATAGGGAGGCGGCTTTACGAGCCTGGCTGAGCCTACGCGCCATATGTCCGCGGTACACACCAGCCACCTATAGCATTCGAAATCGTAACTCCTGCTACTGCCAAACGTTAAGTAAGATGCAACTATGGGTCGGATTAACCTTTGAGGATGTAAAGATTTGGTGTTCCAGTCGTGCGGCTAGTTTGCTGAGATGCGACTTCTCCGAATCCACATCGGATCCTGAATCACTGGTGCTGGTCAAGTGACCACACACAGCAGTAATTAGGAGTTGGAGAGTCTGATCTCGAGACTTTCCTGTCAAACCGTTAATGAGTTTGCTCTCGGGATCGATAAGTAGGGAACCCTCAGCCGCGGAACTCCATAGTACCTTGAGGTTGGAAGACAGAAAACCATCCAAGAAAAAGACACGTGTTGAAAGAGCGACACGAGGAATTCACATCACAACTCAAGGAGTCTAAGAGGCAGTATCAAAAAAAAGGATTCAAGAAAGTGCTTAGGCATTGGGGAGAACCATGCGACAAACGAGACGGTGAACGAGGTCACATGCGGCTGAATAATGGGTTTATCACTAAGGCCACATACATGCAGCACCTTGGATTTTAGATTTACTGGTTGATCTTAACTGCAGTTGCAGTACATCGTGTCGCAAACTGATTGGTTGAACTTAAAGTGCTCAAACAGGCGCAGAATGCTTTGGATTTGGGGACTAAATTTAGTGACTAGAAGCTGAATTTGTCAAAAAGCGATTGATATCACATGGGAGCAATCAAATATACGAGACGCGCCTTCAATATTGAGGATGGAAAATATCAGTGAGGTGGAACTGTCAGTGAAAATACCAAAGCATTCGTTAAGAGCCTTGAGCATAATTACACTGCAGCATACGCGTGCAAATTAAGCAGGCTTAAACTCAGCTTTAATTCAACTAGTGCGTTAGTTCACCTCCCTCGGTTCTCGGTCACGAGAAATGCATGGTTTGCATTGAATGGAAAATAATGTCGCGGCCATGGTCACAGCGCGCCCAATGTTGGCCTTTCTTGACTTGCATTACGACTTTCAAAAGAGCCAAATGCTCATATCAATAATTTGTGCTTTCATCACAACACAGCACTTATCCAGCTACACGGGAACGGGAGTGTTTCATGCTGAGTCTTTAGAAGTATCACATCCAAAGCATACCAAGAGGATACGTATTTTGGATAATCCGCATGCGCCACTCCCAATTCTTCACTCCATCCTCCAACTTCCAGATGACAAGCTGTTTCCCTCGCAAAAAAGTGTTATGTACTAACACTTATTCACCACAAATCCACCTAATTTAAGGCTCAAAAATATCGCACACTTAATGTAGCTTTATAACAGTAACAAGCTGAGCTGCGATAATGATGTAAGTTAGTGGTATACCGTAATCAAGAACTCAATGAGTAGGTGCTGAAGAATCACGACGTCAAGGATCGAGGTTTCGCATGCCACAGCATAACAAAAAACATAGCCCTTGTGAAGCTTGGCTGCATTTAAGGCATACCTCCCACTCAGCTGCCTCGTTGACCCTTCTACGGCGAGCTAGCTCTTTGAGGATGAAACTAGTGCGCTGATTCCGTGCCTCCTCCTCAGCGTTTCGTCCCTTCGTAGCTACAAAGCGTCCCTCGTCGACGTCGTAAACCTCCCAACCTCCGCCTTTGCGTCGAGGACAGATGCTGTACAGATCGGTGTCCAATTCTTCGTGTTCACCCACCCCTTCGCCTTCAACTAAGCTGCCTATGTAAAGGATTTGAATATTTTCTGGATTTTGAAACCATTACTAGTGGGAAGAGGGACTTAAAAACCCAGCAAACATACGGAAGGTGCGATAACTGAAGACATCTTAAGACGTGAGCAGACAATGTGACTATTTGATGCCACGGAAGAAAACAGAGTCACTTGGGAAAATGAAAGCAGACAGACTTTCCATAAAATTACCTCCACCAAGCGTTATTTTCAAAAAAAACAAGCAAAACGCTAAAATACTCGGAGGCTTAATGACGAACCATATATTACACGCCTATAACCGGCCAAAAGCTGGGAGACCTTTGTAGAATTGGTACAAACATCGCAGCGGTTGCCACAGGAAGGAGGATCATCGCCGAAATACGCCGCGAATTGAGCGTGACGACACCTTAGTTATACGGGAAGAGATAAAACACAAAGTTTAGTCAGAAATATGTTACAAATTTTTGGTAAACCGCAAAAAAACTCACTTTACACTTTCTACGTAGTTGATCATGAGCGCCAAGTCCTGCACTCCTTTTTCACGGTACTCCTTCTTCTTTTGCGTTAGAGCTCTCTACAAAGAAATTGAGTGGAATAACTCAGATGGATGAACAGATATGAGTGTCAAAATGAGGGGCACACCTCTGACATTTGACCAACAAGGAATGCCACCGTGTCACGCTCCTGTTTAGCATAGTATATCCGACAATAAGAAGGGAGCCCATCGCGTCCCGCTCTGCCAGACTCCTGATAATAGGCAGCTAAACTTTTCGGTATTGTCCAGTGCACAACACAGCTGAAAGGAGAATGGCGTAAGTTAATCAAAGTCGCTCACCGGACATGAGCGTTGTCAACACCCATGCCGAAACTGATAGTGGCTGCCACAACTGAAAAGACCCCTTTGAACCACTCCTCTTGAACTTTAGTCCGATCCTTGCTTCCTAGACCGGCATGGTAGGCGCGAGTTGATATTCCTCGGATAGACAACTGATAGGCAACTGTTTCACAATCCTCTCGTGTCCGACAATAAACGATACCGCTCGGATTCTCCTCAAAACGAAAAAATAAACAAAAATGCTGATAATTACCACTGAGCTTCTAGTAGGATCTTCGCCATAAAGGCACTGGCGAATGAATAAAGATAAGTCATCATAAGGCGTTTTTATCAAATCACTGAATATTACGTCGTAATATAGGTTCGAACGAAAGACGCCAGTAACGAATTCCTTAAATTTTGTTATCAAAAGATGATTCTCCTCCGGTGATGCCGCAGAACTTAATTTTAATGCAGAAATAATGTCTGCCTTGACCCGTGAATTAGCTGTTGCAGTGAGAGCAATACAAGGCACCGTAGGGAACAAGACTGATCTTAGCGTTCCGAGCTTGAGGTAGGCAGGCCGAAAATCATGACCCCATTCGGAGACGCAATGAGCTTCGTCGACGAAAAAGTACCTCACATAACCTGCCTCACTTAATTTCCTCGCAAGGGATCGAAACCCATCAGTCTCACACTGTTCAGGTGTGACGTACAATAATTTAATTTCAGGTAGCGGGGATTGTCCCGAAGAACTGGATGAGGGCAACAGCTTTTTAATGATATCTGCCCGTTCCTTCGCAGACTGTTTGGAATTAAGCGTTGCAGCAGGAATTTTTAATTCAGAGAGGTGGGAAAGCTGATCATAAATGAGAGCGATGAGAGGAGAAATGATTATAGACAAGCCATTTTGGAGAACTGCAGGCAACTGATAACAAAGGCTTTTGCCAGAACCGGTAGGCATGGAAATAAACACATTGTGAGACCCTTCAGCAATACAACGGACGGCGTCTTCCTGCAACTTGCTTTTAAACTGCTCATGGAAAAAAGTGTTGCGCAATACACCAAGAACCCTATCGGTATTTTCCATGCAAAAAGATGACCACTGATTTTACCTTTTCGAAGCTAATTGGCACAACCAATAGACTCAATTTACGCGGCCCCAATTGCGACCTACTTATCCATATAACCTAAGCTTGAATATTCTTTAGTAAAATATGAAGGTGTAAAATTTATTTTAACAACAAAATGTAAAAGATGCATTTTTAGAATTTTTACAATCTTCTTGATAAGGGATTTATTTTAAAAAAGATTTGACGAGTAGAACGTTGCAAGTGAATCGGTTGAAGTCATTAACCGCATCGTAAGGGTATTTCTGATCTTTTGCAATACAATGCTCAGGCAAAAGCAGTTTTGAAGCCTTTTACAGTAAAAAGATTACCTAACTTACAAAATATCTTTCTCAAATAGCCACTTCGTTACCGTTCGAAGGATAGCTACCATTTCGCCGACTATGGCAAAAGATGTACAAATGTGGTTAGCTTCAGGAGTAACTGTTCTTACGGGTGCTTCTGCAAGCCCTACTGTAGCGGATTGCTTGTTTGGGCTGTTGGCTGGTCGGACAAATTAGTGGCGGCCACTTTGAACGTGCGGCGTGGGCTGGCCTGCCGGTTATGCCAGCAGTTCCCCTACTTTCCGTCTAGAATACACGTGTTCTGACCTACACCTAGCCTTCTCGCCTTTTTTTAGTAACGCTCGGGGCGCTACACCTACAATACAGTTTTATCTACTCCACACAAAACTTTGCATCAATTTTCATGATCAATTATCAATGGCTCCTAATGATTTGAATCAACGTATGTGCTTAGGCTGGCCTTGGAAGTGATAGCTATTTAACCATCGAGCTTAATCGCTTCCCGTTAGCTTGAGTTTATTTAAACACCTTCTAGTGAAGGGTGGCTTATATTGTGGCACCCCGAGCATCCCTAAAAGAAGACGAGAAGGTCAGGTGTGGGTCAAAATACGTGTATTCCAGACGGAAAGTAAGGGAACTGCTGGCATAGTCGACAGGCCAGCCCACGTAGCTAGCTTCGAGAGGGCCGCCAATATTATGTCCGACTGACCGACAGCCAAAACAAGCAATACGCTACATATATGGTTATGATTAGCGACAAACATGAGTATAATTCCTTTTAGTTCATTGCACGCTGTAGCAGCCTGGAGGTTTCCTAGGCTTAAAAGATGGCCATGCACTGGCGTGGCTTAAAGACCACTGCTTTAGTGGAAGTGCAATGATCGAGAATTGAATTCCCGCGGAATTGCAAAAGGAGGGTCGGCAATATATCTAGAGCGTTGCGTATCTCCTCGCCCTTTTATGCGCTATCCACGGCAATCCTATTCTTCTACATTTCCCGCAGATCGGTGATGTACTAAAAAAACCAACTAGACATACGCTGCACTGATAGAATGTGCGCTTAACTGAGGCGACACTTGACTGACTTTCTTTGGGTTTAAGTTTCGAATTAAGGGGAAGGAAATGTGTCGACCATTATGCATTTCCGTTAGTTAATAGTACTTGCCTAACAGCAAAGCCGTTTTATTAGCGACATTGTTTGACACCGTTTCGAGGGAAAAGATTTGGATTCCATTTATGTTGGTCTCTTTTCAGTACTGTTTAGCGATAAAATCTACCTCAGGTCTATCTAAGTGACATAGAGCAAAGGAGGTTTCGAATGTTCATTTAACTGAATCCCTCATGCAAATATCGCTAACAGTTCTATATGAACGATTTCAGTGCCTCAAATCCACGAAAGTGTAGCTTCAGTTGTAAATGACACTGCAGCGGAATGCGGGAACGACGCAGTTGCTGGCAAAGCAGTAGTCAGAGATTTCCCCTTCCACAGCGTCTACCAACAACGTAAGGCATCAATTTATTCCCAAAGATAAAAAAATTATTAGCACAAACAATATGCATTACCTCTTTGCAGAAGGGTGACAGGATATGGACAAATCCCAAAGGCTGCACCGCATAGTGGAACCATAATGAGGAGGCTCGTCGTAGTGGCGCTCGTGTGATGGTGCAGACTCAGCAACGTCTTACGACACAGGAAGGCATGGATGAAGTTGTTGGCACTTCTGTATTTGACCAACTTGATTGTCCAAATAGGAGTTGTGCTGCGATATGTCATTAAGGTTGTCAGTGTCAGCATACTTGAACTAGTTTGATGCTCGTTGACACCATAGAGCTATCCTTGGGCTGAATAGATGACGGGTTGTACGTACTTCCGAAAAAGGGGAAATTAAAGGTTTGGTACGCGTTTTGAAAATCGGATTCTCCGAGGTGTTCCCCTCCTTGATGAGGACATTCTAATTCCTCATTTTCGCCAGGGCTCTAAAGCTAGGTACTGTACTGTATGTACTCATTACTTCACACTCTAATCCCAAATGTGGAAAGCTTATACAGAGTTCACTTCTCCCCTACCTACTTTCTCCATTTGACTTGTCCGAGCTCTTGCACGCCCGAAAGCTCAAGCCACTTTTCCTCTTGTGATCGACATGAAGATAGGGTAACGTCACATCAGTTAGCAGGCCAGGAAGATGTAGATCTTTTTAGGTAACAACTTCGTTTTATTCCTTTTACCTCCTATGGGCCTCTGTCCCACGCTTTTACCAGTCCGAGGAAACACGCATGAAGACCAGTTTCGTCGCCAATGTTGTAGTCCGTTCGCTCTCCCGTTACTACTCTCTGGGTGCCTTCAAGGACAAGGTATGTGATTCGTGTGTTCAAGAAAAAACATTTTTGTCTTTTTTCCTACCCTATCATTTAAATAATCCCATTTTCAGTTTCAAATCCCATTTGGTCTGTCAAGTTGTCTTTCGATGCAGCGTCAGGCATGCGGAGCCCGATTTCCTTACTTGCCAAATATATGCTGGCTACCCTCAGATACCTTGTAACTTATTGTGCTAGAACGAAAACGGCGTTGTGGGATATCTCTGACCTTGGAATAATAACACATTCCCTTCGTTTCTGAGCTGCACTTGTATAGGTCAAATAAATAATTCAAATGATATCATTGTGATTAGTTTATGCTGTAGACCGGCTGTGGACCTACTTTGACTCCTATTTGAAATCAAAGCGCTCTTTTGCTTACATTGGTTCACCGTTTTAAAGTGAAAAATTAACAAAACACCTTTAGATTCTTGAGTGCTGGGAGTTATTACTGCCAGTGAGATATGCTGCCCTTTGGCATGCAAAGACGATATCATACATTCGTACTTCCATCTATCCCATCCTTTCATTTAATCCAGCAACGTCATCACTGCCGTATTTTTGACTTCTTTCTGCATCAAGCCATTTTTTAACCAGGAGTATTTGTGAAGCATAAAATCATTTTTGCTATAGCCAAAAACGCGGAGTGAGCCAAGTCAGATTTCATTCAGCGGTAAATTTTTCGTTATTCTGCTTCAAGGCTCGCATAGACGAGCTGTAGGTGCAGGATTCCAAATCACATTTCATATAGCCAGCCACCTTGTAGAGCCTTACAATGGTATTGGTTTGGCTGCACTGCCTTCTCCCCTTTCTCCAGGCCACATTCAAGGATGTTGCACGCGAGTTGACCCGGCGGCTTGTCAAGAGTGGGATTTCCGATGACGAAGGCAAGTGTTCTCTTGTGACAGCCGTGGTACAGGTTTCATAGTGGTGTAGGAACAGTCCTTTTTATCATTATTTTTGTTTGATTTGGAGTTCGTTTGTTATTTCGTCCACGCATATAATGATGCTCGCACAAATCATGTATCCTCGTCAATATTTCTCTCCATAAGTCAGCCATCGTTGACGCTAGAACTTCTTTGTGCTGCCCTAAAATTGTCCCGAAGGGCTTACGAAGGAATGCTTACATGTCAGGACGTGTCTTCAGCTACCAAGGAATCGGTCACCATGTGAAGAGCAATGACAAATTTCACTCATGAAATAAGCCGGACACCGAAAGGCATTTTTTTTCTGTGATTTTAGTTCAGCGAGAGATATCCCGGATAACGAATCGACTGGTGGCACCCTGCCGGCGATCGTCAGGCGATTCGCGGACAAGGCGGCCCGTACCTATCTCCCGTCTTGACGATCTCGCCTGGGCAGAGGCTCTGAGCGATATCAGGATCAACAGAGTTCAGCCTATTTAGTCTCAAATCTACTTACTGACTCAGACTCATTGCTGCATTCGCATATCTTGTATATTGCCTCTGTTCATTTTAGCGAATTGAAGTGTCTTTCGTATGACTGGGTCTTGCCGACTGTTGGAAGAGGAAAGACCAATTTTGGGGATTTCGTCGGATGTCTCCATGTCGGAGATCGACGTCTTTTGGAGTTCTGAGCTCCATGGCCGATCTTAAACATAAAATAAAAGGGTTCCAGTGTCACTGTCGTTCTTATGGTTGAGCGATGACCGTAGGCAAGCCAAGTACTCCTCCTTCTCTTTGATTGCACGCTCCGCTAGGCTGTGAAAGCTAATAAGAGGGAGTGATGGTCTTCGAAACGCCTGGGCTTGCCCTCATAATTTGAGGACTTTCATAGCACACTGTTGCGAACGAGGTAAATTTATCATTGTATGGAATGGTTTCGTCAGCGAGGACGAACTGGACCTAATTGAGTTCCGCGTAGTGGTCGTTTCTATTTAGTTTTCCATGTGGATCTCTTCATTCCATTCTACGAAGGTGGTATCTCCCTGGTTCTGTCTGAACGCATATTAGTTGGCTTGGACCGCTTCGTACTTTTATACCAGCATTGGTGATGAGGTTACTTCGGCATCAATCTCCCATCGATTCTTTGCGGTTCCCGCCGATGCTCCTCTCAACAGCGCATAGTTTGATCTTGATGTAGTAGATATCTATTGGTTTTGACTTAACCTGCCACAAAATACATAACGAGCTTGATTTTTGACACATCCGGGAAGGTAGGTTTAGTTGCCTTGGGAAGTTGGGTGAGGCAAAGCAAACGATTCCACGAAAGTCAAATTTGGCGGAAATAGATGTCAACATCGCAGGTATTTCTAGGGATGATAGAGGCTTGCCGACTCAAATTGGAGCTTCTCTTTTCAAGAATTTCCTCGCGCACTTGTGCAAATTGCAGCCTTCAGTAGTGTTCGAGGAATTGTCGCTGTGATAGCTAACTGAATAAATCGAATTGCAAAATGTGCTACTCGATACATTTTAGTTGTACTGTAACCGCTACCAACCCACGTTAGCTACACCCATATATGGGAGCAAAAGAGATTCTCTCTGTTCGTCATCCGCCTTGGCAAACAGCTACCAGTCGGAGTTATTGATGTCAAGTTTCAAATCGACTTTTAAGTTGAAAATAAATTTCGTACCGATCAAAGACAGAATCTCAGGCACTGCTGGACAATACGCGCTGCTGATGAAAATAGATGGACCTCCACGAAGTCCCACTCTTCGACGACAAACCTTTACCATTCTTTCACCATGTGGCGAAACAAGTACCAGAGCGTAATAAGTTTGCATTAATGAACCAAGTCGACAGGTGGTGGAAAGAGGTCACTGCCAGAAGAGTGCCAATGCCCTCATATTTAAGCAATGCTTACGACAATGGTGTGGGTGGCCCCGGTGTCAATGGGGTGGCCCTCATCTATTCGCAGATCAGATGCGTGGATGTTAGTGCCGTGTGAGCACAGCACACTCCTTGGTGTGGCAATGCATCTCTGCTGCTGGTTCACCACCGCTGCATTCCTTTGTGACATCATCAGTACACAAATTGATCGCGAAGAAATGGTTGACTCTACACAACTTTTCTCTTCTCATGCCAAAAAATGCATCTTAAATGCGAAACCCGTGAAACACCCATTCAATGGCCAAGCAGAATGATTGCACAGTCCAAAGGCTACACTGCATAGTGGAAGCATAATTTCCCAAACTAAAATAGGTGAACAAGTAACCGAAGCAACTTATTTTGGTTGTACGGTCGGAATGTGTTTTTGGTTAAAATAGCTTTTTGGATGACATACGATCAGATTGCATCAATACCGTGGTCAAGGTGCTGCCACTAGTTTCCAAAGAGGAGACGAGTTCTGGTCCCCTGTAGAATCCTGATAACTTGCAAAGCAATGTGAGGTGTCCACCTCTTTCTAGTCTTCTCGGTGCGGGAGTTTGCAACCAGAATGCGGACATTACGTGGTCGCAGATCCAAAGCGAATGGAGTGTTTCCAACTAAGAGGGAACCTGACACACACATGGGATCTTAATTTCTCCTTCACAAGTGTCGCATTAAATTTGGTGGAATTTGTTTGGTCCGAAACGTAACCTACTATTGCGAAATGCCATCGTAGCGAATTCTCGAAACACGTGACGCCAATGTTTTCTCGTGGTCAGCAAGCCGAGGCATTGCTGAGTGTTGCAGAAGGTGTCTGCGCGAAACTTTCACCTCCATGATCGTATGTCCGAAAAGGAAGTAATGCGGTTGTGGTTAGCTTTGCTAATTTGATTTAAAATAAGGTTAACTTCTTGCAGCGGCTTCGTCCTCCAGTGCTGCTCGGGTGGGAGAGGGTTCGCGATTCGTCCCTGTGCCATTTACACGCGCTCACGCTCAATCCGAGCTCAATAGACTTGCATTGCAATCGGAAGATGCTTTGTGAGAGTTTATCATGTTGACATTTCTATCACTGTCTGAAAGCTCACCATTTGCTGCCTTAGCATGCAACACCGGTCGTTTTTGTGGTGAAACTGGAAATCAGCTCCACTTCTCAAGTGGACGCATTTAAGCTTAAATGATGCCAAAATCGAGGCTTACCGCGATATGTGGCTCTGCATGGCATTTACCGATGACCACGAAAATGCAAATTAAACTTTCCCCAGCAATTTGGCGTGGATATGGGAATGGCGTGCTGAAATGCAAAACACGGTATATTACAAACGCTATTGTCATAGTCTTACCGTATGTACTATGGCTTACGAATAAAGTTGAGCCTTAAAATTCATTATCCAAATGAGGTCATCGACTGGCGACAGACCTGTCTGGCCAAGCCGTGCAAGCATTGGAAGGCCAAACAGGACGAAAATATAGACAAATTTAGACAACATGAATCGATTAGGACGTTGATTAGTGGCACGAGGGCATTGCCAAAGAGGTCACGTTGCCCACACCAGTAGACGCTTCAAAAGCAAGTCATGCGCGCGGAGAATGGTATTCGTAAGATCGCGGCCTACACTGTCTCGATGACAGCAACAGTAGCGAAGTGTAGTGCACAGAGTTTCGGAAAAAAGGGCGAAGAGAAGGCTTTTGCTAAGGCCGATAAGTGTGCAGGATGCAAGAGTTGACTAGGTAGTAACCTCTCAACAAGCCCAACTCTGTTTTGATGCTGAAATCAGCATATGCGCAATCTGTATGGCAGCGGACAGGGGCTAATACTGATGCCCACGGCTGGCCAAAGCTGACCAACAGTGGCAGCCACAGGCTGGGACACAGCACAGACGCAGAATAAACCATCGTCACTGTGAGTGACCGGACCACTCTCAGCACATTCTTTGTCTGCTCCTAAATGAGGGTCGTGGCTGTGACTACTGCTAACGCGTGGCTCCGTTGACTGGTGCAGCAATGAAGCCATGACGCTACCAGCTCGAAGCTCAATCGGAGCAGCGTCGACCTACTGCCTTCTATGCCAGCATCGGATTATTCGTTTGATGCGAAGGAACGGAAGTGTTCCACACGTCTCGCATTCTCACTCCAAAAATGAAATTGCGAGAGATGTCATGGCATTGGCTTAGTAAGTTGGTTCCTTCAATGCTTAGAAATGAAATGACGCCTATCTGTAGCGCCAGGCACATTACCTAGGGCGTAGTGTAACACCACCCAAATTGGTTCCTTGAGAAAGAGCATTAAAATTACAAAACTTAGCCTTATTTCCGATTCATACTGCTTACCGAGGCTGCGTATGACCCTCGCAAGCCGGCTTACAATCTCAAAAGTTTGTCCAAGCATGATGAAATCACGTGAACACTGTCCCACCATAATTTAAAGCCACATAACAAGTTCGACGTACAACACCGCATCCTGCACCTTTAAAATGAAGGACTCTGCGTCGCGTATTGCCAGTGGGTGCAGTGTAAGTCATGAAAGGTTCTGCATGAAAGTGATCTAATTGGATGCATTTCATCATTTGCTCTACTGCCAACGTTATAGTAGTGGCGGGAGTTCCATCCAGTTGTAATTAGGTGACAATATTGATACTGTGGTGGTTGGGACGATGGAATAAGCCCGACCCCGACTTCAAACTACCTCATTAAATGTAGAATTACGTCCCAAGGAGTGGGTGCCGTCACCGCATCACGCGCTTTTGAGTTGTCCTAACGAAAAGTAGCTGTGCGGTCAATTCGGAGGCCCGTGTAATTGCCATACAAATGAGTGAAGAGCAACGCCTTGTCCGCGCCCACTTTAATTGCTCGACGACAGCGACGGTGGCACAGTAGTGATTTGCCGCCACAAAGTGAGTGCACCGACTGGAGCACCTGGGCCAAGTGTAAGCGTGGCCTGGTCCTCCAGTTGACTTTGTGCTGCTAACTCGTCAGGCGTCGTTGAGCGTCGATTATTGGTTGGCAAGGGGTGAGTAAGCAAAAAAAAAGGCGGATCTGGTTAGGCACACATACACACACACCCACAAGAATGCAAGGGCAAAGTGAGGCAGGTTGTGTGCATTCCTCATCATGACCGTGCATTCAACAGCAGGGATGTGATGCAACTGCGCCCCGGTTGGATTGTGAATGCCATAGCGCAAAGTAATGCTAAAAAAACGTGGAGGAAATGGCTCCTTTGTATCCGTTGCGTGCCAAACAGTGAAGCACGTATGGATGGACATTTGACGACGAAGTGCGCAATCCTCACCTGAAACGTGTCGTGGGAACGAGCTTAGGCCTCGGTGGCGCATTGCTTAGCCCATTAGCTCCATGCACTACTTGCGACAATCTGACACACTCAAATGCAAAGCACTGAATTGGGAGGATGGACAGTTTTTGTTATCCTCCGCTGAGACAACTAACTTTATGTTGCACCTTCTCACGCCTTGCTGAAAGAGACTTGGAAACCTTATTAAATGAGGAGGTGTTGTGGTCATCGCTGTAATCCATCCCTTAAATTACTCCCGTCACAGATGCGATGCCAAGGCGATGTTTCATTTGTGTTGCCTTTCACTTCGCGACCACAGAGGTCTCACGCACCCACTATTATTCCCCAACTGATGAGACCGCCACTGAGAAATCGGTGCAACTTCCAGCTGGACGATGGAGGAGCTTCTTATGATCACTTTGTAGACCGCTGCAACACTCGGATTGGACAGGAGAATGACCGCACATGAGCAGGTCGTAAGCGAAAATTCACTCGGTTGGCACCCTCAGAATCCAGACCACATCATCATGTCCTACACTATGTCCCCATCACTTGGAAAGTGTTGATCACAACTGGCAAATTGACAATGTCATTTGTTGCCGATCTCCCATGCCGAATGCACACTGCCGTTGTGTCAGCAAGGCGTTGTACTCCATGGATCCTCCCAGTGTCGGTGCAGCAATGCATGCATGGAATAGGCCACATTGAGCCCAATGGAGCAGCTTGGCGCACTTCATTCATTGTCTACGTGTGGAGGTAAGGTGGAGAGTACTGATGAGGGCAATAACTGACTCACACTCTGTCTATTTTTGCGTTGGAGTGATGATGACATTTGGATTTTGCGGTGATTTATTTAGGAAATGAATGCGGAGTTAGAATGGGGAGAGTCGTCACTTGAGGGTCCACTCCCGAGCTCGTATGTTTTGAGGAAAGGGTTTATGTAGTGTTGGTGTTAACAGCTCTTAAGTCCTCTACCACAATCAAGGCATTTGTAACAAATCCAACAACGCATAAGGGCCACTCTACAACTTCAACTTCGCACACAACGCAACACAGCCGTGTCGTGGCGTTTAAAAGAAGGTATTAGTCGAGAAGTGGTAGCGAACCGGAATTTCTCGGCACCCACAATCAACCAATGAACGCCCAGTGCACAGCCATTGGCTGTCACGAGGCTGGTGAAATAAAATGGATGTGCAGCTGCACTGGCGCATGTCTATCTGGCGGGGAGCGCCACGAGTGGATGTACCGTCAAGCGCAGAGAGTCTTACGTCGACAAGTGGAGTTGGTGCGTGCAGGAAGGCGGTCACTCGCCTGTCCGGCCGTGGGATGTGGAAGTGGGTGCGGTGTTCGTGGCAGCTCCAAATGCTTCTCCTCGTTGAACTACGAGGAGGTGAGTCGGCACTCGGCGGAGATTGAGGCAGTGCTTCGCCTGCAACCAAAAGTACTCACCGCTGCCACTGTCAAACCCACGGCTGAGATTCGCCAGGTACGCTCTCTTCTGAAAGGTGCTGGTAGGTGGTGGCAGTGTTTGCAGGCGTGTGAGTATGTATGCGGAAGTGTGCGATGATGTTGCCGTTGGCATCGGTGTGATTGATGGCGTGCACCTTGCTGACAGGATAAGAAGAACTGGAAGCGTAACGCGGACAAGAACGACTCGGCGATGCTGCCACTGCACTACGACTTTTCGGATGCGAAATTGACGACATTGGGGGAGCGGGGAGCGCTGCGTGAAGCGGCGCGGTGTCTGAAGTGCGCGGACGCGCCATGCCAACACAGCTGTCCTACGCAACTGGACGTGAAGGCGTTCGTGGGAAGTATTGGCAAGAAGAACTACTACGGCGCCGCTAAGGCCATCCTATCGGACAATCCGAACGGCCTGACCTGCGGCATGGTTTGTCCCACCAGTGACCTCTGTGTCGGTGCCTGTAACCTCACCGCCACCGAGGAAGGTCCCATCAACATCGGTGGTTTGCAGCAGTTTGCTGTCGAGATGTTTGCCAATATGGATGTGCCGCAGGTAGGCATTTGATACCTCCTCTCCTGCCTAGCATGCTTTACCCTCTCCCCTACCATGCCATGTTCCACTCCCCTTTCACCGTTCTCTGCGGTCATAGTCCATTGGCTCGCATTAAGGGACGCTTAGTGCACAAGTCGGCGCAGGACTTTAAGGTAGCGGTGTCAAGTGGAAATGGAAGCTTTGGCTGCTCAATAATTTGCCGCAACGCAAGGGAGCGAGAAATGCAATGAAGCTAACCACCTTTAAATGTGCTAATTTTTGCATTGATTTGCACTAATGCAATTTCTTCTTGACACTCAAGGATGGACACTGAGGAGGCGAGTTGAACGACGCTAGAGAGCGCAGATCCATCACTCGTCTGCTGCATCTACGATGAAGGTTGATTTGGAGCAGCAATCATGCGGAAATTGTTGTCATACTTGGTTGGTTACTTGAGCAGCTGTGGCGTCAAAGCCGTCAAGTGCATTTTGTTAGCGTGAGCACCAATAGTACTTCTCGCATGCGCCTCCCATTGAATGCCATGGGTGAGCGACGTGCAGGTACACAATCACTTTCATGGCATGGCGAGACATCATAATGCCACCGCGTCCTTCCGATGGAGCACATTCTTACCTGATCTTCTTGAATGGTAAGAGGGGAGGCGCACGATATGGTCTAGAAAGCCTTTGCTGCAGTGAGTTCACTACACTAATGTGGATCATGTTTTCACTTAGCTAGCTACTATGTTTTGAGTGCGTGAAGGCATTTTCGGATGTGCCCTGCTACGCTCTTACGTGGGAGTGCACTGTTCTGCAATTGCGGAACACTGCTGGTACGAGATACTAATATCCTTTATGTGCTGAGTTTGCCAAGAATTGATCGTAGCACAGCACTTACTGGATCTTGAGTTCAGTGTGCATGTGCCACTCCATAGCATTGGACAAGATAAGGCGGGTACAACGGTCTGAGTCTTCTTTGAAGTTGGTATAAGCCAAAGTGCTGTGGAAGAGGATGTCATTGGCAAGCAGGAGGAACATGTCACGGAGCGGAGGTACAACCCGCAGAGACTCAAGTGCCCACGTGTATCTGCGCGCGGTTGAGCGAGGTGCCGAGGCCACCACGGCGGTGCCGCATCGAATTAGTTTTTCTTAATAACCGACGTGACTACTTGTAGTTGGCATAGGTTGACAAGCAATGGAGGATTGCATCTGACGAGGCGATTGTGTCTAGCGAGGCCGATTGTATTGTAGGTGGTGGATCCAGCAATAGTGGCGAGGACAGCGGGGGATCCGCACTATGACACGAAGATTGCACTGATAGGCTGTGGACCGGCGAGCATCTCATGCGCCACTTTTCTGGCGCGGTTGGGCTACCGTAATGTGCACATCTTCGAGCGTGGTGAGCGGCCTGGCGGACTGAGCACGACGGAGATCCCTCAGTTCCGTTTGCCCGGTGCCGCTGTCGCCTTTGAATTGCAGTTGCTGCGCGACCTCGGTGTGCGTATCTTTACGGGACGTCCCTTCTCGGCCTCTGCAGCCGAGGTCTCCGACTTCGTTGCCACGCCTCACGGTGTGACATTGGGGAGTCTGCGTGCTGCAGGCTACAAGGCTATCTTCCTGGGCTTTGGGTTGCCCAACCCACATTCCACAGGTGTGTTTACCGGTCTCACGTCGCAGCAAGGTTTCCTCACCTCGAAGGACTTCCTGCCTTGCGTATCGGCCGCCTCAAAAGGCTGTTTGGGCTGCGACACTGCGCGTCTGCCGGACCTGAAAGGCAAGCGGGTAGTGGTGCTGGGCGCTGGTGACACGGCGTTCGATTGTGCCACGTCAGCATTGCGGTGCGGAGCCTCGCGAGTGACCGTATCCTTCCGCAAGAGCTTCACCACCATCAATCCCGTGCCTGAGGAGATGGAGCTGGCATGGCAGGAGAAGTGCGAGTTCTTGCCCAACCTCGTGCCCAACGAGGTGCACCTCGGTGATGACGGGCGAATCAGTGAGTTGAGTTTCGTGCGGCGCGAGCGCAACGACGACGGCTCGTGGTACACGGATGACAAACAGGTGGTGAAATTGAAGACAGATGTCATTATCACCGCCTACGGTGCGGAGTTGGACGATGTGGACGTGCTCAGTGCCATGGAGGGCGTAAAGCTGGCGCCCAGTGGCTTCTCGGCTGGTCTACCCGTGGTGGATGCTAAGACGATGCGTACAAACCTGCCCGACGTGTGGTGTGGTGGCGATCTGACGGGCTTTGCGCACACCAGTGTGGAGGCGACGAATGACGGCAAGACGGCGGCATGGAGCATCCATAGCACTCTGTTAGGTGAGCCGGACTTGCCGATGAGTTTGCCACGCTTCACAACACCAATTGATGCGGTGGATGTGTCGGTGGATGTGTGTGGCGTGAGGTTCGAGAATCCGTTCGGTCTGGCCTCAGCGCCACCGACTACGTCGAGTGCAATGATTCGTCGCGCCTTTGAGGCGGGTTGGGGCTTTGCAGTGACAAAGACCTTTGGTTTGGATAAGGACTTAGTGACCAATGTCTCGCCTCGCATTGTGCGCGGTCCTACGGGAGGTCATCTGTATGGACCGGACCAGTCGGGCTTTTGCAACATAGAATTGATAAGCGAGAAGACGGCAGCCTATTGGATACAGAGTATAAAGGAGCTGAAGCGTGATTTCCCAGAGAAGAGGGTGATAGCGAGCATAATGGCGAAGTTTGATGAGGTTGACTGGCGCGAGATCGCAGAGCACACGCTGACGGCGGGACCGGACGCACTGGAGTTGAATCTGTCGTGTCCTCATGGAATGGGAGAGCGGGGCATGGGGATGGCGTGTGGTCAGGATCCACGGTTGGTGCACGAGATCTGCAAGTGGGTGAAGAGTGTGACGGGTCCAGGTGTGCCGGTGTTTGCCAAGCTGACGCCCAATGTGAGTGACATCCTGGAGATTGCACAGGCCGCGCGGGAGGGTGGAGCAGACGGAGTGACAGCGATCAATACGGTGTCGGGGATAATGCACTTCGACAGTGACTCTTCACCCTGGCCACGTATTGGCAAGGCGCGACGCACTACCTACGGTGGTCTGTCGGGCAATCTGGTGCGACCAATGGCGCTGCGAGCGGTGAGCTGGATCGCAAAGAAGTTGCCAGGCTTTCCCATCCTGGCCACGGGTGGTATCGACTCTGCGGAAGCGGGCATGCAATTCCTGCAGGCCGGTGCCTCCCTCTTACAGGTGCATACCTCACCACCTTTCTCTTTCCTCTCTGCCCCTTCCCCCTCTCGCCCTCATCCTTCACATGTGCGCATGGCCTTCGAGAGGCTCTATTTTCTCCATTGGAGATTGTCTGCACTATCACCTTTCACCGATTGCAGGTGTCGAGTGCCATCCAGAACCAGGACTTTACAATCATCGAGGACATGGTGACTGGACTCAAAGCCGCCCTCTACTTAGATGGTCGGGAAGGTAGGCTTGTTCATTTCTCGTCCATTTAACCTCTCTCCCCAAATATCACTCAATTAAGCCTGAAGACAGAGTGCTTCCAATCGCATTTGCCCCACAGCCTGCTTAACTTCGTTGCCGATTGATTTTTTATTTGGCTAGAACTGATGTCACCTTAGATTTGAGTGCACATTCGCTCAATTAGGAAGGAGGAGGAAAACGCATGGGTTTGGTTTGGGTTGTGTACGTGAAGTTGGAACATCAGGCGAAAATGATAGTGTTGAAGTGAGAAATGGAATTGCTCCCGTAGTTTACAGTTCGGTCGTTCGACAACCGCTGTAGCTGTCACCTAAGAGTGCGATTTATGCACGTACGTCAGAGGACGATGCGTTACGCATGGCTGCAATGCCTCTGATCAACTGACTGTCGCCAGTTCGGATGTGTGTGTAGGTGTAACTTTTTGTTCACGTAGAATCGCTCAGAGACACGAAAAGGCAAGGCAAGGCAAGGCAAGGCAAGGCAAGGCAAGGCAAGGCAAGGCAGAGGTCGAGTCTCGGGCCTTGCACAGAGTTGTGGGTACCGCCCCGAATTTCACCGTCTTACCCACTATTGTACACTACCATCACAAGTGGATGGCACAAGGCAGAGAAAGCAGTGACGAGTAGACGTGATTTGTGATAGGGTGTGGTGCGTTGTTTATTCCTTTGTGGCGAAGGTACAAAGCCTATTTAAGGGTTGCTGGTGGTGGCCTCTCGATTCCGTCGGGCTGTTAAGGCAAACTACGCCTTTGTGGCGGCGGTGGTGTCTCATCTGTGTCCAGGGGTGGGCGTCATTACCGTTTGTCTGCCCCAATGTCGTCAGCATTTTCAAGTGCTGTAGCTGTCGTCTTGCGAGACACTCTTCATTGACTTAAGCTAATTCAATCAAGCTGGATTGATGAGAAAGCCTCTGATGATCACTGAATGAAACGATTAATCGTTGATGGTGAAACGTCGTCGGCTACAACTGAATGGATTGGCAGCTACTCAGTTCTCTAATGTTGTGTCTGATGAAATTTCACTCAGCATTATAGATGGGAGTCCACAAATTGATTTTGGAGGTGGCTCTCGATGGCGCAGGTGCTTCGACTACTTCAACACGTCGAAACAACTGTGATGCGAAACGTTGCAGTCAGTGATTTAACGAATGGCGTTTGGTGTGTCTGTGACGCGCCAAGATGTGCGGATTAATGTGCCTCATTTAGCATTGAGCTCGCCGTCGTTCTTACCGCAGGAGCACTGGCACATCGGTGGATGGGAGTGTAATGAGACGTGTATATGTATAGATATATATGTATAGATGTATGTGTGTGTGTATGCGGATACAGAGCACTGGAACTTCCAGAGCGCGGATCTGGGCGAGCGACAGCAGCGAGGGAAGCCGGTAAAGGAGGCAGGAGCACTTGGTGGTGAGCAGCTGCCCTATTTCGGACCGGCGCGGGCAGTGCGCGCTAAGGCGTGGGCACAGGAATGCTCTCAGTCTGCCGGCGGTGTCTCCGTGGCTTTGGCTGAGCGCCACCTGGACCGTCGCCTCTGTCGCCCCAGCCCACGCTCTTCACCCCCCACTGTTGCTGACATAATTGGGCGGGCTCTGGACAAGGTGGGGACCTACAACGAGCTCAACAACAAGGAGCATGTGAGTCGTCTTTGTGCACGCATTTGGTGTCCAACTATCCATTCTCCATGCCGCGTCCATTTGTCCATCCATCGTCAGTTTTCCTTCGAACTGTCGCATCAGGGGTTGGCTTTTGTTGGCTGGCCCTGTTATTGCTCTTGTCCATTGTGGACCTGACTGAGCACTATTTTTGGCAGGTCAGCACAGTTGGCGTCACTATTGAGACAACAAAGTGGCTGGGTGGCGTTCTGCTCCTCCATCTGATTTGCGGCGTGTGTACAAGTTCTAGCTAGATGCGTGGAAGAATCACGGAATATGCACAAGCACTTCATGCGTTCTATGCGATGGCTTGAATAGATTTACGCAGTATTAGCACGAAGCAGAGGAAAGTAGGCTTTCTTTACTTCCGGTAGGTGGATATGTAGGTGCAACACGTTGTGTGGAAGTGGCAAAGTGCTATCGGTGACACTGCGTGGCTCATTGAGGTTACACGTTGTAAAGCGATGGAATGGAGGCAGCCAACTTCAGCTTGAACAAGTATTGAATGGAAGGAGTTGTGTGCTGGTCATGTAGCAATTCACAGCGTTGCAAATGTTGCTCTCACAAGCGGACGCCAGGCGAAGTAGAAACCGTCTTTATTCGTTAGTTAGATGGCAGCCTTAAACCACACAGTCACTTGCATTGAAACCACTCGTATTGTTTATCATAGTGGCAAATGTGAGGATGCACGCACACATGCGGGATGGGTGAGGGGCTGTGGTGGAAGTTGAAGTGATCGAGTGGGTAAGTGGGTGGGTGGATGGATGGGCGAGTAGGTAGGTGGGTGAATGTTGCGCTGGTGATTTAATGGTGTTGGCGCCACTGCAGGTGGTGGCGCTGGTGGACGAGGAGATGTGCATCAACTGCGGCAAGTGCTACATGACATGCAACGACACGGGCTACCAGGCGATCGACTTTGACGCCAAGACTCACCTGCCGGTGGTGCGCGAGGCCGACTGTACGGGCTGCACGCTGTGCTTCTCAGTCTGTCCTGTGCCCGACTGCATCCGCATGGTGGAGCGCAAGACGCCCTACGTGCCGAAGCGTGGCATTCCTGTTGCATCCGCAACCCCCGTCCCCTGATCGCTTGAGTTGAAGGCTATATGCCAGCTTGTTATGTCCTCCTCTTTCTTAGTTAGCAATAGGCAATTTTGTTCTACCGGATTTATAGCACATAAAATTTCAACAGATATAGCAGACTCCAATCATTTTCCGGTTTCGCATTTTATTTTGGCGAAGTAAAATAGACCTCGTCGTGAAAAAAATTATGGGAAATTAATTGGCTGAACATATGCGGCTATTTTCCGACTAAACAGTAACTTGGCCTGCTGCACGCATTCCACTTTTTTTTGAAATCTTGGCTTTTTTTGGCTGCTACAGGCATTTGCGTCTGTATGAGATTTTCTGGGTAAATGCAGCACAATATAGTCTTGCTGAATTGTCAGTGTCGTTTCTTTTGGGGTAGGGTATATGCATGGCGCCGTAGTGCATTCCACGGCCTTTCATTATGATGCAGTGTATGGCGAAGGCTTTTCTCAATGAGCGCCTATTTTGTTATCTTAGCACCGTTCTCCCTAACTCGAGAGGGTCGATCACCTAAAAATTTGCCGATGGCAATCATTTTTAATTTGTTCTAATTCTGTCTTTTTAAGGATTTTCCTACACAGTGTTAAAGATTGGGAATGCTTTGTGAATGAGAGCATTGCGAGATACTTACTCAGAAAATCGCTTGATGAATTCCTATTATCCATTGTCATTGCCCAGTTTGCATTGCAGGCTTAGGGTTGGATCTTTACCAGCGTCACCTCTTGAGCCGAGTTCACTCGCTGTTGGTTTTATGCCTTTTTAATAATTTAAAATTTAGGTCCCAATCGGCAACAAAGTCTGCCTTATACACCTTTTTACCGCTTTCGTTTAAGAGGATACAGCCTTATCCGCTAAGTGTGACGATTTAGCCGAATGCTCTGAGACTTGCTTTGATTCCTCTGAATGCTCGAAGGTTAGCTATTGCCCTAGGTTTAACGACTTGTCTGAGCGCTTTTCACTACTTCGATGAGAACTAGGAAGACATAAATTCCACAATAAGTGTGCAAGGCACAATATCCTTCTCTCGCTTCAAGGAACAATTACTTTTAATGTGAATTGCTACAAGAACCATTATACAGGAAGGGTTGGCAGCTTAATCGCTCTGAGTGAGTAAGTCTGCTGTAAGTGTTACTATGCTGCAGGTACGGCCTAAAGTGGTGTCGCAAAATTTGCTATCTTCTCAGCGTTGGCAAAAACTTTATTTAAGGAGCCAGCAAGAATTTTCTTTTTAATTATAAACCGGCCTACCAATATTGTATTGATAAGACGGAGAATAACCTTCCCAGTTTTTTCCTCATAAAAACACCGCAACAAATAACCATTCGAAATCTCCCTCATGGTAGGGACGAATGCTCGAATATTTGGCAAAAACGTTGCAATCAAACACACGGCATTTAATAAAGTGCACTCGAATCCAAAATAAACGTGTCTGTCTCGGAAACAAAAGCAGACGTACCACTGGTACGGCATGTGAATTGTCGACGTAGGTAAGGATTGAGGAGACTCAAAAGCCACAACCTCCTAGCCGAAGCATAGTAAAGGAGATCTGAGTGGTCCATTGCCGAAACCTACAGTTTAACAACAATCTGAATATAGCCTAGCTGCTCCCTCTGGCGCTTCCATTGGTCAACCTCCCTCCGCGGCCAGCGTAATTGAGTCGGTGCCGTGAGAAGGCATCCACCATTCAACCGCCTTGACCACCTAACTTGCGTGCACCTGCGCTAATTGTTGACCGAGACGTCACTACTCGGCCTTGATGATTCTTGCGGTGGGAACGCGTAGTAGCTACACCTTTCTTCCCTAGCATAGCTCTCAATTAGGGGACAATTGTAGATCCAGTAGCAGTTTTGCGAGCAACCGTGGTCAAAGTAGTTTAGCGCGACCAAAACGACGCGATCATTCTTCCTTGGCACTTTGTTTCGATTTCATTGTTGCCTAATCACAACTTTGGATGTTATAGCCAACTCGTAAAGAAGTGAGAGCGAACAGTATCTTCACTAAATTAACATCTATGAGCAGTCCCGAAACAAAATTTTCAGGCAGTTAAAGGCAGCGGTCAGAGTCGCTACTGTTGTTAACATCATTACGGTAAAGTGGAGCTGGTGTAATTATCAAGGTTAGGCGCCATTATCAAACCTTCCGATGCGGACAGGCCTTCTTCTGTCAAATTTATCCTTGCCATTGCCCTTTAGAACTGAATTTGCTGCTTACCGCCGCCACTACGACACCCAAAATCTTCCCTGATTCTACAGAAGAATTGTCGGGGCCTTTAAATGTAGACAAAACTGAAGGGAAGGCTTAACTAATCAATGTGTCACTGGCGAATAGTTTAAATAGTCTGTTTTGGGAACCATAGTGCTACAGAGGAAGATTTCAGGGAAAGTTAAGAGATAAAAACTATTGCATTCACCGGCATTGTTGACAAGCTGAAGCACCTTTTTCCTTTTTACCTTGAGTAAAGTGGTTAATGCAAATTTTGGAAACCGGAGCATGAGAATCCCATGCCAGCTGCCAAACTGTTACACTTCGTATGTACAACAGGGCCTCAGGCTATTGATACCGTTGAGGTTACCCCTCATTTTCAGCAGTTTGCAAATTAAACTAAAGGGAAAGCATAAACTGTCAAGCCAACGAATTGGATCTGTAATCGCAGTCACGTGCTCAGAACTTTGGAGATGGGGTCGTGCATTTTATTAGTGACCTTAGAAGACCTCCAGTAATAAAATAAATTAACTGCGCGAAATAATTTTGTTACAAAAAACTGCCAAAGCGTTCATGCGTAAGTCTGTAACTTTTCAGGTTGTGTGAGAAATTAAACTAACCTAGTGGCGGAGAACGACGCCTTTCATACAAAGGGCGAAACAGTGGTGGGCCTACTTCAGGCATTTTAAAAGTGCCAGCACGCTAATGCATAATACCAATAATTAAAACTCAAACTCTCCACCAGTTGCTTGAATAATTTACAGAGAGGCGATTGACAATCAACATGGGACACATTTGAATGGAGTCGAAATCAGCAGCTTTGTTGAGAGCATGCAATCCTAACGCATTGTCTCTAAGGCTTGGGCTACTAGTTAAACTTCGATTTGACTACACCGCAATCGAAAAATTTACTTTTATGCTCACGCTGGAAGGCATGACCCCCGGGCAACGCCAGTCGTCCCTCAGCCCTCCGTCGACACCGACAGCGCATTACTTTTTGGGCTTCTGGTACGTCTATAATTTGCATGACTTTTAAAATCATTTACAGACTGACAGATCTACAAATAGCAGAATTCAACAACTCACGTTTTTGGTGGTAAAACTTTATTTTAGGCGACCACAAGTCTTAAGCTTGCAACAGATTTATTCAATTTCAAGCTTTCCCGCCATTTAATTAGTTTTGCAAAGATTTTTTAAGCACATCAACTCATTAAGATTTGGTCAAATTGACAAGGTTTGACACCATGTCAACGATCCCTCATGGCAGTGCAGCTCGACCTGGAGGTTAGCCCGGCTTGCCAACTAACTTCGGTGTAAGAGGTTCAGCCGACCATCAATGCATGCCTTGAGAGGTTAGTTTACCGGCCGCCTTTCCAATTGGTAAACGGTTAGGATCGCTTTAGCTGTTAGTAGCCTTTCTGTAGAGCACGAGAGCGGGATAGTATCGGAGATAAATGCAGTTCTTAGCCCTTCAGCAAGGGCATTTCTTTTGCACTGCTGCAATAGGCCACTTGCAGGAAAAATCTAGGTAGAAAATGCACAAAGTTGGGTCCACTTTCCGCTGCCACCACTGTAACGTCCCGTACATCCCTGGAAGACGGAGAGGAGGCTAAGCGTTGATCAGAACGCGTGTATTCAGTTCAGGAAGGAAAGGAACTGCCAGCATGGACAGGAGGCCAGCTCGCACAGCTAGGTTCTATATGCTCACCAGCAATGTGTAGGACCAAACAACAGGCCAAGCAAACAAAACACTACAACAGACGTTCCAAAAAGGACCATACTGTTGCTCGCAAATTTGATCTTACGCAGTTGATAAGGTTTTTCCTAAAATGTCTTTCGAAATCCTAACTACCTAGCAACGAATAATATAATCGGATCAGTTCATTCGCATGCCATTGGTATTTTATGCTAATCCCTGACTTCATTATTGGAGGTAAAATCCAGGCACTAATTACTTAATCAGTTCATTGTGTATTAAATGAGTAAAGGCTACAAACTGGGTGGTATCGATTATAAAATTAGTTTCTTCACGAGGCTAGGAAAGTATAATTCCGGGAGGAAGCCTCGGACTTTGACTGCCGAATTTGCCTAGCATTCGCCACCACGTCACTAGCCCCGTTGTGCACAATGGAGCCGTCAGATTACTCCAGTGAGATTCAAGAGGACTGGACAAATAGAGAAAACAGTGAAACAATATGCACGAGCCTGAAGACAGTTGTAGAATTTCTGAACCGATTTCACTCTTCGTGCCGCATAAGGCTTGCTGAAATGGACAATCGTCTTAAGACACTAGAACGCAAAATGGACCGTCTTGATGCGCATATAGCTTATAACGTGACTATACAGGAACAGATTAGCCGAAACACTGCAACGTAGTTACCCCCTTATTTGAGTCGCTGCTGCCATCTTATTTGCACCTGATGGGGTCACCTCTACCACTGATTTGCCCTTCTTATTTGCATTTTTACGTGACACTGCTACCTATTAAAATTTCAATTGCTTTTTTCCCTTCATTGGTTCAGAATTATGTTTCTTTGTCGACTAACTGTCGCTGGTGCAATATAACCACCTGAATTGAGAATATCGTGCGATCTGAGTACTCTTTGAAGGCTCCACATGATGAGTCAAAATCGAGGTTTATTATGAATTTACGGAGTAGAGTGCTGGGTAACAGGAATGACGCTTACGATCGGCAATGGATGGCTTTCTGTAGCCAACTTTCAGGTGAAACAAATACCACTTGCGGATTATCGGAGTGAACCCCTGAAGTGCCACGAGTGCGTCTGTCGTAGATACAAAGGTTCGCCATATCACAGGAAAATTCATTAGTGAGCGTGACCATCCTCTGCTTGGGATGTGTCATCCCAGTAAGTTCTTTTATGACAGTTACATGAATTCCAGTGAATTACCATCGATCCAAGATGTGAGCAAATGCCACGATATGGCTACATCAGGGCGGCACCCATTCAAGAGGTGCCGAGGATGCTCCTCCTCCGTTGTCTCTGTCGACGTTTAGCATCATGATCCCACGGATTTGGCTACTCAGCAAATGGTTTCCCTCCACAGCGTTTTGAAGAGCTACATATCCAGCAAAAAATGCGGCTATCTTTCTTATAGGATGGCATGGCCAGCAATGCCACCAATATAAAGCAGCATCAAGCGTAAATTTAGAAGAGGTATATTTGTCGAGGCGGAAACGCGATATGGCGTCTCAAGCAGATCACGCACCATCGGGACCAAAAGACGAAACTGGAGAAGCCTAAGAGATTTGCAGTACGTTACATTACTCGTACCGTTCGTATGGAAGACAAAATACCGGTATTGCTAAAATACGAAGACGAAAAATCCGACCCTACATGCGTCAGTTAAGTATGTACAAAGGTAACCAGTATCAGCTTAATCACCATCCGAGTCGGAGTCGCTGTTGGAGGAATCACTACTGGAAGAGTCACTATTCTCACCGTTATCGCCAGACTTAGAGTGACACCACAACAGCGTGGACAACTGAGCGCCGTGATGATTGAGAAGCTGCCTTGTCTCTATGATAGGTTGCTGCAGCTTGCCCAAAAGTTCGGCACGAAGGGTGGGTAAGTCATCAAGGTTGGCATACTTCTTCACCTCCTCTCGAGTCATCAAGCGGTGTTGAATAACGCCCCCTAGGAGGTTAATAGTGTTATTGGCAATTGAATGTAGTGAAGCCTACAAAAAAACATCCCCTGATGAAATGGACATACAGCAATGAGTCCTTTATTTCAAACAGAGCTGTTCGAGGCAAATAGGGGTCCTTGAATTTAGGAGTCTAAGGAAAACGGGATTGTGGCTGTGGTGGTGTTATACGATGCAAGAACAACGCACGGTCGCTGATAAAACACTTTTGTTGAAGGTATCAAATCGGAAATTACAAGTGTTTACATGGATGCTTCGGACGACTGTATATCTACCAGTGACGACCTTGACTACGAAGGAACCTAGTCCATAATCTCACCATTCACCCATTCGTTCCTTCATGCATTCAGCTAGTGTGAGACGCACGCATCATCTTTCGCGACTAAATTGGGCAGGAGACCAATGCCAGTGCAGGCGGAAAAACTGTGGAGTCCGGAAAAATTACGCACACACTCAGCAACCAGGAGTTCTTGGGATGGTTTGGGTTTACTAAGAGATCCATCCAAGCTGAAGGGCAGGTGTTCGTTGACAGTAGGACGCCACCGGAACGCCATAGTGAAAATGGAGAATGTAGTTAAAACTGCTTGGAATGCTTTAACTTCCCTTCATGTATTTAATAAACCAAAAAGTGGTAGATTGACTTTAACATCGATTTTATACTAGGCGGTTAAATATGGAATCGCCAACTCCTAAAGATAAGAAGCAGTGTAAGTACTTGGAAGCTATGTAACATGAATATGTATCGACCAAAACTACAGTCTTAGTACCTAACAGGTCATAAGTGGCTAGAAGCGACAACTTTGAAATGAAACTGTTGATATCGTGACACAGACTGCAGGGATATTGCCAAAGGAACGGACTAGTGAAAGGACTAGAAGGGTTTGCATATGCGAATGTAGGAATGCATTGAGGCAATCAAGCAGCCCATCTCCAAATTATTCAAAGATGGTGAGTGAGTCTGGTGCATAACGAACAAGTCCTGATCAAGGACAATATAATAAATGTTATTCAAAGCAAACCACTGAAGGCAACACTTTTAGCATCTTGGTGATAGCAGCGACTAAGCTGGAAGGTGGAAGCCAGCCGTTCCTCACAGCCCGCGAAAGGTCGTTCAACGCCTAATTTCGATGAGAGCTGAACAACGGACAATTACCATGTCCACTCAGTGCATATCAGTTATTAGACAGGCGTATGGTGTCCGAATTCAGCTGCCTAGTAGCGAGCTTTCGCTCTTGCCTTTTCATCGAACTGGCTGCAAAATTAGGATTAAACGGTGTCCGAGATGGCTGGGTCGCGTCTATTTCCCAATCTGCTTGCTTTCACTGCGGTTTTAAATTCACGTTATCTACGACTGGTCTACCGCGTGGTTAACTTCCAAAAGCAAATTCGCATGACAGAGAGCAACTTTAAACTAAGGACTGAGAAGAACGCTATGCGTGGTATCGGTCAATTTTTCGACTAGTTAAGCGCTGCACTTACCACCGCTTGCAACTCTTTTCCCCTTCTCAAGTGAGAAATCGGCATTTGCCGCAACATAGCATCTCAAGGCCCTCATCACAGCACTGAGATGAAGGCGGGGTTACAGTAATATGGAATGCTTATAAAAAGAAGATACCAAGGTACAACCTACCAAGAAGAACGAGGAATCGTGTTCGACCCGTGATAGACAGCGCTGTGGCACACAGTTGTGGGGTGGCATCACCAAAAAGATAAAGATTGGGGATTGGCTCTTTGAGCACATTGTCCACAAAAATTTGCCACTTTGTCCCCCTGGCAGCTTCTCTGAATAGACGTTTTGAAGGTAAATTTGGCACGGCATAACTAGCAACAGTCGAGTCTGCATGGAGGACAGATCCTTACTCTCGAATAGCCATTTCAAAACCAGTAAAAGGTTAAAAGTTTGGGGCAAATTAATGAATAATTCCATTTAATAATTGCTTCATAACATTATTTTAGGCACCCAAATGAAAAAGTAATTTAAACGCCACAAAAAAGACACTTGCTTCAAAATAGCCATAGGAAATCGTCGAAACTGCAGGCCATTCTCGAAGAGCTTATTTCTAACCGGCATCAGTTCCCATGGGAAGCAGAAGAGGGGTTGAAAAATGAGCATCATGCGCCCATCAGCTTTGTCGTAGAAATCGGTTCTTGCCTTTCTAATGAGGAAACTTCGGTAAGGGTTCTGTTCAATCTGAAAATGGTATAGGAGCAAAAGTGTCCCCACTCTGCATTCATGGCCGGGAAAATCATATAAAGTTATGGGATACTCTTTTTTGGAGTTCTTCCTGAATGATGATATACTTTTCCTGACGACTGAGCGTCGGCTTCCGGTAGATAGGTTTTGTAACCTCCCGAAATAGTCGCTGTTCCAGGGTACCCGGGGAGGGTATGTGGCGACATCGGAAGGATTGGCAGAAAGGCCCACAAGAGCTCGTCAGCAGACAGCTTCGAGTATATGCGTATGCTATCGCCTAAAACAGACATTTCATAGGAAATTCGAGAACAGTCTACAATACTAGCACCCTCAATTAGACCAGTCGATATCCAGAGAAAAGGCTGCAGGCATAAACCAATGTGATTAGATTAGATACAGACAACAAATAATGATGCTGACAAGAATGTAGAAATGAAGTAGCAATTCAGTGATATATCACAGTTTACAAGTGAAAACAGGCGTTAAGAGAAAGAACCTAACGAAGAAGGGAGTACCGCGCATTTTTAGTGGGTGGCGCTTTCCTAAACTTAGGCAAACCCAAAGAGGTAGAGAATCGTGTTGAAGTTGATCTTAAACCCGAGACAGTCTCCACATCCTCCGTTTGCAGCTCTGAATGCGACATAGAGCGCAGCTGATTCAAGAAGGACTCCGAGTTATGCACAGTGGTACCACCAAGTATTACACTCAGCCCAGGCGTAGAGGACATCAGCTTGTGGACAGCAAGTGACTCCTCGTATGTGGTGCCACCGAAGATGAATATAACGATTTTTTTAGCTGGCAAGGAGGACGGATTGCCCTGTCCACAATCAAGTGTTGGGAAGCTCGACTCTTGTAGTTGACCCTGGATCAGTTCACGTAGAATATCGACAATGAGGGGTTCGTGTTGAGTGTAGACATTCTCAACACTTTTCCGCCCCTTGACAAAGCGTTTGGTGATTGAGGCGACAGCATTTGTGGCATTGGAAACAGAGGGACTGGAACCAACATCTCTAACCACAGAAAGAAGGTCGGAGGAGGCTCCACGTTTCTGGCTACTCGGATGGTCGCTAAGATGCTCAATCATACGAACGTCGTCTTTTGGAACACCCCGTTCGATGAGAGCTGCAGATAATAGAGAAATTTCCCGATGATCCAACTCATAGCGAAGAGCATACAAGATGACCAGACGAAGGGCATCTCCGTTTCTAATACGGGGATCCGATATCAGAGACCGAATCCGACTGAAGCTAGTAGAATGGGTGTTTTGACAAACAAGCTCTTGTTCTACTTCACTTATCTCTAACAGTGATCGGCTTTTTACGATTTGAGATAATTCTGACACAATAGCAACGTGCATCTCAACAGTTCCAGAGGCCTTTTTAAAATCAGGGTAGTTTTCCAGCAGACCCTTGAGATCGGAGATTGACTTGGCGTTTTCAGCGTCCACCTTTTTAGTGACTTTCTGGAAATTCGCCACCAGGTCTTTGATGGCTTGGCCGATCTCCCCGAAATTGACGTACTGATTCGTCCTAAAAAAATCGTCGAATTCGCGGGATAGGGTTAATTCAGACATCTTGTCTGAAGTGGAGCCAGAGCCATGGAGAACCACTCGATTATTTTTAATTCCAATAAGCTCGTGAATCATCGCTTCGTAAGTCCACTGAATAAGGAGAGGCGTGATCTGATCTTGGCGTCTATCAAGAATGAGAAGAACAGGAGCGCGATCCGGTTTCCGAAAATCGAACAAATCGGTCTCACGAGAGCAAAATGACCTAACCGACTCGGCCAAAACGCGGCATTGGTCAGAGGAATGCTGATATCGAATTTGTGGCAACCACTGGAGAGTAAGGAGTACAGCTGTGATGGCATAAGATGAGCGTGGAAGGACATCAGGAACAACATCTAAACCTTGGGTAAAACAAATAGGTCGTTCAATCGCAAAGAGATGTGGTGACAATGCAAGAAAGTCCACAAAGTACTCCTGAACCTCCACAACAGCTTCATGGATGTCAGCTTCTGCAAGCTGTTTAAGTGACTGTTTTGACAGGGCATGACTGAAGAATAGGAAGTAGGAAGCATATTTTGGCGACTTGAGCTCCTGGGATATCAGTGTCACATTCTCACTCGTTGGTCGGACGAAATACACTCCAGTGAGGTGGTTTAGTGATTCTCTAGAGGATTTGATGCGTTCGACGAGGAAGATATCCTTCTCCATGATTTCCGAAAAGGCCATTGTGACACTTAATATCACTAGCGTTTCCTCATCCACAATGAGAACCTTCATACCAGGAGGAACAGCAAACATTTTCGAAAAGTATGCACGTACAGATTCGTAAATGTTCATGACTTCGACCTTACTTAACTTAGGGAATCGTGCTAATCACCTAAATATTATGAGCTGACACCGTATACAGTTAAATCTGCCGGAAGATGCTTGACCTATCAAAACCAATGCAAAAGCTGTGACTGCTAGCAAGCTACCCAAGAACTTTATTTAGAGTTAAATATATTGTAACCTATGTTTTTGTAAACCATTGGTATGCATTTTACACAAGCATATGTCAGTGAGCACAAATGCGTTTCTTTACTTGCAAAGTCTGTTCGGTTAACAATTTCAACATTCAATTGTAGTTACATTGTCCCCGGCCTCGAAAAATAAAAAGATCTGGGGCAGAAGATATGTATTCATTTGTTTGATGGTGAAGGGGGAAAGGAAATGCAACTGCCATTTTAGGACGTTCATCCTTTCCATCGCTCTCTTGTTGACCACCTCCACCGTTAGGGGGCTCAGGTTTCTTTGACAGCTTTAATTTAAACACTGAGTACAGATCGGAACTATGAAATCAGTCAGTTTGCGTAGAATGGGCGTCGCGCTCCACGGTATCACCACGTTGTTCGAATTCCTTTCTGGCCACTCACCTACAAAGCGCACTTTAAAGAACAAAAACCTTATAGTTGTCATGGTCTGGAGGCCAGCTCGGGTGGTCAGACTGATATGATCCCCTAAGGCCACCGAAGCCCAACCAGCGGTTCAAGTAAGAATGCATAACAGTAGTGTCACAAGCCTTTTCTAAAGGTGAAAGAAGGCCAAACACTTGGACAGAATATGTCTTGTCAACACACAGTCGACATTAGGACTATTGTCTTAGCTCCGATGCCAGACTATCCAAAGGGCGTTTGATGCGGAACCCCCTAGGTGCTTCTTGACTAAAACCAAGATTTAAACGATCCTTTTAACGCTACACTACGGCTGACAGTGGTAACCACCCCAGTCCCGGCATTCGATTAGCCAAAGAAACTCGTCTAGCGGCCTCGCAGATCCTAGGCTGTCAAACCTGTTAGGTCATACATTCATCGCAAGTGGAACGCCTCAGAGGCCGTACTACTGAGTTTGATCCCATGACGCTCTAAGCACAGCCAGTAGAGGACAATTATTATCTGTGATTTAATGCCGACGAAAACCAGAGCAGCTGTCGTGCCAGCCCTATTGCTTTCAAAGCATATGAAAGGCTAAGTCATTCTTGTTTTCGTCTCCTGATCCCCACACATGCAACCGGTTGCCACTCTTAAAACCCTTCATATGGGTTTACGGATCACCACAAAGAATGACCGCGCCCAAGCACCCGAAGGCTGGTGCTGCATGATCTGCTTTACAGTGCCGCTTATCTGCAAAGTAGTAATAAGCCAGAGACTCATTAATAAAGTACAGCACGACCGATGGATCAAGAGCGTGACCAGAGGCCGAGGGCATTAATTTGAATTGCAGACAAGTAGCTGAATGAGATAGCCAATGATTGCAGCAATAACCTGCATTAATATTGCGAGCCGTAAGTAAACTCGCCCTCTACTGCAGCATAACTTTGGTTAGATGTGTAACTATCATCCGAATGGCAGTTGCATGCAGCCCTGCTCCTCTTCACGAGCTCCTCAAAAGCTTACACTTAACATAGATACCTTCAACGAAAAACTATGCTCCAGGCAAGTGGAAAGTAAATTCTGCATAGAAAAATATACCAATGATGATTTATTTTAGTCCCCAACTAGGTACAATGCATGCACAAATGGCGTATTACAAAATACCAAGCGAAAAACTGTCCGGTCGTATCGTTGGGGAGGGTTTTACGTTCGTGTGTATCAACGATACTAGATCATTCCGTCGGATAGATATAATAAACTTTGCTAATTGGGAGACGCCGATAGACGGAAGCGCAGTTGAGCATCCAGTTCAAATTGATCACTGGAACTTTGTATTTCTTGTATACGCCTGTGGATGAAGGTAATGAAAAAAAAAAACGCATTCATGGGGTGAAATCGCAGGCTTTTGACCAAAAAGCGATTAGCTTGTGGCGTAAACTGAGCCATAAAATGGTGCTGTATCATCATCGAGATGGCCATGACCTCTAAAGAGCCAAAACACTACGCCGCAAAGGGACAGCATGTAGGGGAATGTAAGATAGCACCTGTATTACTTAATCATATTCTACAAAACCCAAAAGACCATTCGCATATTGTTCAATGCGATTCACACGCAAAGCATAATTGACAGTTCTTGGGTCGTAGGCTAATCTGAAAAACAGTTACTTTTGGTGTTGAAAAATTCCCCCAAGTCGAGCTAAACCGCCAAGGATAAATTTGGACGACTTGATCTAACAATCATCGAAACGTCTCAGTAATGAAGACTTTCCTTGGGGATTGAGCGAATGGCTTATAATCCAAGGAAATGAATCAACGAATAGTACGCGATTTCTACGGTAAGCATCCTTATGAAAAATTCGTTTCTTATCCATAAGAAGGGGGCTGCTGTTTTGCCACTTATTTGGAGTGGAGTAATAAGCGTCATGATGCCTTAGAGAGAAAGCAGCTTAAATCAATAGGGCAGTACACCGGCGCGAAATCAGCACGGTACTGCTGGACTTGATTTGTCCCCCCACAATATGTCATTCGACAATTCAATGCACACAAAAAATTTAACGCCCCTGGACCCACTGATGCAGTCTTTTTTCCGGAATTTTGGCGACGCAGGGCAGGTGAAAATGAGGCGTCCGCGTTTATTTTCGGTAGCACCAGTGATGACGACACCCTCGGGAGGAAAGAGAGAGGGATCAGCGACGGGGATGCCGCCACCGGCTATAACCAGCGCCTCGAAGTCTTTTGGGGTGAGTGGGCTGATGTCACCAAAAGGGCAGAGCATGAGGCCTGTAAAGGGTCGACGTTGATCGGAGCAGGAAACGGAGGCGATGGATCGTCTTGACGCACCCAGAGAGGGAGGAATCGCTGAAACACGAAGCCGCCCCCGGCGCGGTCCCTCGTGGCAGTCACCACACATTGTGTCGCCTTGGACCTCAAAGGTCTCCTGAGGAAAGAGAACAAAATTTAAACATTAGTCGATTAAAAACTCAAATGCTTTAACAAACCGCTATTAAAAATCAAGACTAGCGCTTGAACAAAATGAGAATGTGAACTCCCAAGCCTGGTAGGTAGGAAGGCCATTCCTTATTTACCTTTTGCGGGAATGTTGGCAAAAAGTGGTCGGTATAAAGGCTGCCCTTAATATTAGCACTTAAACCAACTCTACGTTGATACAACAAACATTAAGGAGATCCAGACATTCACGAAACCAAATTAAACCAAGAGTTTTTATTGCCACCAAAAAGTAGTTCTCTCATGCAAACTTCTTGCATTGGCTCTTTTCAACCCCTAAGTTGATTGCAATTCAAAGGGGGACTCGTTACAGCCAGATCAGGAGACCATTGAGAACTGAGGAGGGCAATCAATTGAAGAAGGTCATGAAGTACATTCATATTTGACTACTCATGTTTCTTCAAAGTTGCGGGTTTCAGCATAATCTTTGTAGCATTAACATCCGTCCATCCCTACAGACCCCCAGCTATCCTCTTCGGTACGAGTAAACCACTTTCCTATAGTGGTGTGCCTCACTGTCTACAAAAATGGCTCAAAGCAGAGAGACATTTTGATTGCCTTCAATTACGCAGAGACGCACAGTTCGGATAAAGCATAAGCAAATTAGTGGACAACGGTTTGGCTAGATAACAAATGTACGACAAGTTAATGTGCAGTCATTGATGCTCTTTTTCAGAGGACATTTTTAAGCCTAATCAGAGATGAAGATGAACGGCACTGAACTGGAAGCTGAAACAGGAGCAAAAATTAATCTTAAAAGGTGTGTCAATGAGTAAAACTATTTGAGTTAAGTTAACGTTCAAAATGAAAGGGCAAGGTTGAAGAAAGTAATTAATATACGACTACTTGTGAATGCAAGCACGTAGAGTTGAGAAGTGTTCGCACAAGCTGCGCATTGGGATGTTTTCCGGGCTATTAGTGAAATGTTGAGGTAGGCGTACAGAAGCAAATATAATAACGGAGAAGCGGAATTCCCGCTGCTTAGGAAATAACAAATCCCAGCTTGACCTCAACGCAACTCACCTCAGGGAGTAGTGCGGCGGCTAGGAGGCATTTGCGAACCCAAAGCGCGCTTACCACCCATGCGCCATAGAGGATACCCATGAAGTATTTCAGTGTGCGCTGCGCCACCCGTGGTCGTGCCGCTTGTGTCGCCATAACCACATGCGTCGTGCGATTCGGCTCAAAGCTTGACATCTCCACTGCGTTGAACTGGCGGCAGAAACGACGCAGCGCGTTCTAACAAGACAGAAAGATGGGAGCTAGTTTTTAAACATCGATACTACAGCCCAACTCTGACAGCCATGCTACACTCACAACTTCTATTGGAGAGAGATTCGACCCCGTAATGAAGATGGTTGGCTGAGTAGACTCATCATCTCTACTTTTTGGATTTATGTTCTCCGTATCTGCAATAAGACTAGTAGACAAGAGTCGTGGTTGTGTAAAGGATATCGTGTCGGTAGCATAAGAACAAGAGGGGGCTTGAGGCAGAGGTATTGCCTCAAAGTTAGCTATTGTCACGGGCTGACTTCCCTCTACCCGATTTAAAGGGACAGATATCGTTTCGGTTGAGGGTGTTTCCGTGTCGTTCATGGGCTTGTCGCCTCCAACATGAATGTCTTTTTCCTTTACTTCTTCTTCATTCTGTGAGGAGGGAATCACGTCTAGGCCCTCTTCCAAAGCATTCGTATCTGGAATCTTAAAGAAAAGGGGAGAGGCTGATAATGCAAAGATTCTTAAAATATGATCAATGGAGCAAACGAAAACCGTATTTAAAAAGGGAAGAGTGCATGATTGACTGGAAATTCTAGGCTCAAAACTATATATAAAGCGTGATAAAGAGTGAGACTAATTCTTTCAAAGACGTGACTGCCATCCATGAAAAAACATCTCAAGTTTAACATGTGAAATGCTCATTGAACCTTTGGGCCGGGGTAATTGACTTTTTGACATTGTGATGCAACACTCGCCGAGCATGGTTATCACTACATGTTTAAATCAATGCGAAGGAAGCTTTGTCCATGGATTCAGCTTTTATGACGTCGCTAATCCTGCTAGCAAACTTTCGAAGTCTAAGCTAACCTGTACCTCCTCAACTCGTAGATTTGACACCCCATTAATGTTTCATCTTCAAGAACTGATAAATTCTTATATCGTGCACGATACCAACGGACTCCACGCACTATTTCAATTTTGGACATTGCCCCAGTTACTTTATCAGTCGATGAGAGGTGGCGAGATGTCTCGTCCATGGTGTGAGACGGAGAGAGCTCTGATGAGTCAGGAGAGGGACAGACGGCGGGAGCGGTAGTCGGAGTGGATTCGCGTGGTGAGGATGGTGATATCGCTCCTGCCTCTGTTACTTCCATCGGCTCCGTGCCAGAGTTGGGAAGCAGTGCTTCCATATGTTCCGAATTCAACGCCCCTTCCACCAATTGCTGCTCTAATCGCGATACCTCCGCTTCCAAATGACTGCGATCTTGCTGCTGTTTACCCCATTCCTTGAGACAAAGATAGGACAGAAGAAAAGTGTCAACAACTTGAGCCGTATTTAGGGGGGGGGGGGAGAAATGAGGTGAGACCAAGCTGCAAACCTAAATGATACTGGTGCACTGCCCTAAGAAGAAGTGTTCTCATTTAAATAACTATGGCGCACATTTAGTTTGGAGCCACTTTCATCCTACCTTCCTACCAAAAAAACATGGTAAGGATTCTGCCGCACCGCCTAAAATAGTCAAGAATACGTCGATATCCATTTTCATTTAGAATGGGTGTGCCTGGAAGTCAAAAAAACATCAGAGCAGCAAACTGTTGCCATGAGTATTGGAAATGGTGTGAAATTGTCTATTAATAATTTTTGGATCTCATTTAACCTTTCCCCGATAGCACTCCGAGGAACCGCAAAGTTAAAGACGATCCTTCTTACAGAATTGAGACAATGTAGGCTCCGTTGAAAATCACTAAGTCACTATCGGCAACACATATATGTGGTGCTTCACACACATTGATCCGATTAGTTGACAGGATATTAACAGAACTATAAGAAGAAAGGAGCAAAAGCATTGATAATTGATGCCACATTGGAACTAAAAACCCACCAGAGTCCTGGCAACGAACGCATTAAGAATTCATACAGACAAAGCTCGATCAATCAAATAACGTCAATGGCGTAGAGATTATGAGTCCACCTTCCAGAGTTAACATCTAATTAATGACCTCGCAATGGAAAATCGCGAAATGCACACAACCAATGAAAGAGCTAAAAACTGTACAAAAATTATCAAAATGGCAAATAAATCAAATCAAATAATAGAAGCGGGAAACTAATAGGGATGACGTACATTTTTGAATGTGCGACTTTAGCTAGACACGAACGACGCCCCTGCTATTGACGTGATTGAAGGGTGACCCCAACTCCAAGGTCGGAATGTACCATCGTATAATTCGTGCAAATCACAACACCCGTACAAACCACCAATAAGTACACAATAGGACAAAATAGTGGCTAGACCAAATAAAACTGACAATATGAACATTGGATGATCCAAAACGTGAATTCAAAAAGCAAAAAACGCGATCCGAAAGATATCGGCTAATAACGGCAACGCTAACAGCATCATTCTTCACGCCGTCCCCACGAACGTCATGCTTGTGTGCCTGTGTCATCAGCGATGGCCTCGTCGACATGATCTGAAGAGGCGTCTCAGGAATGATAGGATTGGCGGTAAGTAGTGCTGGCGTCGGCTGAACGTCAACAACCCCAACCACGGTGGTGGACAAACTCAAGGCATCGCTCGAGGCAATTGTTTGAGGACTTGGAGATGAATGAAGTTTCGCAGCCTCCGCCTAAAAAAGCATTAGCGGTAGAGTCAAGAAACCAACGCTCTGGTCGCGAATCTCATACGCGGTACCTCAGTTCCATTAACCGTGACAATTCTTTTACCAATTTATAATTGATGCTGCATTAAATCGTACTGTGAGTAGATTGTGAGCTCAAAAAGATAAAACAGTGGAAAAGTGCTCTCCACCTGAGACCGATTACATTCGCTGGCTTTTTGGTTGAACCAATTAACAACACTTAATAACCGTTTGTAGTCAATTAGATACCAATTGCTCATCTAGGCCACATCGGTCAATTTTCTTATGAAATAGTGCCGTCGATCGTTCTAAATAATGCCGTTTTTAGTTACACACCTGTTCTCCACAGCTTTCCTTAGAGGTCTGGGTGTTCAAACTGAATGATTGGGGCACAAGCGAAGGTTGGATGTTGATTGTGGACGGTGTGCCTTTTTCTGATGTTAGTGAAGGCTAAACAACAAAAACACGACTAGAATAATCTAACTGAAGGACAAACGCTTTAAGAAGGGTAGCTGATTTAACAATACCTGAATTTGGTTAGTTTTATCGCTTCTCACTGGGCCACAGAACTGATGACTGTTGATCGAGGTTTGGGGTGCATATGAGGACGGGATGTTGGCATCAGAAGTCGCTGCTGTTGAGATATCTACTCGCCTTGTCATTATTTGGGGCGACTGTTGCCACGACTCGGGCCAGTAGGCTTCCAAATCACGAACGATTGGGCAAGTTTTGGGACTTTTCAAAACAGCATCAGACTTTGAAATGGAAATGATCTCATAGCCACAATGAGAACACAAGATCGCAGCCATTTTCGCCCCCTTCGAACCTTCAAACAGACGACCCCTTGAAGGCAATATGAAGCGACAAACAGGACCATAATCGGGCGGTCGTGAAGTCGCTTTAAGAGGCTTGAAAGCACTCTTCGAAGAGGAGCACTTCTTCGTTGAACGGATGAGCAACTGCGTCTTTGACCGCCGGCCAAACTCCGTGCTCAGGCTCTTTAGGCGTGACCACCCGGGACTGAAAACATTATCGCTCGTAGAAGGAACCGAAGAGCGCGATCTTGAAGACGGTGCGATTCGATACTTCTTCAAAAAGTGCAGACGTGAGTTGTGTAGCCACGGAGAGTAGAGCTCATTGGTCCTCCTCCGCTTCTTCCTTCTGGGAATAGCCGCAGACGATGTGGACAAGCGTTCACGCAGCGGTGGAATGTCCGAACTCACCGATGGAGATCTCGATTCGGGTGATTGGCTTTGATTTCGGCGCTTGCTACCACGCGAGAGACTACGCAAGAAAGAACTGTGTTTGAACGTGGATGCAAGAGAAAGTTTCGAACCCCGCTGGTTGCCAGTTGACGCATTCCCATCCCTCCGAGAGCGCCTCACTGAGACTACATCAGCGACATCGGACTGTGTACGATTGTGCTTACTCGAGAGGTCAGGGAACTCGTCGAGTCTCATAGCACTAGGTTCAATCGGTGGAGGGGTCTGAGTCATAGCAAAGAGCTCATTGGGTGATGTTTCCTCATTAGGCTGGGCAGTCATGGGCTGTGTTAACTCGTCAATATTAGGGACAGGTGAGCGTTCTTTTGAACGCATATGATGCTTGAGAATACGAGCAGAGGCACCCAACGCGATTGCCATTCGTTTGCTTGTTCGTGGTTGATCGCAGCGGGGATACCTCTTTGCTAGTAGTGAGAGGCCGGATTTTAAGGTGCTTGCTCCAGCGGTTTCCGAACTTTTTGGCTTTTCTACAACCTTGGGCTGAGTATTCTCCGTTATGTTAAACAGTAAACTTACCTGAGCTTGACTAAACTCTTGACTTAGATGAAGCCGTTCAAATTTTGTTACAGGAACAACTAAACACGAGTTCAGGTAAAGGTGGACTTACATTCATGTCTGCTTTCCTCAACAAAATCGTCGATAATTTGCTTACCCACCAGGGCGATTTGCTTGAACTTTTCAGCCGAAGTGAGCGCCCTAGAAGGTGAGGTGGGAAAAGGCATACCTCTTTGAAGTGTCCTTATTGCAAATAGGGCATCTGATAGAACGTTTATTTAGCATATATTCGTTCAGGCAAAACTTGCAAAAGATGTGTGAGCACGGGGTGATTACCGGCTGTCTTAGGTCATCTAGACTAATGTTTCAACATGAATGAAAATAAGTAACTCACCATATTGGGCAAGATATGGTCTGCTTGAGCAGAGTTAGGCACTGTTTAATTTCTTGAACTGACATGAAGACTATGCGAATGCGAAATTCCTAATGGCCTAACAATCGCCAGATTCTACATCTATAAAAACGATGAAGTAACAAAACAGGTGTGGCAACGAAATTTCGAGAATAAATTTGCCAAAAATTCTTTAATAATGACGTGTCTTGGAGGGAATATCAAGAGATAAAATACCAAGCCTCAATACTGCAAACCATACACGCATTCAAAAGCTTGCCAGCAACTAATCCGAAGTATCTGCTTATAATATGCTAGCAATAGTGCCACAGGTAAGGTAATACAGTGCGATGAAGAGACTACTAGCAGCGACGCAACAGACAACCAGGAAAGACAAACGCATACCAACGCATGCCCCAAGCAGGCCAATATGCACAACATTCCAAAGGGTTAAGCAACTTAATCTTCCCAGTCTTTTAAGAGGTACATAACAAGCACACATTTAAATAAACTGGGCTCATACGACCGCGAGTTTCGCGGCTATCCCACTTGGTAAATCTTATTAGTTAATTTCACTTGTTTAAGTTTGTCTTGCCCTTAAAAAAGTGTAGTAAGGCAAATAACAAGACGTCTTCTCAACTGACAGAAGCCTTAAAAATGACAATCTTGCTCACTTATTTAAATAACTCATGTTTTTTAGTACGTATAATACTCCTTTATACTTTCTTTCATTTTTTTTTCTGAATTGGCTAACCATGTGGTAGTTATGTTACTTCGAAATGACCCTGTGGGTGAGGAGTGAGAAGGCAATCTTGATTTGCCTTGGACTGGTAATGTTATTCTGTGGACGTCAAGGTAAACACTCTCTGACTGCTACATGTCATCCCATTCTCCGTTTTTCATGGGTGTTTGGAGGGAACGCTTACAAGTCTTCACGTCAAAAAATTAATCAGGGGGTTACAATGCTTCAAAGTCACTGTTGGCATCTTCTGTTGCTCTAGTGAAGAAGCATTAGGGTTGCCTAGGCGTATGAACGCCTTGATCAGGTCGCATTTCAATTGGTCCACATGAGCGATTTTTGTAGAGCCCGAAGACCTCTATGAAGGCATAGTAAGACCTAGTGCCTAAGCAGGCTGTGTATAATTAGCAGCTAGGTGTTGTGGCGATGGGCATGATTTGGACACCAACCCGTCTGGTGAAATTAAGTGAGCAGCCATGCCCTCGCAACCGAGACCTCGAGTTAGTCGAACAGCAAAATGGTTACACTTCGATGAGATCTCAAGCGGACCGAACCTGTCCACTATCCTAAACATAAAATCAGGATACTGGCAAAGGGAAGCATCGGACACGGTTGGGAGGGGGATTTTTATGCCGAGAAACTCTGCAACTGACTTCCGACGCTTAATATGAGCACTGCAAATTAGCTTGCTTCCAAGGCAGTGCATCAGCAGATGTTTTCGGCTTTAGTAGAGGTATAGGAGAGCATGGCACGACCTTGAGATTAGTTTAAAACTATTTGCCAGGTAAAAGGGCAACTCCAAGTCCAGAGCAACCCTGCTTTTTGCGAGTCTCGGAAAGCTTTCAGGGGCACGATTCTCTCAGACAGAATATGGCCGTCACCGTCTACATAAATGAGGCTCAGCGGTTTCCTAGGTTTGACAAAGTGCTACGATCTTTTCGCTAGAATTATGCTACGATCGTCAGCGTGTTGCATAATGTAATGAAAAGCAGACAATGAAGGACTTCACGTGGAATAACATGACGTAGCGTTTGAGGGACCAATGTTAATGCTTTACCCTACACTGATTCTGGTATCATTCAACTTGGAAGCGAGCTTCCCACTGGTTGTACTGGATAATGGCATGAGCAACGAAGTCATGAGTGATGCATTGTCACAGAGCTAAAGAAGTACGGGAATACGCCACTGCTCACACGAATCGTTGGATAAACGAGGAAAATGAAGTTGCAAAGTGCAAAACAATGTGAGCTGTTTTCCAGGTACACAATGGTTAGACACTCCGGGGATTATCAGATAGCGACGAAGACCACAGTGAGAACGATTAGCTATGTCTATGCATGGTTACAAGCAACCCAGGTTGGCCATTCAGTTGTTTTTGTGAAAAACTATGGCAATATGTATAGTAATGCTGACGCTCCATCCCGCAGACTAGTGGCAGGAAACGCGGACAGTGTGGCAGCGCATACCGTATTTTTGAGCAAGCTCATTAAGCGTCACTGAAGATCCACGCAGAGTACTGATACCAAGACGGCTCTGTTATGCAAGAGGTTCTAAACATCTCCTAAACGCATAGAAAAAGCGATGGCGTCATCAGGCAAGGAAGCCAACGAATATGGCAGAAATGGTCAAAACGTCTGCCAGAATAAGTTTTATGATAATGATAAGGCATCTAACCCATCAAGTGCCAAATTTTCCCTGACCCACTATTGCAACCAGTTCCCAAGAGTTACACAAGCAGCTGGACCACGTGGGCAACGTGTGATGTTTGATGGCTCCAGCAAAGGATTTTGGTTCCCAATAAAGTCCATACTGCTTGAGTTTAATTGCTTGAGCCCAGGAAGCACTCGCCTCGAGCAAAAATCTACACTTCACACGCCAACCAGCGTTCCAAACCTCAAGCTACTCAAGGTCGTAAGATGAGTGCCTTCTGGTGCCTTCCCACGAAACACAGAATCAGCAACCAGCAATGTCCCAGAGTTTGTACTGGGACAGAAACAAGGTACAAGAAGAGTTCTTAACATCGTGTCTAGGCGCTTGTGGCTGTCTTGTATCAGGCAGGGGGAAGTACTACGACAAATGCAACCAGACTGAAGTCTACTGGGAGGGGGACTACACAGGTGCACAAGCCGATGATCGATCTGTAGCACGCTCCAAGTTTCACCACTACTGGAGCAAAAATACATGCCAAGAGATTAAGTTTCTCTCATCTCTCCCTACTCGACCAGTGACCGCTCACCACAACAGAATGCAGGCCTACAAGGGCGTATCTCAAGCCGGAGATACGAAGGTTAAGATTTATTATATTATTATCCCCGATCTGTACAACTAACCCGATCATAAAAATACTAATCTTGACATCAAAACAACGAAAATTCACACGGATGGCAGCGCTGATACTGAAACCAACCAACTGCATAAAGGAATTAAAGTCCAGACTATAATTGCTAGGACCTGTTTTCCGAAAAAAGGATATTCAGGTAGTTCCATTTCAAAAACCATGTTCTTCAACTTGCTCAATGAAGGAGTGGAAACTCCGCCGTCTCTGGATGGCGCATATCGGCCAAAAACGTAATCGCCCCTGCCAACCCTAGTAGAAAGAAGTGGTGACTTTTACAGGTGAACAGATCATTTTACTAATAATAATGAGTAGCAAACCTTCAAAAAGTGACAAAGGACGATCCGGTTTTCTCTCAGCGTGTTTGAAGTAGTCTGTGCACCAAAGAGCGACCTGTAACGAAAGGTCCTTGTTCGAATAAGAGGAAGAGGATGGTCAGGATAGGACTACGCAAAATGAAAACTCACGGCTCCAGCCATTTGAAGGTACTTCTTGTGGCCGGTGTGCTGGTGGAGGCTAAGGAGGGCGTAACCGGAACCAGAAGATCCGTGGCAGAGGCCACAGCCTTTAGTGAGCAAGCCACGCTCCCATATCGCCTCACCACCGCGTTCGGCTCTCCTCAGGTATTCCTCATCGCCTGTTAACTACAAGGTGACAACGAAATTGATTAAGCAAATCTTTTATCACTAGCCCATCCACCTTTGTCCTATCCAGCCATTAATCAAACCCCAAGTAACCTATTCACCCAAGAACCTCACGATTCAGCTCATATATCCATTTGCCTATGCTTAATAAAATAAAGTACAACTAAAACAACGTACTCGGTTGCAAATGCCTAGAGAATGGTAGAAGTACAGGGTTCAGAGGATAAATTTGGTTAACTTATATTTGCCGCGTCTGCTCAGGCAGCCGACCCAGGGATTCGCTAGGCTCATTAGCACTGAAGCACCCCCAGGCACTAATACAAACTACCAGGCGCGAATTGCCCACTCCATTGTGGAATGCTTGGGCACAAACAATGGTGGTCCGAGACCCTTAGAAGTTCACCACAGGTCTAAAAATTCACGTTTTTAAAAAGTATGAAGAAGAACAAACGTTTTTGTCCGCAAGTATGAACTCTGTTACGGAGCCAGTGGCTGAAGCACAGAACGTATGAGCGAAAATGATAAATTTAACTAATCAACAAGAGCAGGTGACTAATTTCGATCACGAGATTTGAAAACTAAGCGGTGTAGACCAAAAAGGCTCAAAATAACAACATGAAAAAGGATACAACCGATGATATAAGAGTGAAGGTAAGTGATGTGTAGTAATGAGCTAAAACTGAACGGTCTCCCATATTCGATTGTTCAAATTAGTGATGGCACTATCCAGAGCTATATCTACACGTTTTGAGGCAGACAGTGAATGAAACAGCGGGAAAGAAGGGGTGCGAACAAGCGGACACAATTTCTTATCACTAGCAACTTAATTCTTCCGCAAGACTTATGTGATATAGGATTAAGCTAAAAGGGAATGTGGCCTTTAAAACTGTAAATCATCACAATTGCCGACAACTTTGTTGCTTCTGTTCGAACCGAGAGGCTGAAGGACATCGGACATGGAAGAAGCAGACTTAGCGGCCAAACTAACGGTTTGTCAAGTAATACTCACCTTGTAAGCGCAGAGCAACAGGGGCACAATACCAGGCGCTCCATGGCACCACTGCACAAGACGGTCAGTGCTAATGCTAGAGCCCAAACTAGAAGGCCAGTTGCCCGAGCTCAGCTGCAAACGCGCCAGCCACTTGACAGTGGGAAGAATGAGCGTTTCTAACGCATCTTTTGGTAGAGCATTTGGCAACTTCTCGTTAATCTAGTAGAAAGTGAAGGCAGAAGTCACCAATCATCGCCAGGTTGCAGGGATGACAAGCGTGCAAAAAGGGATGTCATCACGACGATGCTGTACGCAGTGCGACATGTGGTAGCCAGCATACGCATTGTGGGGCAGTTAAGCCTGCCATACACCAAAGTGGTAGGGAACGTAATTGCTTGCCCCATGCATGCAACAGGAGGCGGTGAATGGCGAACTAAATTTCTTATTAGAAGCATAAAATTCGAATCCGCGAAAACCAGCAGAAACGTCTCTACAACTGCGAATTTGCTAACAATGACCCATATAATGATAAGTCAGTCCATAACTTTACCAATCACCCTTGGCGACAAAGTTGACGAGAGACGAATCCCACTATGGGCACATTGATAAACATCAATAGGTAAAGTTGGGGGAAGGTTAATACATAGTGGACATCTTGAAGATGCCAGGTGCCAGATACTTGAAATGCGTTGACTTCTCCCTGAGAGCCAGTTCAGCTTGTACACAATTAAACACTCCACGGCTTGAATGAGGAGGCGGATATCCAATTAAGTGTATGTCTAGCCGATGTAATCAGTAAGATTGCATCAAGGATGCATTTCTGTAACATGGGACAATCAAAATATAACCGGAACTAGTTAACTTTGTTACATTATTCTATGTGAATCCATGCAATACCTTTCGATTATCTTATAGGTGATTGACAATGAACAATCGAATGTGGAGTACAAGTGCATTACTGATTTTACCACATAATTAAGGGCAATGAGCACGCGATTAATGCGATTAACACAGAAATTACGATGTCTAACTCTTGGGGGAAATCAATGTTGAAAACAACACAGCATGATTGCCAAAACTCAAAAATTAATGTATCGACCAAATGATCACTATGAGCGTTAAGGATGATTCAATCGCCTCCAAGAGCAAGTAAGAAACAGGTAAATACGGAACAGATCTGTGGTGCGTGATTTACCCAGCATCATGGATGGTTAAGAATTACCACAGGGGAAGCACACAATACTAATTATACTAAAAAAGTAAAACCAGAAACCTCCAAAAGCAATCGTTCCGATGACAACCATGAAACAAAGAAATTGTTTTCTATGAAGAAAAAGCGAGTGTTAAGAGCAGATTAGCAAGGTTTTAAAGTACTAGCTGCTGAAAAAGCACGAAAAATCAGAATAGCAGCATATTTCGTGTAATTTTAAAGCCACAACCATGATAGACCCATAAATATTGATAGCATAACAGGGAAACTGGAAGAAACAGCAAATACTGTTACGGCAAAGTGAATAAGGAGTGGAGGTTAAATTATGCGACTTCGAACATTATGTTTGCGTTTGTCAAAATAAATTAGGGGGCAAGTTTTTGCAGTTTAACAGGTTAAATATGGGATACGAGGAAAAGTGCTAACCAACTGTGGTTTGAAATAAGACCAGACGAACACACGATAAACTCAAGAAGAATCAAGCGACACGATAGAAAATGCACCATAATTTGATTACATATAAGCACAGAAAGGGCATGAGTACCGAACGTTACGCACGGCTAACTTAATAAATAGAAACTACGAGCATGTACGGAAACACGGTTGCTGGAAAAGGGGTCTGTGGCACCAGGAGCGACTTCAGTGAATAGATATTCTCAAACGCCAAAGCAACACAACTACAAGATTTTGAAGTCTTTCAACACACTGCATAACGCGATAACTAATGGTATAGATCCTGCAATTCAAAGCGCCAACCCAGCAAACAGATTTTAGCTTTAATATTCATAAAATCTTTATGAGCGAAACAGTAGGCAATCCCAAAACACTAATCGAAAATAATTACGCGCATAGACACGAGGAATAGTTATGATAAAGAGCGTTTCAGTAGATCACTTGGATTTGCGAAGAAAAAACGACCGGATAACACAATTACAAGTGGTGAATGAGTTGTAAGCTTACTGTACCCTTAATAAAACGTGTAGAATCCCAGCAAAGCCATGAGCAGCCCCGAGGTAAAACTTCTCATGCCACATGAACATGAGAGGCGGACATTTGGGTGGGTTTCGCATACCTTTCATCAGTTCATCGTACATACCCGGACGTGCAGTCACCTTCTCAGAGAGGGAACAACCTTCGTGCAAGACCTTTCCCACAATCTGAAAGAGATACATCGGAACCTAAATGGGAAGTCAAGAGATGGCCGCAAAGATCAATAAATTAGAAGTTGACTAAATGGGCTTACATTACAGACATCATCTTCATTAATCTGATGGCCGGTATCCATGAGGGCTAGGATCCCGGCCAAATAGCCCACACGACCATAAAGCGCCTCATCAGGCATATCATGTTTTGCATACTTTGCGCATCTGCTAAAACCAATGAAGGCCTCCGAGGCACTGGTTGCCCTGGATAGCGCTACAACCAAACAAGGAGCGGTGTAGTCACTCGTAAAAACACTTATTCTTTCGTTCAACTTCGACTTTCTGCGTCTCTTATAGACTTCGTCAACGAATTCGTTCACTGTCTTGACAAATTGGTAGACCTCAACGTCTTCCATAAGCTCAGGGTCCCTCTGTAACTTCAGGCCCAAAAAGAGGATGCCTGCGGGAAATACGAAATGAACTCGAATGTGATTACAAACCAAAATTAACAGCGGAACAGCGAGTAAAAGAAGCCAATACGCATGAATATGGGGACTATAATACCGCTAAAAAGGCGGGCAAATACGAGCATATTGGACGCCGAGGCATTCAATAACCCCTCACCCAAAATTTCGAAATACCTCATAGCTAATCTCACATTCAGCCGGAAATACAAGTACCTCCGTATTGCTTACCTGATACTCCTGTGTAAATTGAGAGATCCCGCCAATTAATAGAGCAGATTTGATTATTCATATACCTGCATAAATCGCTTATGGCACGGGTGCACCTATCCCTTACAGCTTTGCCAACCTTAAATCGTAAAGCCTGCATGATCAGAATCTACGTCATCTTCTGATGGAAGAACTTCTGAACCTTCGAGAAATGGGTTCTTGTAATATGGGAGCATTGCAACGGCGCCGCTTGACAAACGTTCAGTGCACTCAGAAGGCTTGTGGATTTCAAGGTCGACAGGGTGTGCCCGTCTGTATACAGTCCTTCTTCGTATTGACATTTTAGTAAAAAAAAAGGTGATTCTGAAACAAATATTGCAACTAGATCGTGAGCTTTAATTTCAATTTGTCAAATTTTTGGATATACGGCACTTTGGAGAACTTGATTATCACATAAGGCCAGTTTCGCATTAAATTGCTGTAATTTTAGGAAAATATCAGTAGGAATATCATATCAGGAGTCTCCAACCCCCGCCAGTCTAATATAATGGCTCCACGAATGGAGGCGCAAGCCCAGACCCTCCAACTCCCTTCGACCAGAGTACCCGTCGATGGTGTGAGGACCCCATTCGCTCGGCTTTGGAGAACTTGTTGAGAACTAGAACGCTGACTCCCGAATGGGTACATACAGCCAGCAGCAAAGCCATGGAGAGAAAAGAACCACCTATGTACAAAATGATCACGAATGGTAGAATGATGAGTAGTCACGAGACCCCAACGACGGAATACTTAAGGTTCGGTAAGAGTGGCTATCACAGGGGGGGCGTCACTAAATACGCAAGATCTCCAAGCAGTTTTGATAACAAATTGCGATCCAGTCGGGCTGAAGTGCGCTCCACTGGATCTGGTTTATTTCCGCGGCCGCGGTGTAGGCCAGGATCGGGTCCTCAATTGCTCTTGGCATGGACTGGATGTCCCAAATCAGCGCCAGACAATCCTCACCCGCGGTGCAGATATGACAACTCGAGTGTGGTGCCCAGGCCAGGCCATTTAGATAACCCCGATGATTATCCAGCGTAGGCCATTGGCGTGGAGAGAACACGGAGATCCAGTATGGTCACCTACATAGAGGATGTCTGGAATGAATAAGGTAGATCGCTCGTTAACCGTCCAGTTTATGTTTTCACAAACCCATCTATGAGGGGGATTCGAATGAAACCAAAGAGTTTAAACTTAAAAATCACCAAAAGATGTAATTAGACCCTGTAATAAGTACCCGTTGGCATTACTAATGGCCTGCACCGATGCCACGTCTATCAATTTACTCAACAAACACGCCTATTCATTCACCCTTCCTTCCACCTCAGGTTCGCCTACACGTTCATTCTCCTACCCATCAATCCGAACCAAGGATTAGTACACCCACTTCCTTAGAGTCCATGGCAAAGGTAGCGATGTAGTTAGGGTCCTGCCTATTCCATGCCAGACGCAAAAGTGGGGTCCGGTTCCGATTTTCGTAGATAATGGTGGATGTCAGGAGATTTCGAAGGTCGAAGAGGCGCACTGATCCATCCGCACCTATAAGAATGAGGGCAGGTAAATAATGGTAGCCTACAAGTAAAATAACTTCTACTTTGGTTACGATAGAAACTTAAGGCCTTAAGATCCATCAATACATCAAAGGAGCAGCAGGAGTGAGCCTCCCGTTCTGTACTCAACTACCTTCACCACACAGTAATGTGATCGATAGAGGATATAGAGCTCACCGACACTGGCGAAGATATCACGATTACCAGCTGCGCGGCTGAATGCAATGTCGTAGACCTCCTTATCATGCGCTATTACTTGTGTTTTAACATGGCCATTTACATTTCTAGTCCGTCCAATAGCTTGTTGAGTCTGAACAAAGTAACTTAAAAAATGGTTAAGCTGCCTCTAAGCCCCAAATCGTGCAAGTCGTGTCGACACTGGAAGCACCGATAATTGTGGGATCAGCTTCATTCCAATCGAAGGAGGTCAGTGGCGCACAGAAACCAGTAGATTGGTTATTATTAAGCGTGCATTCCAGTTTAGTGGGATTTTCGGACACTTTCCATATGCGGAGATAATCTCCACTTGTGGCTAACAGATCTGGACAATTGCCTTTTGGATCTGGCATCCACATCACTTTCGTTGCAGGATAGTAGTGATTGAAAGCGGGTTGAGCGACGAACTCCCCCTGTTCTTCGTCAAGAGTAATTATCTGAATTTTATTGTTGTATTCCTCGATAAAACTTCCAATCGCTAGGCGGAAGCGCTTATCCTGCCGCAATGACCAATTAAGAGAGTATATATTCCAAGGCGCTTCATATTTGTAAATTTCCTTATTTTTGGGATTCGATGCAGGAGCTATGGCAGATGCACCAGTTTGGGGATTTAAAGAACCCACTGAACCCGAAACAGGCGTCCCAGACATTACGGCAGACCGGCCAAACCAACAGAAAATGACAAGGCTGAACACCGCGCGCTGGACCTAATTTAGTTATTTGGTGAATTTCAATTACATCCTAATAATATTATAGCACAAGTTTTGGTAACTAAACAAGTAAGCTGTAAAATGATTAGGCAGCGCAATTTTAATGCACTGAAATCGATAATGTCTGCATGTGCAGCTCTCGATTTAAAGCTTATAATTATTGTTTTACAATGAAATGCAATGTAACTATGATTACTTGTGCCTAAAGTTTTTTTAAAGCTGTTACAGGCCAAAATGTTTCGAATAGCCTACATCGCTAATGTGCAGGCTGCATAGAACCCTAAGTTTTATCAAAAGTCATGCCTCTTGGCAAGCGTAAAGATTGCAACAACTCAAAGCTATGCGCGGCTAGGAATTGTCATAGGCAATTGGTATGGGTGCCGCGATCTTCACAAGCAAAATAAGCGCACGCTATGGACTCAAGTGTCATACCAGAAGTCTATCAAAACTAATCTGGGATGTCCTTTTAAGATTTTGTTCAGCGCCCCGAGAATCCCTAAAAGATGCAGAGAGGGGTTGGTGCATGTCAAAATACTTCTATCTCAGACGGAAAGGAAGGGTTCTGTTGGCATGGCTGCAGCCAGCCCACGCAGCTAGCTTCAAGGTGGCCGCCACTGATGTGTGTTGTTTGCTTTACAAAAAAGCTGAAACAATTTCATCTAGCATGGATTAAGTCTTAATATTGTATTAAACCAAACCAGTACAAATAATAGTGTATCGTTAACGCATACGAGGGTGAGAAGTTTGGAGCAGTGGTCGGAGAGCTATGGAGCCAAACAGAGGACATCCTGTTGGCGCCGAAAATTCTAAGTAGTTCAACATGCACTCCAACAGAACATCAAACTTCAATGTGGCCTCCGTTCCGTTCACCATGTTGTCTCCAATTCCATGCTGTAATTTTTCGCCTTAGTCATTTCTCTTGAGTTGAATGCAGGACTGATTGAATTTGTAACTCTCGAGCGCTGTCATCTGATCGCATTGTCAACAATGCATTTGGGTGATTCCACGATGCCGGGAATTCCCGCCATGTTCGTGGACAGTACAATTAAAGGCGACTCGGAACAAGGAAATTTGTCCGATAGCTTTTATTTCTTCGAGGCTAGGCAATGATTTTTGCCGAATTCTTCAGTTGTGACAACCACCATCCGATGTGTAAATAGCCCAAAAGAAAATAGGCTGGAAGTAATTTAGCAGCAATGGCTTAGAAAGGTTCTTTGTTCCGCCTTTTCTAATTTGGTAATTACCAAGCATTCTTAGTGTGGCACTGTAGACAGCTTGGTAATTACTCCCATTAAACCTTAAACTTACTCGCATTAGCTTTTTGCAGATTTTTCGACCAAGGTGAAGTCATTACGGCAGTTCCACTGAAGCTCTTGCAGAATTAGCCGTGTGCGGCAGATACCCGCCTCTTGTGATGTTAAAGTTTGGCATGAAATTGTGGACGTCAGAATTATTGCCCTTTGAGAGCAGGGATTGCTTGCCACGATTTTTTGGCAGGATCCCTAAGCTGAAAGATTTGCCACCAAGGTACGGATTGCCTAGGTGGGTTGTGCATGCCAGACGCCAATGCCGCCCACCTGAAATACCGCCCAGTGGTCTGTGGAGTCTGTGCACTCAAATACGATGCTACGGCACTGCGTCCTTACTTTCTGCTTTCATGCAAAGAAGTTTGGAATAGTTCTGGTTTACAGCTAATTTAACTTGCAAAGTATTTAAAAATTCATTAAGGAAATTTCTCTTTGCAGCATTATAAGTAAAAATGGGCTCTATAGAAAGTTGGGATCAATTTGCTGGAAAAGCATTCCAGAAGTCTATTTCCCGATGAAATGCATTTTCATTTCCAAAACGCAGCAAATGCTAAAATTTGACGATGTCGAATTGCGCAGCGAAATAGGTGGCCGCTTCAGTTTGCGCAAATGGCACAAGCCTGCAACATGACCATCAGGATATGATAGCAGCTTCACAGACCTTCTAAGCATCGATGGAACGGCTTCTTCCGCAGTACTTTGGCTTGTCACATGATAAGGGAGGGTTTGAGCCACCGCAGTTCCAAGCCTTTGCATGTCGATTTTATCTTAGTGTGAGAGACAAGTTGATCTGTCATATCAACAAAATCGAAATGAGCATATGCTCACAATGTTGACTAGCGTTGACGTGGGTTGTCGCACAAGCTGAATCGCAATTTGTTGCATGCATAAATTTAGAAACTCAACTTTGGCTCTTGCTCAGCTTTCAATAAGTCTTTCTTGTGTATAACTATTTTGCTGCGGCAAGCACTTTGAAAAGTCACCTTAGTGCATCTGATCGGGCTGGATAGTGAGCGAAGCGTCTCAGTATCCCTCCTATTCCCCCTCCTGACCCCTGCACAGCCTAGCCCAGTATTGCAATTTCTTTCGTCTTCGGGAAAGGCTGAGCAGCTGTACATTGACTAAAATAGTTGCGGTTTTTATGAAAACTGCTAGTTGCGAATTCCCTAATGCACCCTTGGCAAAAAATAACGCCTTTTCACATATGAGCAGCGAACACTGATAACCATTCAACATGACCTAGATGCGCTAATGGGACCGATTAATGGATGACAAGGCGAAGGGGAGAATTACCTGATTTCGGTCGATGCTCAACCTATTTCCCATTGCCCTTATAAATTATTTTAGTCGACCTGAAAGCCGATACTCCTTATGCTTGGGCACCTGTAAGTCTTTGACCAGACGATAAACCCTCGTCAGTGAGCGTGGAGAAAACTACACCTCAGTGTTCATTGTGCAAAAAATGCGATCACCCTCCTTTTCAATGAGCATTTCCGGGAAGTCCATGTTGCAATTTACTGAAATCGTGAACACCTCTTCGCAATATTTGATTCAAGAGAAAATTTGATTTTTTATAACAAGTCTGTATATTGGGCAGCCCTATTACCGATAATTCTAAAACTACTACATTTGCGATCTTTTCTTTTGCATTTTTATGAAGGGGTTTCGTAAGCAGGCAGAGATGTATTGAGTGATTGACTGCTTACAGCGTGCCTTACTGCACGCGGCTAAAATGAGTTTGGTGACGGCCGCGATGTTAATGTTCGCGCGTCTAGAATATCGATTTATTGCGCGTGCAGTGCAGTGCAGTAGACCGCGGTTCAGCTGCACGCACCTGAGTGCTGGCCAGCTGCAGCCTCAAGGCGCAAGTGCACCCACGCAGAGGTGACGCACACGCCTTTCAGGCTGACGGGCTAATGACTCAGGCACTACATTTTAACTTACTGCAGGGCTGGCGTCGTCGTCTGCAGCCGGTGGGTGTTGGGTAGATCTAACACGCAGGCAGCCACGTAACACCTGATGGTGCTATAATGCGGATTCTTGCCATGGGCCGTAGGTGGTGCATGGAATTTCCTCCTGAGGACAGTCTCACCCCTCTTATAACAAAACGTTGCGTTACCTTTTATTATAAGATTTATTGTGTAATATGATTGATAATTTCATTATTTTAGTTATTAATACCATCTAACCGTGCAGAGACCCGGGTAAAAGGTCAGCGAATCCAACACACCGGATCCCATTTTGTGTCTGCCAAAATGCTGCCCATTTTGGTCCAAATCAAGCCTTTGCAAAACCTAAATTCCTCTCATACGAATACCCCGGTGCTCCTTTGGGACATCACAACTGATTTTACAGCAGCCTGAGTAGAGACGAGCAACATTCTCAACTATTTAAACAAACAGCACCTCCTCATTCTTAGGTAACGACTGTTTTATTCTGTGGGAATTATATCCGTTTTGCTTGGGAATTAACCTCCAGATACTTTTTAGAAATAAGTAATCAGTTTTGGTGATTCAAGGGAAAAATTTATAATGCACTCGAGCATAAGGACGAATTTACTAACCAAGGTCAAAGGGGCAACTTTAATTGCCATGTCATGGCTTGACGACTGGCGATCGAACTCGGACTATTGAACTCTCAAAACTCTCGTTGCTAAATTCCATCCCTGAAAAAGTTGATGCCTCTGACAGTGAAGTGGTGCTCAATTTTGCGATCTATAATGCAAAATTTCCACCTTAATCGTCTGCGAATGGGAGGCGTGAAATCGAGACGAAACCGACAGAAGGCCGCTCAATGAATCTCTGAATTTAATTGCTGTGAGGTAGCGTTAAAGTAGTTTTTTAACAATTATTATTGGGTCCTTAAAGAACCCCTACGTGACTTTTTACATAGGCGATTTGAATATGCATCACAGCCTATCCCAGAATTGATGTTTTGGCTAACTTGGACAGCTGGCAAAAAAGATGCTGTAGCTGTGATAGGCTCAATGTTTCTCGCTCTCCTTTCGCCCTTCATGACCTTGGCACGAATGTACGAGTTGAGTAGGGGTGCTAGACGGCAATCATGAATCTATGTGTTGCGAGCATGTTTTTCCCCAGGGGCTAACGGCGTACACAACACCACGAGAGTCGTGCCTACCATTTGCGTCTCGCCCAAAGGGTAAAGTCAAACAAACATGTGTTGCATATCATCGAGACATTTTCTTGTCCTGCAACAGGTGCGGACATTCGGACTCAGGTTTATCTATTTTAAAGGCGGCTTCGTTGTCTAACTAATCAAAGTACAAGCCTAATTAAACGCGGGCCTTTTCTCCGTGCAGGCTTCTGAGTGACTGCTTTAAGGAGAGTAAGGAGACGCTGTCATTAGGCAGTAGTGACAGTGTTCACAAGCATGCATAACCGATCAAATCTTGGTATACCTCCTCGCAGATGCGAAAATGCGATCTTGTTATTATACGGAAGTATCAGCCATTCGTTTGGGGATCACTTGTGCTGTGGGATTCTGATTTAAGGTGGTGGGAAATTCGAAAGCGTGTCGCAAGCGATAAGCCACTTAGGGCATACCTTAAGCCCCTAAAATAAATGCAAACTAGCCGCTTGTGCATAGGTCGTTTTCCTTTGCTGACCCCTTCCAACCAGCAAATGGGCGTCTGCATTGAAACCGCGTACGCAAATACTAGATCACAGCACCTAGCATGGCGACACTATACCATCGGGAACCAAACCTTGAATGAGACTCATTAGCATGGCGGAAAGTGGTTGTAAAATGTACTTGCGCATGATGGAGAGGCGTCTTGCCAAATCGCGACTCAACCTTACCTACCCTTACAAGCATGCGACGATAATGCTAGACCTGTTTTAGGCCTAACCACCAATGCTGACGCGAGCCCTGGTAGGTCGTTACTGGCCCACAGTCAAGCAGTTATTCCTGTGAGCATTCAGCTCACCCACAAATCGCTTGGTCAGCGTATGAGCTTTCAGTGGAAAAGGTAGACGCAATGCAATCTGTCGCAAACACTAACATTGCAAGAGTGAAAAGCTAGCACTAGCCGATCAAAATGCTAAATTGAGCTTTCTCACTGCGCTAAGTAGCGGAGGGTTAGCGAGACATTTTTTGGGGTAGCGCCCAAATAGTGGAATGCGTGCATCTCTAAATGCAGCAAGGGAACTGTGCAGAAACTAAAGTCCTGCTTCTAATCTTGTGACAAACTCCTTTGGTCGGTGTGTAGAAGTCGTGCCTTGATTCGATGTTTCCTCGTAGCATTCGTTCATTTCATCAAATTGATGATTCACAACCACATATACGTGTGATGGAATCGTATTTTCACCCAATCGCCTTCGATTTGCCCTTATGGCATGATGGTGCCCGTTTCATTGACAACTAGCAAACCCTAAAACTCATACCATTTTCACCATAATTTAGAGCTTCGTTTTAGTACTTCGGGTTGAACAGATTGAAATTGTCAGTTGTCACCTGTTTCGAGGAAGGTGGCAAGGAAATAAAACAATTCATGTGGCTCGGCTGGAGGCACATTCCTTTTATGTGATTTTATGCACTCCAGTTGACTTTAGCATCATTTGCATCCATCTAAAGTCATTTTCTTTCTGTTATGTAAAATGGAAGACATAAGCGCAATTATGTGAATTTTAAAGTGCTGGTATGAGTTGTAACGTGACGGTTTATGCTGGAGCAACGGTACCTTGCGAATTGCGGGGGTAGATTGGCAACAATTGGAAATAGAGAGGCCAGACTCCTTGAGTTTCATAGCAAAAATTTATGAAGTAGAGGCCATGATGAAAATTATTCGCACGCTTGTTGGAATGCTCACTTCTCCGAGGGCACCGTGATCTCGTGGGAAAATAAATCGCATTTCAGGTCACGACACAAGCTCAGTTATGTATTCCGCAAATCATCCTCAAGTGCAAACCAAAGGACGTAAAGGACTCTAAGGTCACAAAGAATGAACCAAACTCCTAAATTTTATGAAATAGTATTGAGAGATTCATTAATGGCAAAACAAAATGGCCTTGTAAAGAGTGCTAATAACCAAACTAAATTAAGCGTTCGATCTCCATCCCCTCTTCACGAATCTCATTACATGTTTTGAGGTTGTTGAATAATTGACCCTCGCAACCAGCGGTCTCTTTCCACTGCCATTGGACTGTCTCGAAAAGCACCTTTTCCACCTTCATCTTCTGCCAATCTGACGGCTTGACCCATGAAACACAATGCGAACGTGACCTTTCTTTGAAGGAAGCGCTGCCTTCGAAGAAAATTCTCCGATCATGAAAAAGTATACCTATATCTAGTGTGTATTTTCACCTCTGCCGAACGAAGGAGTGATGGACACGGATTCGAGCAAAAATAAGATGCACTGAGTGTTGTCTAATTCATTTAGCAAATGGGCGAGATTTATTAAAAGCAATATTAAAATAAAAATTGTAAAATTCAAAGAAGATGCCGGTTCCCATTGCAAGCGTCTTTAAGAAATTTTGCGGTCGATCTCAAGTGTACCTATTCTGTGATTAAATAAATGCGTAAAGCGCATTAGAGCTCGCCTTGACCCCCAAACTTTCCATCACCTGGTTGCGCATTGCTGATTGGTCCATGCGATACATACTCGATGACGCCAAAAAAAGCGCAAGTGCGGCTACAGGGGTATCCAGTCTTCGACATTAGGTTTTAATCAAACCCACATTTAAGTTATTCTAAATTGACCCAAAACCAAGGCACTCGAAGGTTTAACCGCAGATAGCCTCGAAAGTGAAAGCACGTATGCCTTTAATCGGGCGTGGCTCGTCGGAGAATGGATTGACACGGCCTCAAAGCTACGCCTGGCAGACTGCGGAAAACACTTCCCACAATTGTTATAAAAGTGCTAAAATTACGTCATTAATTAACCACTTTACCGTTTGATTACGATTTTGAAGAAAATACTTCTAATTATTCATTACCATTTTGAGCACTTTCATTTCCATAGCGAATTGAAAGGAGAAATGTACTGCACGAACCTCAGAGAAAACGGATGATGACAACGACAGCATCCGGTGACTTGCTCTTGGCGTTATGGAAAGGGAATTGAATGCTTTTGCGTAAAATTTGTCCTGACAATGATTGCCCTGATAGCACCTAGAACAGGGCCTTGTGGCGCTACCAAGGCTTTTGGGATTTCGTGTCCAAATGACTTCAGCTGAGGATATTTGTGAAAAGTTCTCCTCCTGACTTCTGTGTCTGCAGCAATTTAATTATTGATCATATGCTCTAACCAATAGGCTGAGGTCGAGGTGATAACGATGCATGCAGGCAAAACTTATTGCAATAAAGTATTCATGAAAACCAACTGCAAGCTACCTTCCACCGAGACGCATCCCATTGCTTTCATAGCTCCGACTTTCCTTAAAAGCTAAAGAAAACAACGTCACCACCCTTCATTAACTTAACTCAAGGCCACAATCTTACTTTGTGATTAACGCGGCAATCCTTCGAACTTTTCGCTTTGTTATTTGATAATGTGTCAGTTCCTATAAATTCCTTTACAGCCCTGTGTGGGATTCGCCAGTTGGCGTGCATCCAAAGCTGCCGACGATATTTTACTCTTCATAACGTAAAATCGCAAAGATTTAAATTCGATTCGAAGAAGGAGAGCAATTGCTTGACTTAAATTCAACGTCTCCTAAAAAAAGTTTACTAAAAATTTGTGCAATCACTCAGCACCCAAAGCGTACTCTGCACCTTCCTCAAACATATCATTTACACAGATTGTCAATGTAAAGTTCAAAGTGCAATTTTTGTACATTTAAACGTCTAATTTGTACTTGCTGCAGTGGCGAATGCCCGCGCTGACCTGGCAGAAGAGTCGAGGCATCTGTGACCGAATTCGTCCAATCAGAAAGGGATTTCAAAGTTATGGCAAGCGATCAATGCCTAATTGGTTGTTTGAGCGACGCGGTTGCAAATAAAGGCAATGCATGACCCACTAAATGCCGCTGTTTTAGCAGCAGCATTTCGTGCGTAGCCATTGCAGATGAGCCGCGAACAGGAGACGCCTTTAAATTGGCATACAAATTACCGGTCCGACAACCCTCAACGCCGAACCTTAGCGAGCCTTCTCAAGAGGGAAAAGAGGAAGCATAAGACGGGAAGCTGGCTATTATGGCTCAAATGAATATTTTCATCAAAAGTCAGAGCCATAGTGCATGTTATGCAGGCAAAACGTGTGTGAAGGGCATTCAAATCAAATCGATGCTTTGACCTTGTAAGGTCGAAGGAAAGAATAAATTTATCTCCCCAATTAATCCTCAATGTTGATTCTTTTGCAGCTTCATAATTATCAAGCTTGTTTTAAATGGTTTCATAGCTAGAGTGATATGGAAGAAAGTGTCAACTATCGAGTCGCTAATTAAGCTAAAGGAACTGAGTCCTCTAAAACTGTCACTGTGTTTCCCAAAACATATCAAAGTCCGAAAATACTTTTTGCTTTTTTCTATCAATCCTTTTATAAATTAGTCCAACTCGAAAAGGATTCTCTTTTTCTCAGCAAATTCGTTGGCCATGTTCAAGTTGATTAGCATTAGTGCCATAAAAATAAATTACCCCTAAAAAAAACTCTCTTCCTTATCGACCATTCCAAATAGAAAGCCGAGAATTCGAGTAAAAGATGCACTGTGGGGCTTTGAGCGTCTGTTAAACTTTTGATTTCTAAATGGGTCACTGGAATGTTCGCCACTGTACCTCTGCAGGGATGCCTGGCCTTCATATCCGTCCACGGGTAACAAATGCGTGTTCTATTCCACCATGCTTTCTTCGGTTGTTTTTGGAGGGGAGGAGGTTTAGAGGAAAATCCGTCGCGGGGAGGCTGTAGGATTGGTAAAATATGGCGGCAGACTCTGCAGTGAATGAGGGGCCTGTATACCCATGCGCCCCTTTAGACGAATAGCGTTCTTTTCAAGATCATACAAAACGTCGAGTTTATGTGCGCATTTAACATGACGTAGCTAGAAATCGGGTATGTTTAACACATCAGTGGACCACATGTGCAATTCATTTAATGTTGCACATTAATTGGTTTGAACTCATGTTTGACACAGAGTTCAACGGCGAACAGTTGGTAAAATACCATAATATCAAATGCCAAACTGGCTTGTGAAATTCAGTTAAATCAAAATTAAAACATTTTGAAGGATACAGTTGCTCAAATTTGCGATTCAGGGATTAAGCGGATCTCTACAGCCATAGCGGTGGTAATCCGATGTTTTACGAATTCATTTTAATTTTGTGCTAAATGAGAGTTCATGCCTTTCGGTGATACCATAAAATTTTTGTAATTTCCGGCTTTAAGAAGTCTAGATTATTTGCTTTGCAGCCGATTTTCCACAAACTCTCCAAATTAGAGAAGATTTGATGCCTTATTTTGGGGACAAACGGATGCTAATGATGAGGCTGGGGACTTGGAAGCAGCTGTTGTTGTTTCGCTCTGCAGCGGTGGCGTGTGTGTATGCTTGTGAGAGCGCCCCAATTAGCACAGTCATCTGATTTGAATATTGGGTTACACAGGCCTCGGCTCCAACCATTTACTGAGTTGCTATTGGCTGCAGAGGGTCGCATGTGCATCTGTTCACTTGTCTACTTTGGCAAACGAACAGGGCGGGAGACAAGCAAACGGCCTTAGCGAACCGTGGAATGGCGTTCTGATTACAAGCTGCAGTCACGTCACCGAAATGAGCCACACAGTGGCTTACGCCTCCGAGGATATGCATTCTGGAAGTGGAATAAAAAGCCTTAATTTAGGTCCTGAAGGTGTTAACAATGTCTACCAATGTAGAGCCGTCCGCATAAAACGAATTTGCAAAAAAAATGGAAAACATGTCCAACAAAAATGACGCATGAATAAAGCTGAGCGTGGGTCGTCGTTGTCCTGGATACGTCCCCCAGTAATCTCCATGATCAATCTGTTTCGGCCTCCTTAGCTAATTTTCTGCTAACCAAAGTCAATTGCGAATTTGAAAGGTTGATTGTTTTTCAATAGCCTGCCTGTTACGATCCTTCGGAGATCCGATAGCTCTGGGCGAATGCCTTCCCTGTGTACTGCTTTTGTGTGGCGGTATTCTTCTCGCCACCATCGCATGGCCGTATTCTTGTTGAAACCAAATGCTTTCCCCACGAAGATTCCAATGGAAAAATCTGAAGTAGCTAAAGCTACCACAAATGCGCAGAAGGACAGGGGAACTCGTGACTTTGAAGCTAAACGCTAGAGTACTAAGATGATCGGCTTGGTAGAGTACAAAAGGTAAACGTCATTTGATGGCTGTAGTGGATTACCAAGCACACTCATTTCACCAACGTTTCCCGTTTATTAAGTAAAAATGTTTCTGAAAATAATTATTATGTTTCCTTCAAACTCATTCCGGCCAATCCTCTGGTTGATTCTTCCTCCCTTCCATAACCCCGTGGGCATGCCTAAAGACGAAGGAACCAGTTGTACTGGTAGACAATACGCGTCGCCAACGTACCGAAGGTCCCAAAAGCCACTAGCATGACCTGGAGACCAAACCATTCAGCAAATACACAATTATGGCGCCTTTGAAATATTCAAGTTATTGTGTTTCCTGCCTTCCTTTTAGCGCCATCCCGGGCGATCCACCTGGTCAACCTCCCGCGTCGGCTAGTGACACTTAGTCGATGTTGTACGACAAACGCACATTAACCAACCACCCCTGTCATCGAATTTGCGTGCAACAGACACTATATTTAGCCGCATGATCACGGATTCCTCTTTGCCATCCCACTGGATCTGGAGTTCCGCCCTGCTTGCGAATTGCATTTAGGGAAGTGGGAGTGTACAGGCTGCCTCGATTTCCCATCGCCAGTCGTAAGCATATTGGGTCCAAAACAGTCACTTAGTGAGGGGCGGTGTTGAAAATAGTTTTGTGCGAATAAAGTTTCATAGCTGCTGGCCTTGATACTTTGACTCACCTTACTCGATTCCATTTTTTGATTGGGACTACAAAAGTCGCGAAATCGCTATTTCACTTTGTCATTTCCTTGTGGGTTTCTATTTTTCACTAAAAATTTGCAAAAGGAATGGGCGTTGCAATTTTTCACTTTGGACTCGTGCATTACTGGTGACCCTCTCTGTAGGAGTTGAAGCAAATTATTGCTCTAGTAAAAGCAACCATAAACAGAGTCATAAAGTACGAGTAAATTAGTTTGTGGAACCAAGAGAACCAATTTATTTTGATGTGAAATGCATTCGTGTCCAGGTCTAGTGTAGCGTAAATAAATCAGCCCTCTGGAATGAGCGCGCTGAAGCACCGCCAAATATCGGCGAAATTGTGCTTTTGGAATGCGAAGGTCTGGTGACCCAACCGTTTCACGTTCTGTCCTCACACGTGCGTACTTTACGAACCGCACTAGAGAGTGAGCGTGAGAGATTATGACAACTAATAAGCCAAAAAGGGCGGCAACTAAAAAGTCTGGGACATGCACTTCACGGTTTCTGTAATTATTTTTATCAAAGAAGACTCAGGTAAGATCACCTGAAAATGAGGAGCTCGCAAATTTAGTGAAGTCATTTGTTCCTCGTCTGCTTGGCCACATGACTGCCGAGGCCTCGACAAATGAAGAATAAGGACAGTCAATAAATTTCAGTGCTTTGGTGGGTCTCATGAAACAAAAAGTTTAAAATATCTTTAGAGCACTAACACCCAAAAACTACCTTTTTGTTCCAAGGTCAGCCAGCCTGCTTCTGAGGTGAGTTAATACAGCAGATGGTTTTTGCGAACCGCTGGAGAAAGCACTTTCATATGATTGATGGGGACTGTTGCAGCATTGCGTTGCTATTGTAGGGCCCCAAGACTTCCCTGAAGACGAAGGAAAACACAGTACTCAGGCTGAGTATGTGCTTTTAATGGATAAAAAGAGAGACCATCGGTGAAGGTGCAATGATTAAGCCTCCAAGTGCATTGTTGTCAAAACCAAGAGTTGTTAAGTAAACAACTAACAATTTTCGTAGTGTCAGCCATTCAGGCTTGAGTTCCTTCAACTATTCCAACGAATGCAAGCATGATCATCAACTTCAAATGAAGTCTATTTCAAAGTCAATCATTTTGAAGTCCCCAACTAACAACCTTTATGTGCATCGTTTTGCATGGGGCAACCCCTGTTGCACATTAGTGCGATGCAGGACCACTTGAGCAATTGATTGCCTCTCACATAAACAAACAGTTTGGGAGCATTTCACAGACCTCGCTCTGTCTCCTGCTGGTCTTGATCTTCTTTGCTTCGTATCTTTGCTTAGCCATTCCTCCCTCACCTCCAACCTCATTTAACATTCGCCAATTACTGGAAGCAGTAGTTGGCACTAGAAATGCACCGGGTGGTTAGGGAGACTTACTTCACCGTCAAGTTAAAGCATTGTAAAACTTGCATCATTTGTTCAAATTCGTGGATCCTCAATCCTCCGTCCTTCAATCCTCTTTCTGTGCGTTGATAATACGCATCCTGTTCCAGTATTATGACTCCTCTCTTTTTAAGGAAAGACTCGGGTCACTACAATGTTGCTTGTAGTGTGTCCGTTTCCAAGTTGCACCCGGGAACCTAATTGAACCGGCATGAACTTAATTGGTTTCGTTTATTCAAAGAACTACGCAATTGACCTTCTATGGGTGATTTGTTAACCCTATTTGCACAGTTGAAGTAGGGATGCAAGACTGCATGCATACGGCGCCTGAGTAAATACGGCCCCTAACATTAGACTGCAATACTTTTACCAAGGGTTACCATTTGCCTTAGAATAAACCACCAGTCTCAAAGATCGGTGGGGAAAGTACAAGGTTAAGTTAGTGCATAGGCCAGATGATGCATTTGCAATTCAAAATGAGACGAGAACCCTCACTTCCCTAGCCAAATAGTGGCCGTAATCGCGAATATGGCGCTCGGCTGAACTTGCCTGCATATCCGAATGCAGCAATCCTTCTGATTTGTCCACAGGGTATTTAGCGACTTCATGACAGTCTTCAAAATGACATTGCTAATTCGACCTGCATTTTGACTCGGAAATTAGAGGCATCGTAATCAACTAGCAGGCTCAGTCGCTGAGGTAATTAACTAACCATGAAATAGAACTCTCATCTACGAGTGAAGTGGAAAGAACAACGGCACTTTTGTTAAATACTCAGAACTAAATTGGCAGAAAAGATTATGGCCACGGTTAAGTGACACTTTCTCACGCTGATAGCCACGAGGCTCACCGACCAAGTTCGATGTTGGATGGGACATAATCACGAGCAAAATGATCGCGTGGTGGCTGGTTGCACTGGCCGATGTAAGGTGGACAATTCACCCCCTATGATGTTGCTGGACCACCACCGCCAATACCGGGGCATGGATTTGGAGATTAATAAAGCCTGCCTGATGCAACGACCGTCTTTAAAAGAATAATCCGCAATTTTAACAGCAATGGCTCACCCCCAACAATCCTTGTCTCATTACAATTTAAACACCTTCTTGAAATAATTCTTACTATATGTAAAATATGGGAAGATTCTGCCCAAACAATAGCAAACCAGTAAAGATGTCAGTGTCAGTCAGGCAACTTTGATCTCACAAAAAACTCCATCATAAAGCTATTCAAGAATAATGGAGTGTTTCTTAAATGCTCAATAGATCAAAGGTGGTATTATTGTGTACACAAGGACGAGGGCCAAGTCACCCTCAGATCGTTTAATTGACCTAAGCAGAGGTTGAAGCAGATTTAGCTCCAAGCATACCAATGATTAACAAACCAAACTGGAAAAATTCCTGGTGCTTCTTGGCAGTATTAAGGGTAAGTGTACAACGTAAATTTTACCTTCAAATAAGCGGCTTAAACAAAGGTTCCATTCGCCAGCGCAAGCTAATAAATGCAGTTGGTTTGATTCAGAGCAAACCGTTTTAGAATAAACAAGATGGCCTTGTTAACCCCCAAGGTTCTGGATGATACAACAAACTCCATTGGGCTGAATTCCGCTAAATATTTCGGCATCCCAATCCGCAACTCGTCCATTAGTTGGTTCTCCTTATGGTAGGAGAGTTAAGTCATTGCCTGTGAATAAACAGATTCGCGGCAAGAAAGTAGGAACTGCTGATAATTATGCTATCCCAGAGCGTATTTGACGGGTTTTCACCACCATAACATCATACCCACAGTCTCTCATTATTTGGTTGTCACCATCGTGGCGCAGAGCTCTGCTCATCTCACCTATCCTGTCAGCTTCAACCCTTTCACACTTTGATGATGAAACTGTCCCCTAACTTGCCTAGTAAGGCTTTGAGAAATAACTTAGCAGATCCATTGAAGGTGACATTGGTGAAACCACCTCAAATAAGCGATAGAATGATCTGCTCTAGAATACCTTTGAAGGGACATGCCCTGTAGAGATAAAATGGGTCGCCAGAGAAGGTATCGACACTTCATTGACTTCTATTATTTAAATGCTGAGCTCTACAGCGCTGCCAACACAAGGGAGAAGCTAATTTAAGAGAGGAATTGCTCAGTTTTTTACTTAAGCGTGAAAGCATAGAGTTGGGAGAGCAAGAATTGGCCTAAGATTCCGAATACATTGCAAATTTGCTATACACCATGAAGCTGGTGATGCTTGCTTGTTAGCCCGGTGACACACTGACAACACTTTTTCAGCTATTGCAACAGCTCAAAAGAAACCAGACGGCACCTGTCATTAATCGACCGAGAACTTCAATAAGGCGGAGGAAATTTAGACATAACCTACGAGAGGAAGGCGGATGTGTAGAGCCATCCTTATTACTGGAAAGCCACGATTAAACAGTCTTGATTCCTTGCTATCAATTAACCTACCCAAGCTGTTTGTGACAAGAAAAACCAATTTGTTCATTAAAAGCCAATGGCAAGCGGATAGTAAACTAACCAATGAAGAAAGCAGTCTCAGAACAGCTAGGGAAACTTTCGTTTTTCATTAGCTGTTAAGGCGACGCATTATTCCGGCAAATCCCATGCACATAAGATGATAAAGTAATCAAATAGAGGTCATGAGCACCAAATGCTATGATAACTTACGGAGGAATACGGTGCCTGAAGCCGCATCACACACCAACACGACGCAGAGCCGCAAAGTGACTTTCAGTGCAAGCATTAACTGGGAGTTAAGTGACAACACGCTAGCAAATGCTACCCCAGTCGAATGGGACCTAACAATTGGGCTAGTTACCTGGTGAACTCATACCAACTCATACCAGAAGATAAAATCGGCCATGTGACCTAAAAAAGCACGGACTCACAGGTCGTTCAGACTCTATGCCCATTATTGTTAAGTTCAACGAAATTGCTCATGGTAGGATCCGTTGCAACCAATTACCACAAAGCGATGTTCATGAACGCAGCCGTGCGGACAATCAAATTGGAAATTGGCGCAACCTACGCACCCCTCAAGGCATAGGCATGGCAAATAACACCAGCACCGTAATCCGAAGCCGAACCTGCGGCGAAAATACCTGCCGAAGGGTGACCCGTCAGAAGAAGCATCGCTTTGAAGACCACACGCACGTCATCTAGTCCGCTCCATTTGCTTCAAAGCAAAGACAAACGCGATCCTAGGCACCGTTAACATGACCAAATGCCAGTGTCACGAGTTAACTCGCGAGAAATGGACTAAGACGCAACCCTGAACCGTGAGAACCACTACCCGGTCCCTCCCACAGGGTTTAATCCAATTGAGAACAACTTTCTGCGATACAGGCACAAACTTTCATCGGAGACTCCACAACATCCTACGCAGTCTGAGTGCGAATTATCGACCTCATCAAAATCCGAACAAAGGGGCAAAATTCGCTTAAAGAGTATAATACCATCAAAGGACAACAGCGACAAAGGAGGGAAATAAGTTACACAAAACGGGAAGCGGTGCGCGGAGAATTCGATGAAGTGGCGGTAGCGCCGTCATAAATCCAAAATCTACCAACGCGCATCGAGACGGGGAAGCTGAACTGAGGCGAAGTAGCAAAGGCGAAGGTAAACTTTGAAGTTGAAGAGATGAAAATGAGAAAAAAAATGTGGATGGGCTTCTATTCATGGGTCTCCGAAACAAGGTTCCGAGCCATCACCGCAGCAGCATCGGCTTTTGCTAAGGCGAGGAAAGGAACAAAAGTTATATTAATGACGCAATACCAAACCAGCAATAATTTGATCACGCCATCTGGAACTGACTCACTAGGACATCAAAGCTACGATGACAAAATAAAAAAGCAGGAACACCTTCACTCCTTATAGACAAGCATAATGGGGAGAAAACGTACAAACTACGTCAGGCTGTAGCACTGAACGCCAGGCTTACAAATAAAAGGAATACAAAGCACGAAATATACCAACAGTCGTGCTAACAATTTAAAATTATCTAGATTTACGTGGATAAAAGGTAGCCTAGCGAAGTGGGAATAAGCATACCCTTGTCAACAAATTTGCCAACTTCATCAGCCGCCCGATCAATGTTGTTCTCGTACTTCAGGATATAAACGCGAATGAACTTATTGTACAACAAGACGGACCCGTTGTACCTTCCAGGAACCATCAGGTAAATCAGAAAAATGCACTAGAGGATAGAAAATGACTCAGTTTTACGGGACGCATCTAACGAAATGAATAAAATGGGCAAGTGGGATACAGGAATATGTGCGGTGTAATTAGAGCACGGGGCCATCAAATTTTCGAAAAAACCGATAAGGGAAAAGTACGAATCATTGTGCATTAATGTGACTAATCAAATACTGAAAAATAGGTAATGGTTATGGAAAGCGGCCGGAGTGTCAACCAAGAAATAAGAAAAACAGAGACATGAAAACTGGGTGACTTGCCTTCTGGAGGGCGTAGAGAGGTATCCAATAGAGACAAAGATCCGTAAAAGTCTCAATCAGCGCGAAAGCTGCGTATACAACCCAGTAAGTGAGCCACTTAGTGTCGTCATCCTTGCAAGGAGATTCGATGGCTTTGATTCTGGAGAAACTAGATAACAAGGCAAACTCACGAGCAATACGCCGGATAAATGAAGCCAATAAAATTAGCCAGAAACGTCGCTCCCCACCCAATCATTAAGTAAAGTGCAATAAGCGCAATCAGCCCTGCAGATATCGTTAAAATCAGTAATGCAAAGCACCATAAACGATGTACTCCTTTTTAACTCCGGTTGAATCTTGAACCTTGTTAAGAGCATCCGTAATGGCATTCTTCTCCCGCAGTTTTTTATTTAGCTGATCCCGAGCCTTGTTGATGTAGTCCATGTCGCGAGGCGAAATACTCCAACGAAGGGGGAAACGAGTGCAGTTTAAAATGAAACAGTAAAACAATGAGCACATTAACCTAGACATCGTAAAATATTAAAGCTTTCAAGCAATTCTTTTAAGCCTGAATAAGCAAAATAGATACATACTAGGTTAGGGTTGCAAAAAAACATACACATGCATAACAAGAGGCGGACAGAATACTGCAAAGCGCTATTGTATGGCAACCACTGCTAGATAAATCATTTAATATAATTTAATGTGCTTTGTTTCTGATTACTAGTTTAAGTTCAGCTAATTTTTTGGCCATTTTGATCTAGCTCTGAGATTTAACATCCAGGGCATGCTAGCAGCCCCATGCTCTCCTTCCACCAAACATGTATCTTGCCCCTAAAATTTGCCTTTTTTGGCCTTAAAGAAGGATTGTGTAGTGTTTTGTTTGTTTTGACTGTTGGTTGGTCCCACACATTAGTGGCGGCTACCTTGAATGGTGCTGCGTGGGCTAGCCTGCCGGCCATGCCAGCAGTACCCTTCTTTTCTGTCTAGAATACAAGTATTCTGACCCACACCTAGCCTTCTCTCCGTCTTTTAGGGACGCTCGGGGCGCTACAAGTAATGCCTCAAATCGACGCGCCACAGCTTGAGCTGCTAATTTAATGATGTAAGACGTTTATTTACATGGAAGCTGGTGATTCAGTTGCATAGTGCGGTGTTTACGTTATTTTAAAGAAAAAAACCTGTTGCAATGCTTTGCATGTTTGGACTGCTGGTTGGCCTTGGTGGGCGATGATGGCCATTTCGACTTGGCTGCGTAAGCTGTTCCCAACCATGCTGACAGACCCATTCCTCTCTCTCTTGAAAACCGCTCTTAGATTTCTTTCATCTTCTATGGATGCTTGAAGGGCTACAGTGGTAGCAGTGTACAGTGCAGCGTATTGTTTGTTTGGGCTGTTGGCTGGTAGGACATATTCGTGGTGGCCACCTTGAGCTAGCTGCATGGGCCGGCCTGCCGGCCATGCCAGCAGTTCCCTTGCTTTTCGTCTAGAATACACCTGACCTTCTCCTTGTCTTCTAGGAATGCTCGGGGCGCTACATACAACTTCGTTCATAAGTGTCGCAATGCAGCAGTGTGTCTGAAGTGCCTGTGCTAAAGGGCTAAGAACAACGTTTCTCTCTGATACTTATCCTGTTCTTGTGATCTATAAAAAGCTATTAGTAAATGAGATGATACTGATCATGGACCATCCGGAAAGGCGACTGACAAAATGGCGTTCTAATGGATGCAATGATGGTTGGCTGAACCTCTTATTCCGAAGGTAGTTCGCAACTCGGGAGAATGTCCAAGCTAAAAGACTCCGATAAGAGGGAATAATGACGTTGTAATATTCAGCGACTCATTTGCGCCGAATGTCTGCGCTGGGCACGATTAGCTCGTAAGTGCTTCGCGTAGCGCTGATTAAGTTTTGATGGTTGACGCGAAAGCTGTACCAAAGAGAGCATTGAGGACAACGCCAAAATTAAGAGAAAGGCTTATAAGTGCTTTGTTTGCTTGGACTGCTGGTTGGTAGTCTCATTCTTCTTGCTCTTATGAACATACGTCCTGCCTCCTTTTTGTTTGCAGCTTTTTTCTCTATGGCTACATTGTGTTCTTCGCTAAATTGCCTTTGGGGTACCACACAAACACATGAGAATATTAATCAATATACCAAATTTTTGACGCCAAATGACAAATTTTGTCTTTTTAAATTGCGCTTAAGCCATATTTGTAGATCATTTCTCTCTTGCATGCTGGTGGCATTATTTCGGTCGCTTGAATTGTCTAAGAGAATTATGGCATAATAAATCCCTGCATATTTAATTTTTCAGGGCTCAAGGCAAGCTGACTAGACAAATCTAATCCGTTGGGGAAAGCTCTCTAAACCAAAGTACCAAATTGATTTAGTTTGTTTTATTTCATGAAGTTATTCCCTCGCAAATTGTGTAGTAGGACGTTACCTTTTGGAGTGGTGGCTTGAAGCATTCCAATCGATACGGTGACTTTCGTCGCCTATATTGTCTAGTGCTTTTAATCGTCTCGTCCAAAATATTCTGGCTGTTTGTGCTTCCGGGGTATGGCTGAACCACTTAATTTGCAGTCAGGTAAATAAATGAGGTATGTCTATGGCTTAGATATCGAAAGAGCTATTGAGCTTCTTGACAACCTGCTAAAATGTCCTGACTTGCAACCGGCAAAATTGGCTTCCCTCCAGAGAATCCTCCAATCCGACTTCTTCAGCATGGTCAGGGAAGTATATGAGCATATCTACGAAACCGTTGACGTTACGGGTTCTGAGAAGGTGTGTATCTTACTTTTGGTTTCAAGCGTCAGCTTTATTTACGAAAAATCTGTTTTCCCTTTCCAGGTTAGAGCAAGTGCAACAGCAAAAGCCACCGTTGCTGCCTTCGCAGCGAGCGAAGGTCATGCTCATCCCAGAGTCGTGGAGCTACCCAAAACCGAGGAGGGCCTCGGTTTTAATGTGATGGGAGGCAAGGAGCAGAATTCACCTATTTATATTAGTCGTATTATCCCGGGCGGTGTTGCTCATCGTCAAGGCAAACTCAAACGGGGTGACCAACTTCTTTCGGTGAATGGCATTTCTGTGGAAAATGAGAATCATGAGAAAGCCGTTGAGTTGCTCAAATCGGCCCAAGGTAATCCGCGTGGTTGTTTTCCTTGAGACGACAAAATGGGGTATTGTGCTATCGAAAGTATTTCCGTCTTGTCGTAGGTACTGTGAGGCTTGTCGTGCGTTACACACCAAAGGTTTTGGATGAAATGGAAGCGAGGTTTGATAAGCAGAGGACGCGACGGAGGGCAAACTAGGATTTTGGAGGCTCTCTGCACTTTGTGATGATTCAGTGAATGCCTCCTCCCATGCTCGACTTAACTCATACCTCCGTTATCTCACGAACTTGCTTTCAATGAATCTTACTCTCTACAATTTAATACTGCCTCAGTTTTGATGCCTTTTAACATTTCTCCGTCATGCACAGAAACATGCAACGCAGATACTAGGTCTCGGCCCCTCTGGTTGAAGCCGTTGCTTTTTGACCTCTTCTTATCTGACGTCAGCCAAATTTTTTTACAAATTACTTTCATAGTCATCTCATAGCAGGGACTGGTCCACTTTTCCCGTCCATCTTCCCAGTAGTGTTTAGTTAGTGAGGTGTGTTAATCTGGTATTTAAGAGAAGACTCACCAGGTGAAATTTAAAGGATGAGTATTATCGGCTAACATAGCTGCTTTGTGGAGGGATTTTCACATGGCAAGTTAAGTTTTGGGACGGCTCACCTGGTTGTGCTTGCGGGGGTAGCTAGCATGGACTTTGTGAGTTTTTCGGGGATCGGTTCTGTGCTTTGGTTTTGTGGGTGCGTTGATGGCTGTGCATCCTTCGTGCGTTGGAACACTTGGTAGTGCTTGCTTGAAACGTCACGTCATCGTCTTGGTATCAAAAGTGGAGATCCCGTTTGCGTAACTACCAACATGTGACGTCGATCTTGAAGAGATCAATTAAGGGATTGAATTGCTAGCGCGGGAAGTATGAACTGCTTGGATCCTGCTGAAATACCAACTATTCAGCCCTTTGATGTAGACACATTCGAGGATGAGGTCGGCCTTGACTATGAAACTGACGTCGAGGCTGTGCAAATATGCGGATTTCATCCTAAGGTCCGGCAAGTTATGCGCCTCACCCATGCGGCAGTTGTTTTGGAAAATTTTAGTTAGAGAATCGAACAAGATATACATGTTTTGTGTTTCAGATGAGATCAGTCCAAAAAGGCCATTTTTTATCATAATTTGTCGTGCTGATATCGCCATCTTGAGGCATTTTCTCCCACACGCAAAACAATTGGCGTCATGTGTTAAAGGCCAAACGACCGTTTTAATAAAGGGACCTTTGCTGGTTCTTCAATAGTAGGGGTCCGATTTTGAATCAGGGCGACGTTTTGCAGCACTAGGTATTAGCTTTCTCATACAAATGGGCGTCATCTTCGCCAGGCTTTGAAATGCGTCATTCGTGTGGGGAGAGAGCGCTATTGACCCGAACTGCGCTAGGAACGAGAACCACATGCTTTAAGGTAACTTAGCCGCTTAGCTCCTACGTCGATAAAGCATGAGTAACGAACAAGAGCCACAAGAATGTAGGTCAGTGAAGCGTCAAGTGATTCTTAATTCAAGCAGGAAATAGCGTCGACCCGTTTCTTAAGTAGTACTGAACTTCCCGAGCAACCACCTCAACTACCTAAAATTGGGACATTTTTCGACCACCTAACTCGCACAGCTGTGTCGTACAGAACTGGCGAGAACCGATTTGCCATGCTATTGAGAGTCAATCCAAGAGGGGCTGAAGGTGCCTGCGTAAGGAGTGCGAGAGTTACTCACCCTTTAATCGTCGCTCTAGATGATCCTCGCCGTAGCCCTTTTTCTACGGGAGCCTCCTTGCAAGGTATGCATTAGCTCTCCGTTGAGCTAAGGAGACGCTGGTGTCTCCTTGCTTTTGGCTAACAAGGGTTGTTTCCACTCCTGGGCTGCTACCTATTATCCTTTTTTTTGGGAGGTAGAACCACTAAATGAGTAAAAACTGGACCAACTTCACGTCGTTGGTGTGTGCCTACGGTTACTTCATACAAGTTGGTTTGTCTTTTGAGGAAAAATGCATCTTGTCCTTTAGGCAGCAACACCGGTTTCAGTGGAGGAGCAAGAGATGTCTTGGGAGCAGTGCAGCGCTGTATACAACGTGATACTTGCAGTGATTGTTGGCACGGTAATTGTTGTGCACTTTGCCTTTCTCCTCTACGCCCTCTGGGACACGATCAAGCGTTCCTGCATCAATCAGACGCATCTGCGAACTCATGGAGCTGATGAGGTTGAAAAGGATGAGGTGCCGCTCACCTACACCCCCGATTACGTGTGGTATGCTAGGGATGGCAAGATGCCCTTGAAAGGATTGACACAAGAGGACTTCATTGACTTCGAACGCTATGCCCACTTTGTCTATGCACAAGCACACGAGTTCTAGTGGCATGCGGCCTATTCATAACAAACTAGTTGCATTCCTGGTCTCTATATCTGACATCTTCAACATGTCTACGAATTTTTGAAGCCAAACTTCGAGAGAGCCCTTCAGAATAGAATAAATTATCACAATGACGCACTACTTGGGGTTAGAGCTTTAGTTTAAGAGGGGCGCAAAACACCCTACATGCATTTAAACAGAACGCTCTTGATTAATTTACGCACAAACCATGATCACCAAAAGAGAGGCTCTACACTATTAGCAGTAGCCGCGAATGTTTCCTTTAAAAATTTGCTAAGAAAACCGAAAGTTGCGACTAAGAAACCTGCATCATTTAATAAATCGGCAATGGCGATATGCAAGTCATCATGTCGCTGTCTACGTCTCAGTACTCGCCCACGACGCGGCGCTAAGAACACCAATTAATTTGCGAAATTCTCCAAAATCTTGGTGTTAACCTCATCGTGCGGCGTGGCAGAAAAATACATTGTTGGCCATGCAACCGGTTGATACTACTCAGTAGCTTTATTTTTGCAATTCGCTAACACAATCGGTCCCCGCCATTTGCTTATGGAGTGATGATGACGAGGTTTCTATGCTGGATGAAATTCATGATGAGATAACTGTGTTGGGAAACAAAGCACTTGAACGTCGATTTGAGGCATTACTTGTAGCGCCTCGAACAACCCTAAAAGACGGAGAGAAGGCTAGGTGTAGGTCAGAATACTTGTATTCTAGACAGAAAGGATGAGTACTGCTGGCATGGCCGGCAGGACAGCCCACGCAGCCGTTCAAGGTGGCCACCACTGATGTTCGGGACCAACCAAACGTCGAAAGAAACAAAACACAACATTACCATGTTCTATTACGTCAAATGATCCATTCGTAGTGGAGATCACGCTGGACATGCCGTCTTCTGCAACGATTGGGGAATATTCTAAAAAGTTGAGCGCTTTGCGTAGAAGGCTTAAGAGTCATCGTCCGTTTTACCGGGAATGAGTTCGTGGAGAATTGTTCTATAATGGAAGTTCGGTTGAATATGCTTTAATGTGTAAGGACAATTTTACCGAACTTTGATAAATAAACTTTGGGCCCCAGCTTTGGTTTAGTGGAGCTGTAGTTTCCCGAGGCATACCACTAGGCCAAAAAATGTACAACTGTCGTACAAAAGGATTGAGGGCTACTAACACGGTCGAAGGTACACGTAAATACAATATCGGGGATTTTATGTGTCAGCGAAACCGAAGCGATGAGTTAAACAACCATTCAGCGCATTCCGTAGCCTTCCAGTCGGGCGGCTTTCCGCGTCAGCAGTAACGCATTCACGAAATAACCCCACCGACCACCGAAATTGTGTAACTTAGAGCACATTTTACTACAGCCTACTTAACCGTCTTGGCAATCCTACTGGTTCTAAGATTGCATCTTGTTTAAGAAGGGCGTTGAAGAGGAGCCCACACAAGCAGTGGTAAGAATACTGGCCTAGAGCAGCCATTTATTAAGGGACGATGTCTAAAATAGTTTCATGGGGATAAGCCATCAAGTCCATTCCGCTTTACCGGTCTGGTCTTACATCAATGCTACCAAACCCTGTGTATCTGTGTTTATCCACTTAGTATTAGCATGCATGCGAGCAGCGATGGCGGCATCATGGTGAATTTTTCCAAGTGGCCTAGGGCCGCCGACCGTGTCACTTCAACCGAGGCTAGTAGTCCTTCGAAACACAGAACTGAAGTAGTTGCTGAAGGTGAACGTTTTCAACTCCCCTGCTAGGGGTGATCACAAATTTTCCCATTGTGTGTAACCTTCTTCCGCCACTGCAGATTTGCGTGTTCAAGACGGCGCTCACTTTCCGCTGCCACCGACATGCTGCGACTCACAGTGCTTCAATAGCAATGACGTTCCCCCTAAGGTTCAACAGTTGCAGACTAGGCAAAAACGTCAGAGCACCACCCCTGCTGAAGCTAACGTTTTTCGAGCGTTTATCCAATCACGCTTAGACAGTTGCCTACACTGACTATTCAATGCTTGGCATTGGAACGATCCCAGGGCTGCGCTCTGTTAACTTGAGGTAAAGCCCAAGATGCCACCAATCGAAGGTCGCTAAAAGACGGCCAGCAGTACTGAGCTAAGTCAACGTACCAGAGACTCAGAGTTCCCACGTGGCAGCAAATCAGGTCAGCGCAGTAATTAGCAGCCCAAGCACCACTTACTACACCAATTCAACGCAGAAACATGCAAGAATCGACCCATGGACCGGAAGTAGGGAGCACAATGGCGACAGCGCGATAGCCGTACGACCGATTGCGAAACCGCCTCCAACTAGGCAAAAGAAAATGTGCTGAATGCCACTCAACCTAACCCAGGGACTGCCTAAACGAAAAATGTGAGGGCAACGAAGACCCAAGTAATTGTGAAGCCCAAAAGACCCATGCCAAGGACAGGAATGGCAATCAGTTCGCTGAAACGAAAATCACTACTTCAGAAATCAAATATGGGATTGAAGAGCTAGGCGTCAGGGAAGGAGGAAGGCACATACGTCCACATGCTTCGTGAGGATAATTATACAAAAAATGTTTGTTGTACACAGTTAACACATGCTGCGAAGGAAAGACGTTCTAACCACACGCAAGGTAGTGAAAAATGAAGGATGGCACAAGGGAATTTTTAAATCCGACAAATTTAATCCACATCATCATCGCGAAAATCGCCGTAGCGCCATATGTTTGCGCGTGCGTCCATTGCTGCCTTTTGCGCCTCCGAGTAGTGAACGCAGATGTCTGGAGGCATACGAGCGTTCTCCATATAGGCCAGACCATCGCGCAAAAGCTGTTCACCCACATCAACAAATTCCGGTTTCGACTGGGTCGAACTCGAGGCCTCAGCCACTTGTTTTCCAGTCACATAGACAACGGCACTCTGAATCGAGCGATTGTTGTCTTTTCCACAAGGTGTCGGCGGACCTGGGACAGCACTCACGCGAATCTGCGATGATTTTAAAGGGATTTCAACTCACAAATTACAAGCGTCTATAAAGACTTATAAACGCTAAACTCACATCTTGATCTAATATCTCGCGAGCGAGACAGTCTAAAGCAACCTCGCGATCATCGGGATCAGGAGGAAGCTGAACATATGCCAGACGGTATTCCGTTGCCAAAGGTTCTTGACTTGCAAGGCTTTTCGGCAAAACTGCAAGTCGTTGAGCACCGTCGGCACTGGTATCAACAGCCTCCTCATTACCAAAATCAATGAAGAGAACCGTTACAATTGTTTTAGCGACACGAAGGACACGGGCCCGATACCAGAGATTGTCGTTGGAGAACCGAGCCGCACAGATCATACCCCGCTTGGGCTGGAAGTCTGCGGAAGCTTCCACTGATGGAAAGTTGGGTGAATTTAACTCGCGGTTTATGTTGTTGACCAGGGCCGTTCGACTGTTTAGCTGGACGAAAAACCTAAAAGCATTGCTCCCAGCGATTGGATTACTAATAGTAGTCACCTGGGCAAGGTTTGCTGACTTCTAAATAAACAGAATGAAAAAACAAATAAAAAATCAACGGGATATCATTAATTTGCATTTTTCATTTCCAACATACAAGTCGATCGAAGGCCGATTTTCTGATAATCTCGACATCAGGGCATGCCTTCTGGAGATCTTTGACAAGCAGTAGGCCATTTACAGCGTTTGAAGCATCAGAATAATTTTGATCATCACCTTCATTGACATTAATTTCAGCATTCCAGGAGGCGCAGAATTCCTTCGAGGACCACTGACCGAGGCTATGCTCCTGGGCGAACGACTCAGCCCTCAAAAGTGAGGCGTAGTGACTGGAACGCTGGATATTCGGCGCTCGATTCACAGTGGCATAGCCGCGAGCAACAAGAACCACACTCAAATTTTTGTTGGATATGAAAGGCCCCCCCTTCTTCCCCTTTTTGGTACCTGTCGCAGTGACCTTCACCTCGGAGGGTAGAGTAATCCAACCGATCAAATTACCCAAACGGTCCATCCCGTCGACCTCGAATTTGATCTCACGTTGCATAACTATGTCGTGAGTGTATTCGCGTGCCTCGTCGCCGAAAGGTTCACCGACTTCCTCAGGCTGATTGGGCAATTTCCTTTGTGAGGGATGAATGGACGTTAATGAAATGAGTAGATCTGACTGAATGTTCGCGTAGCGGGGAGAAAAAAACGAAGCAACGCACTTAAAAAAAACAAATTATAAACAAAGCTCAGCGAACACTAGACATACTTTCGGGCAGAAGAATGTTGCTCTAAAATCATACATGTCTTAGCCAATAATTAAAATATCAGTTATAATAACCATAACAAAGGAACTTCAGATTACGATTCAATAGCTGGCTAATTACCAAAGATAAGTCTCACCTAGATGGCCGAGGACAAACAATCCCAGCAGCAAGAACAGCACAAAGTAGGTTCTCCCGATGAATTTCCACTCGCAGACGAGATGCCGAGGCAACAAACTCAACAAGGGCATCCACAGCACCGGCACGTTGAAGAGAGTATAGAAACTGGCGCGATTTTGCCACGCTACCTAGAAAAAATCAAACATTAAGCCGAGAGCAATATATAAGTGCAAAAAAGGCAAAATTCCAACCTCCAAGCTCCGAGAGCCGATGAATGGGTGCTCCCTTGGGGTCAAAGATACCAACAGCTCTTTTCTGAGCTGCAGCTTCGGCCGCCATGAGAGCATCATAATACCGAGATCGCGAGTCTGTCGCATTCCGATAGCAAACCACCGACCCAAGACCACGATGCACAAGAGCTTCAGCGATGTTACATTCACCCACCAAGATTGTGGCACACACACGATCGGCCAGTGTGCTCCCCTGTGGTTTCGATTGCACGTAGTCGACCTCCACCTTCACTTGCTTCCCTATCAACCGCTTTCGCAGAAACTCTCGCGCCTCGTAAAGATGAGGTACTTGGTAAAGCGGTCGGGAGACGGTTTGTTGTGGCTTGCCCTCCTCCGGAGGTGCGCGTGGCGGTCGCACACTGGAGAGGAAGAACCTTCGAACTACACCGTCCTGACAGCGTACAAAAACGTTGTCTCCGTTGCCTACTTCGATCACCGCACCTGTGTACTCAGTCTTCATGGGTGGAACCTTTTTCGTAGCCTTCGCGGCTCCTCCCGAAGTATCCAATGATTCACTGGACGGCGGAATGTACTCCTCCCAGATACGAAGACGTTTTTGTTTAGCCGTTTGCTCAGCACTGCGATACGCTTCGGCCCCGCCAGCCTCCGGACTAACAACTGCTAAGTTCCACTCCAAGCATCGCGCCAATCCCTCACGCAACAGGAAGAGGGCAATATTACCATTTGGGTGAAGAACACTGCCCACAAAGGAGTTACTGCTCATACTTTCTAGTATGACAACGACATCACGTTGCAGAAGACGCGTCTCCACAAAGAATTGTGCATCAAGAGAGAAAGGCTCGTAAACACGGGAACCGTCAACCACCTTCGAACCCGGGGTCTTGATACCTGAGAGGAGCACCATAATGTTGTAGTAGGTGGGCGTGGAGTCCCCATCAATTGGGCAGAGCTGAATATGCAGCATATTACCATCACGAACAAACTCGACCACGCCACGAAGGTGTTTTCGGACATGGATGTTAAAAAAGGTACTTGGATCTGGAATGTTCCAGCAGATGTTACGAGGTACACCAACAACAGAATCGGACCAAATTCCTCTCCGACCAGTCCTGGCTTTATCCTCTAGCTCAATGAGCCCTTGCAGAGTTGGATTCTTTTCGATCAAAGCTTGACTCACGTTGCGCCTCACTTGAGCAAGGCCTTCATCCAAAAGGAGGTGAGTAAGATTCTGAGAATCAGGATTCTTTCCCAAAAACACGGATCCGTGCACACGATCGGGACCAATGTTATTCTCAACGGTGTAACACACCTCCTTTCCAACCACCTTTAAGCGCACAAATTCGCGCGCTATCCAGCCAAAAGGCTCATCAGGAGTAGGCTCCCCGGATAAGTAGGGCCTCTTGGCCACCTTTGGGCAGATGATATTCGACAAAACTACTGTACGTGCCGAGGGGGGACCATCCTGGGCGCGGTCACGAATGACTATAGTGTCACCGGAAATAACCTGCAATATAGAGCAATTGTTTGGACAAGACTAGATGCAACCAAACAAACCAAGCCTGCTACGTCACGTAACCCGAGTCTACAGCAGTCTCGTGAACTAAGCCAAACGAGGGAAGAGCGTCATCACATGAACCTGGAGCTCTAATTTTGTTCGAATGGTTATAAATACCTGATTGGGAAGGTCTCGAGAAAATTGCACTACAACGAAAGGAAGTACATTTTACCAATAGCAAGCTGATTTAACGGTGGTATTCAGTCGAGAAGTTGATGCATTAAGAAGAGTTACGAGAACCAAAATTCTTACAACTTCCCAGCAACGAAACGGTGATTAATTTGCATAAAAAGCCCAACTATCCAGAATGCTACAAGATTGGATCAGCTAAATATACGATCCATCGAAATGAGTGAAGAGCAATAGTTACACTTTGAGATGGGAAGTCTGACGGCGAGTATGGAAGCCAATTGCTCTCGAGCATCTAATCCGTTATATAGGGAGGAAGCCCCTTCCTAACTCTTAGTCAATACACAAGTCTACCTTGGATAATCTGAATACTAGAGCAACATTAAGAGTAGGAACAGCTTTCGAGAAGCTATGAAGCATGGAAAAGGATTGACTACACAACCTCGAAGGCAAAAGAAGACCACTGGTTGAACACGTCTTCCAAACTTACAAGTTTCCCAAATCCGCAAAAAACAGGCGGTCTAGCCATGAACGCAAACACGTGGCAAGTACAAGATACAAAACCTCCGACAACCCTCAAGCCAGTGGACAAACTAACTAAAACAACGCAAATACTAAATTAACAAAAATATGGGCGTATAAAAAAACAAAGTGACTTATCACCCTGTATGGATAAGTTGAATCCAGAGCATATAAATTTTTATTTGCCTTAAATTGGATCGAACTTCTTCATTGGCTTCACCACAATTGGAGTTAAATACTTTAGTTTAAAACTTTACTAGCGAATTTAGAGTTAAAATTACACCAAAGTATTCACCCAAAGAAACATTTGCCAGTTTTCAGGCAGTCATTGTTATAGTTCTAAGTAGACCCCAAAGCTTGTTAGATTTTCCACGATATTGGGCAACTTGCTTAAGAATCTCACATTGCTTGTAAATGAAAGGGAAAGCTTAGGATCAAATGTCATGATTCTCATTGGTGATGAACGAAGGCAAAATACGGGGCAGAATACATATTCAATAGAAGGAGGATTAGTGCTTTAGCTTCCCAAGCACCCCTAGAGGACGAAGGGAAGGCTAAGCATAGATCAGAACACATGCATCCAAAATAGGGAGAAGAGGGTCTGCTGGCATGGCCAGAAGGCCAGCCTACGCATCTAGGTTCAACCAGCAGTCCGAATAAGCAAAACATCACCTGAAATGTTGTTTAGGTTACCAGCTTAAGCAAAGCATTTGCGTTTCACAGCTGCTTTGGTTCATTTGACCCAAGGCAGCTGTGGAACACTAACGACCCTCAATTGTTTTACGCAGTAGATGCATTCTTCCCAATTAGGCATCCTCGTATGCAGGGATGAAGTTGACCATTGGCATGATATGAATGTTGCAAACTAATGCCACCCAGTTATACTCAGCACGCAGTTCTGCGCAATGCGCATGTAGTTTAAATGTCCTTGATGAAGATTGGGCGCGTTTAGCAATCCCAATAACACTTCCAAGACGTTTGAACGATTACCTTACCAGCCGAACTTTCGGAGAAGTATGTAGAATTGTACATCCTTGATCATTTTCACGCGAACAAAGAACATCGACGCGTACTACTATCGCGTAGACTTGACCTTCGTGACCGGCCGAAGGCCCACCTTTGTGGAGTTATATCTTGTTGTATCTGCCAGTCATTGAATGAGTACAGCGCTGTGCGGTGCGAACATGGTAGCTCTTACGTAAGGGGACCTTCACTGTGGGAAGAAGGTCTTTGATATAGTGGTGATAGGAAAAATAATAGGTGGTACTCTCTGTGTGCGGCCCGTGCGCTTTATGACTGTTAGAAAACTAGTTGAGGGGTGGACTGTAGCTCTGTATCCCATTCTCAGGCAGTGATTTCTCAGTCTCATAAGGGGCGGTTTGTTCTACCTCTCACTTGGCCTGCAAAATGTTCAGATGTGCGTATCCTGGGCACTTCGAGGGTTACGTATTGCCTGGTAAAAAGTCGGCTTTAAGATTAGGGTTTTGATTGCATGGACCGATTAGATCAGTCTATGCTGACAAGTTTACGAACTGAAGAATGGCTGAGCGACCGTCACAGTATCCCGCGACTTCGTGTATTCAGCCTCGGCAACTTACGTAAAGAAGTCAAATATGACCAGAATATATGGTTGGCCGGTTCCGGTGAGCGGTCGTTAACTCTTGATCCTTAAACTCACCCTTTCGTCTCAAAACCTTTTGGAATGTATTGCAGAGGGGCGATTGCTCAAAATCCTCCACATGAACCAATTAGTTGTACAACTCTTGGAACGCTGTTTGTATCAACAAACTTGGGGCAAATGGGAGATTTGGCGGCTCCTTTTTACCAAAAAACCTCATTCCTGCGAAAATCTCCGACATATATTGCCGCACTTGCCTTGAGGCTTTGCTAAATCATCTCTTATTTAGTTCCACAGACTTATAAGGGGACGCTGGAGAGATCTTCTGTACTAGATTAGCGTAGATTGGCATAAGTCTGCAGAACTAATGATAAGGCTAGGAATAATGTGCAGCAGAGCTTTCACTTTAGTTCTTTAAGTGCTTCTTCATTATTATTCTCCCACCTGAGATTCCCTATCGCCTCCTCCTCGATTAGTTTATGTAGAAAGCTAACAGGCATGGCAAAGCCTTTAACGAACCGCCAAGAGTAGTTCGCCGAGGCAAAAAAACTGCAACACTTTTCTTATTGGTTAGTGCTTTTTATGATCCTACTTATTTTTATGGTCTTTGGTGACTGTCATCCCATCTGACGAGACTGTTTGTGCCGAAGGGTAACAACGAGTTGAAGGAATTGGCAGTTTGTTGAAGTTAAGTTCAATTATGCGTTTCGCAGGCGATCTAGCACTAGCTTCAAATTGGATTTGAAAAGGAGCCAATTAGTGCTGCTTGCATCAGGCGCCGTTAGGGCGCTGCAGCGTCATGGAGCCATGAAGCCCTTTGACGCTTTTCTTTCTGCCTAAATTCACCACTTAAACCCACCACACCGACTTCAAGCAGAGAATCGAATGATTTCTTTATGTGGTCTGAGAAGAATGCGCCCTTCCTTGTTGCAGGGTTTATCTTGCAATTGACGCACAATCGTAGACTACCGTTACTTGCCTTTACCAGTACGGTTGGGGAGGCTCATTGTGACATAGATGGCTTTGTAAACTCATTTTGATTTTCTCTTTTACATGACGGTTTATTTCGTACAAAGGAGGCGGCAAAATGCGTCTGGGCGATTATCAAATGAGCCTGGTTTCACCGGCGCCCATGTTATGTTTGACGACGTTTTTTGTCTGGGTTTAGCTCCATGTTATGCGAAAATGTTCTAACACTTCCTCTCAATGTAGGCGGTTTGCACTGATGGTGGGAAAACCTCATTGAGGCCATTCATGAGAACACCTGCATCTTCGTTTAGAGCGCTACAGATGTTGTTCGCGTGCTTTTTCGGTGGTACAGCAACTGAATTTACTTTCCTACATTTCTGGGTAGAAAAGGTTCATTTCACGAAATCCCAAGACAGCTTTGATGCTCTAAGGACTTCGACGCTTAGTAGCACATCTCAAGCTAGCTCTGGGCCTATGATTAAGTGCGCCATTTGGGTTCAGTGGAACTCCTGCCGATGCATGCTCCCGGTCCACAATCTTCGCCATTAAAGTTTCCCAAAATTGTCACACCATTCTGCTGTGTACGCTGTAACGATTCACCGCATGTACATCGCCTGTTCTTAACCACGCACAACTGCTTTAAAAGGCACTGATCAGAGCGACCGCTGACTCGAAAAGAAGTGGATTGCTAAAGTTCTTCCTACCACTCAAAACCATCCACAGAGCGTTATTTAAATTTAGGGCTTTGGAATTCTGAACCTCCCCTCGCTTTCACTGCCACTCGCACTAACCGCAGAATCGTCACCTTTTGGCTGCTTGCGCCAGACCTTTTCCCCTTACTGCGGATGGCACTGCTACGTGGGCAAGAGGCATGCATATTATCACTTGCACCACTTTGTTTATGGTAACTGCAAAAGTGACTTGCTTTTGAGTGCACGAACGACATTAATAGGATGTGTACAACACAAACGCAATAGCTAGGTAAACTTTAAGAACTCGGGCTGGGTTGCGTTCGATGTACCTACCAGCCTTGCCCTACCAGACGCGGTGACGTCTTCGTTTAGCTTTTCGCTCAGAGTTTTGCTAGGCTTTGACGTCACCAGCCTCCAGACTAACAATAGTCAGTTTCCACCGCGAGCACCACGCTGACCCTGACGAACGTTGCCCGCGAAACAGTTGCGCTCTATGCCTTTCAATGCCATAGTGACATCATGTCGCAGAAGGCGCGGATTCACAAAGAACCGCACCCCAAGACAGAAGAGATCGTCGACACGACAGTCCCCAATCACCCTCGAATTCGCAGTCTTCATACCCGAGATAAGCAGAATGATAGCGTATTAGACGAATTGGCATAGCCATCAACCGGGTAAAACTGATACTACAACGTGCTGCCATCACGAACAGACTCGACTACGTCGTGAAAGGACTTTCCAGCATGAGCATAGAAATGGTCCCATACCAAACTATACTAGACAATCAGTTGCCAACTCTTAACATAGTTCGTGAATAAGGAAACCTATTTTCCCCTCAACTCAGTTCCCACTTGAAGTAAATTCGTGTTGTTTGAGTGTACCTCGCAGATAATCTGCAGCCTTGTGAGTGAGGCATTGGTGACCTCAATTCATTGCTTTTCGTTACATTTTAGCAGGTCTCGATGACATTGACTACAGTAGATGGAATGGCGTTTAGGTACAACAATGTGCCATCATCATGTCGCTTCAGTTTGATGTCAGCCCTGGCGGAATGACATTTCGAATTCAAAAAGAAGTCTTCAGGCAGGTGGGATAGATTAATTCACAAAATTTTTGCCTAACTCGGGAAAGAATGCGATCAATGTTGAGCGCTTCGTTTATTCAAACTATTAAACACTGCGATTTTAAGGGGAAACCGTTCCACTGCCTACTTTGCCGTTTCCTGCGTATCATCCCACATGAATGAATCATGTCTGACAATGTGGCCAGTACGTAATCTGAACCTTGAGTTCTTTGCAAGAGGTTAGAAATCTTTCTTTAATCTTGGATGCTTACACAGGTTCGAGTCTTCAGACGTTCACCCACTCCCTTGAGTTCCCTAAAAGATCAGTCTGAGGTTAAGATTAGTCAGTTAGGCCAGTCCGTGGGCGAGGCAGGGACTACTGACTGGAACAGGCAGGTATCCGGTGCCCGTACGCCCGCAATTCCCCACTACTTGCCTCTAAATGCTGGCGCCACATTAACGTCGCGTCTGTCGGGAGTTTAAAAGGTTCCGGGCTCACGATAAATTGCCCATACTTAGGTATAGCTGAATTATGTGGGCTTTTAAAGGTTATCTTCCTAAGCCGACTCTCCGGGTCGTAAATGAAAGACAACGAGTTTGTTGGAGAGTCAAGGAAGTTGTACAAGTGGTTTTGACAGCTGGCGGATGAAAACCAGCGCATACACAGAGTGCTTTTTGAAGCAAATTGGCTAAGTACTTTAATCAGCTTCCATCAAACGTAAACTTAAGTAACTAAGGAAATTCTCTGCTTTCTTGGTAGGAATATGTCTGAGTACTTCCTGATAATGCCTTGAGAACACAGTACTATGCACACGAATGCTGCCTCCTTTCCCCGGTGTTCACGGGAGGTTAATCAGAATTACGAGTTGCTCCACCACCAAGACCTTAAAGGCTTTGGGTCTCGAGGACGCCACAATTTGTGTCGCCGGTGTTTTTCAGAGTCACTACTTTAATATGATGCAGCACAATAGTAGTACAGTGCAAGTCAGGCTATCTAGCTGTCCTCAACTTTGATAACGCCAGTGCAAAATTTACGGTTTCTTCATTTAAAAATAGACGCCTAACCCTTGGATTGGAATGCTAATTTTGAATACTCAAAGTACTGAATTGTCATTTTAGTTAGAGATGGACCAAAGTTAAATGCATTACTGACAAATCGGCTTGGGGGCATTACACAGTGTAGCCGATGGTTTCAAAGCTTCAGTAAATGCTCAAGTCATGATCCCTTCTATTGCGCGACACGTGGCACCTGTAACTGTGTGAGGTAAGTGTTTCGAGCTCCGAATGACCTTAGCTCATTATCATGACTTGTGGGTGGAATTTGTAAGTCACTCAAGTGATAAACTCCAAACGAAAAGGGAAATCAGTGTGCCAAAACACTTACTTGGAATAATAGCATAATAGCTAATGACAAGGAGAAACAGCAAAGAACTTTTTAATTGTACCAAAATCTCCCCTTTATCAGTGCGAAAATTTAAGCAACAGGCAGCCGATTACTATTGCCAAATCACTGAAATGTTTGGAGGGGCATCAGCTGCCTCTCGGCGACTTAATTATTAATCGGCTGGTAGGTCTGCTGCCAGCAGTCTGTCTTGAGCCTCGTGCACCGGGTCAATGTCGTTTTGTAAAATCTTAGTCTCTGGGCAAGGAGCCTTGCAATTAGTCAAGATTTTATCCGAATCCATCTCCTCATGGGATCTATTAAGTATGTGGCGAAAATTGGTGCAACATTGTGCCATACTCGACATTACATCCAAAATCATTGTCGTGGATGAGTGATTTGAATCATTTGTGAGCTTTTTGATTTCCGTTATCATTTGATGGAATGCCACAAAGCATTCATGGCTCTTATTAATATAAGAATTCGCGCCTATTTTTCTGACAATTTGTTTCACTTTGGATCTAAACGAACGCCGATCTCCTCATCTTTCCTCTTGCCTAAAACAATGTGATACAACAGCATCACAAACATAAACTGATTATTTTGCTATCATCCCTACAATTTACATGATCAAGTTGTGCTTCAAAACTTCTTATGACTGCTCTTAAATTGATTGCCATGGGTTAGCCTTTGACGCCACAGTTGCAAAAAAGATATTTTCGCCATAGTGGGAAGGAGAAGTCGCGTCTGCCTTACTGCCCGTGGCCGGTGTTCATGGTGGCAGCAACCAAGAGGTAGTGCATGCACGGGTTCAGCCTAGGATATCATGCGCGCTACCACACTGGAAGGCCCAGCCGCAGGAAAATATTTGCGGCTGTAAATGTCAAAAACCCGCGTTAATGTATGGGTGATGATCCCACCACATTGGTGTTTCACAAATCACCATCCTCGGCATTTATCCAACGCAGTGAACGCCTGTACGACGGTGGACTTCTCTGCCTGCCTCTGGATTGTGTTGAATTTACCTAAGAATGGACTCACGGTTTGGTAAGACTGTAAATTATCACAGCGCTGTAATGGAAAAGATGGGACATTCTGGACTGCAATGAAGCAGGTGACGCGACGTGGACACATCATCCAAGTGATGGATGCGCAGGATGGAAAGATTAGCCATGCTGACAAGTCTTGGCGAGGCCGAGATGTCCAAATACGAGGCATCCTTAGGAATAGGTGGGCTATTTTGCAAGTCAGTGTGCAGCATCGTGCCCTGAGATGTGCTTCAGCCCTCAAGCAAACTCATGCTTACCGATTTAATCTAAACGCTACCTCTCACATCGCCCATTCATAAATAACGCATTGGTAGAGAGGTTGCAGACTGGTAACTTGACGAATAAACACCTTTAAAAAAGTGAATAAATGCTCTTAAAGCTATGGGATATTAAAATTGGACAAAATTAGGCTTCCATACAAATGCTCGACCACAAAGCTCCCACTGTTTATGAAGTCGGTGTAGGCGTTGATTAGGTGAAAAAGCCAAGTTAACCCCCTGGCATGTTTTTTAAGCGCTTTGCCACTCTCCGATGGACGCCATTGCATGATGTGCAAAAAGTAAAGGCAAAACGAATGTCCATTAATTGCCAAAGCGTACACACATCAGTATGAGGATGGGTTATTCTCTGAGCCATTGGTGAGGAACTTAGACAATCACATCTTGCCTTTTCGATCTCAAGATGCATGCAATCATAAGGAATGCATTCAGGCAATGTCTCTAGAATAAACCCGCAAATGGCTACATGGGTGGTCTTGCATGACCAAACAAGCGGTTGTTGTACGACAAGATTAGCCTGTTCATAGGCAAGGTAGGTGCAGCAAATCGTCCATTTGTCTAGCCTTTCTCGGGCAATATGAGCCCATGCCAGGAGTATCTGCTACAAAGTCAAAACAAATTCATTGCAGCACATGAAGACTGGTGATTGAGTTGCACGCCATTCAGGTGGCCATGAGGTTCTTCTAGACTTCGACATATCTCTCAAAAAGATTATTTGCAGAAATTACAAATCCTTAATCACTGGAAGTCAGTACGTCAGCACGGCGTATCCAAATTGTGAACTCTCTGATTCGCCTATTTTGAATAAAGTATTCACTGGAAATAGAGATAAATATTGGGTTCTTGGTTTTTGCAAGTTAGTTTTTAAGACTATTAAGGCGCCAGCAAAATGGCACTGAAATTAGCTTCATTACTAACTTTGATCACCAAATAGCTAATGAAAGGCGTTAGTTTGGAGAATTCCCTCTGCTTTATCGCTCTACTACCGAATATGGGAAGCGGAAACTTAGATGGCGAGGGAAATTAGTAGTCTTTAAATGAATATCAAAATTTTTGAGTCCACATTAAAGTAGAAAGTGAAGCTGCGTAGCAGACAAAGCATGTGGGCTGCAAATGCTGCCCATGTACAGGCGTCGGATAAGAGCCTTTAGCATTTGACTTTGTCCGCTACCCGACCGTCTTTCTTCTTTCGCATTCAACCTATCGCTGCTTATCAAAAACTTATCAAATCATAACCTCATCTATACAAGTAAGACTGTTGCGTATTGGAGGCCTTGGTGGGTGGACTCGAACTCTTCAACAGCCTCTTCCTTTTTGCCACTAAGCAAGGCACTGTCAGACAGGCTTTTTTCCGATAGGCACTGCGATTATGACCTGATTCAGTGACTGGTCACTTTATCGTGGCTCCCATTTCAGTTATTTAACAGCGACAAATAGGGAACCCGACATTCCCGAATGTTAAAGAAGTAGCTGTGAAATCTAATATGTCTGGGCGAGCAATTAGGAACTTTTATTATCATGGCAAGGGAAAAATCTGGCAGAAGCGCTCCGATTCAGCATACAGATGAAGCTGGTATAAATGTAAGCACTCAAATTTCCCAATCCTAGTACAACTGTTAATATCGAATTTGTTAAGCTTTTGTTTTTCTCGGAAAGGATTTCATGCTGTGAGGGCATTAAAATTAAAGAACTTTTAGTTGATGAACACTTGCGCTCCCCAGGCTACCTCATGATCCCATCGACTGCCCAATGACGCTGTCAAATTTACGACTTACCACACAGCTGAGTGCGGTTTGAACGGGATGATCGATCGGACTGCGGATTGGCCAGACATTGCTCCACAGCCGATGAAATGCTCTTTTTCTTTGTCGTCAACTCCTTCTTACTATTTATGAGTGTTGGGGAGGCAAGGCAGCCTCTGCTATTGTGTAAAAATGAGGTAACATTGGCAGCGAGGGCATTAAATGATGCAACCAGTTCATCGGGTCTTGCAACTTGCACCACTCAAAGAGAAGAGGATGCAGCTACACGTCATCACCTAATGCTACAACGCCCCAATTTCAATCAAAAGGTCACACTCAAGTGTCCCCTTTGTCCTGGCGAATCGACCAGTTCCTTCGTATGGTACTTTCTTCCTCGTAGCACTTCGGCCATATTCACAAGAGTTGGTGGGCGCATTTCATTCATTAAACCTGGAGGTATGCCACTAAGCCGGGACCAGTTCTCTGGTGGGGCTATTCCATGTGTCATTAACAGCACCAACGAACTCTTCATCCCCAACTTTAACGGCGATGTCCACGTGGGAACTTATTATTGTCGCAATGTGGAAGACAACCGCCATCTAGCCAATTTGATCTGGTACCACCTCGACATAATACTTCCACCTGAGACGGAAGGCTTAACCAGGCCACTTCAGCCGGTTCCCGTAAGTCTCCAGGGTGTGCATAAGTTGTCTCATTTGAAAGATATGAATGCTATCATGGAAAGCGCTGGAGCTGCCCTAAAAGCTGCTGAAGATTTCAAAGATTTTTCGACTCCCGTTATTTCCATCACGTCTCGGTTAACCCCAACAGCAAAACCAATGCAAACCTGTGGCACTATCAACCTAAAGCGCTTCCGCAGATGTTATGTAACCATTCCACGTGTTCTAGCATCAAATGCCCGAGATTCCGTGTCAGAAGAGATGATGGTGACCTACGAAATGTTGAGAACTACCTTTGCATCCTTTTACACGTGGATGGATGAGGAGGAACCAGTCACTCGAAGGAAACAACGCAAAGCTGCGGAAGTAAGGGCCTCAGAACTGGGATTTGAACTATTCTACGAAGGCAAGAATGATGTCATAAAGAACGAAGGGGACGAGAAAGAAGAGATGCCGATGGAGACAGAAGAGGGCAACTCGAAGACGATTGAGGATGAGAATAAAAGCTACTATGTTCCTTGTCACTTTACCTACCTAAAACACGTAAATCTCACCGATAAACTGCCGAGGCCGTTCGAAACAAAGAATTTGCACATAAACGTCTCCTTTGAGGTACCCTGTCCTGAAATTGACTACATGGATATTGTCAATTTAGTTCTAGCAACAAAAGATACGCAAGTTATGAAGAGGGAAATCTTGGGATATGAGGATAAGAGGTTTATGAAACTTCAGAAGGTTGCAGTTGAAGGCTCAATGAACTTTGATATGCAGTGCGGTACGGAGAGCGAGGCCACTGGTTACAACTGTTCGGACCTCAAAAACCTCACCATCCTTTGGAAACAGCCTAAAGGTAAGCGGCTTTGCGACAAATCGGGAAATGCGGCTTTAAATTAGTATGCCTCTGGGCTCAAACGTCATCAAATTCAAAGCGTATGTAAAACTAAACAGACTGTTTCCATTTCTATACAAAAAAATATTACGAGCGTAGAAATGCATTAAGAAGTAGAATTAAACTTGTCGTTTATTGCAAAGAAAAGGTACTGCTCTAACCTGCCAACGGACATGCTTTAATTACATTCTGCGTACCACATCTAAGGAGTGACATACATGCCGCGAACATTCTTCAATGAACGCATCTTCGTGACGTCAGATTGCAGCTTGCGATTTGAACAAGTACGACGCGTGGATGAGGGCGTCTACAGCTGCTACAAGCGCGACTTTCGCCTGCCTAACCAATGGCAGTCTGAGGCCTTCGTCTCTTACCGTCTAAAAATCGAGGAATCTTCCATCAGGTTTCCCTCGGCTGGCGATATGTGCCTTGGCTTGCTCCTCCTCTCCGTTTGGGCGGTCTTACTTATCTTTGTTTGGGTGATACTCTCCTTCTGGAGCCTCGAGGTCAACCGCACCGCTATTATACAGGCTGGAGAACGAATGCGTCGTAGAGACAGGGCTATCCAAGAGAGAGTAAAATACAGACAACCCTGTTCTTATTTTCCGATTTGGTCAACTTTGTCAGTTGTGAGAAGGCAGCTTCATTAACAGAAAGTTGCAGAATTTGGGTAGTTTTTTTAGGCATCATATGAGTAGCTGCGACACTTTGGAGAGGCAAGGTTGCGATGGTGGCCTTTGTGCACCTTAGCCATAGTGTTTTTTTCGATGTCTTGCTACTTCAAGTAGTTTCAAAGATCCTCACCTCACGGCGTTCTCACCACCACAGGTCATGCACAGAGAGATTTAAGCATTGAATATAGACAGTGACATCACAATTTACCCAAGGATAAAACCGCAATACTCTGGTCATGATGAACCACCTCAATAAATTAGCAAATGGATGACAATTGGAGGCAAAAGGCACAGACAAGTTTTTTCCAATTTGCTTTGACTGTTGGAGTGCCAACATGAAGCACTTAAAAAGTGGACTGAGATCAAGGCACTAATTTCAAAGTTCGAATTCTCGCAGATCATTATAAAGTTTTTGAGCTTTCTTAGACACCAACAAACGAGCAGACAAACGAACAGGCTAGACGGAAGCTGAACTAGGTGACTAGAACTGAAAACGGATACGAGCTTTGGTCACGCACGCATCTACGCTGCAGGAGTTAATCAGCATTCCAACATTTCGACTCCGTGCAGCTCCTAAACAAGGGTACCAACCCATAATTTAACAGCATTCACGGAAAAAGCAACCCACAATGCCTCACAGTTCGGACTGCAGTTGAAAGAAGGGAAAGCCGAAATTGTCACGTTACGTCTGACTGAAACCATTTTCCATGCATTAAAAAGGAAAACTATTAGGACTATCTAAACACACCGCCTTCTGCTGAGACGCACTTTTTCACTCTCCGATGCAAGCCATACGGATAGTGCAACAGCACGTTGCGTGGTGCAATGAATGTCTAGCGGGATCGTGAAAACTCCAATCGTGCTACACCCTTCTGGCTTTTCTTTCCACCAAATAATCACTGCTATGCAATGTAGTCCAGTGCACGCTCTCAATATTTTATGATTATTTGTAGCGCTATTATTGCCCCTTATGATCACGCGAAGGAGATTTCTCCTTCTGTGCGAAAAATCATTCCTTCCGAAATTCTCGGCTCGGCAGACTTGAGGTCCAATTCTGCAGGAGCATCCACTTCGGACGACAACTTTGACTGAATGAAGAGTGACTTCATGCGCTCAAAAGTCACCAACATGGAGGTCTTTATGCTATTGAAAGCAGATTAGTAGCTATCTCGCATGTGGCGCCTAAAGCAATAATCTTACTTCCTTGTGGTCGAGGGTTTGCCTTAAGTGCAGTCCAACAGGAACTAGGCCTTGGGTGAAAATGTTAGATCTGGGTCTGCAGTTGGTGCAACTTGATCCACCTATTGAAGCAAGGCAAAACTCAGCACCTTTTGCAAAACCATGCTGCATTGCGTTCTTCACAACATAGCTAATTTTGTTGGTAGAGAAAACACAATGCAAATGCAGCTCTTTGTCTTAGAAAAAAGCTATCTCTAGGTACTTGAACATCATTATGCTCCCATTCGGTACCATTACTCTAGACTCTATGATGTTTGAGGATCATTGAGCTCAAGATGCTGTTCGCTTTTAATGTGCAATTATTTGTGAATCCATGTCTTTTTCGCTGCATTGTTACGATCATGCTGAATCGCACGAGCAACAGTGCCTTTGTGGGCATGGAGGAGTGAATTTACAACCACCAGTTAGTGGTGCGCAAATCACATAGCATCCTTTGATCAAATAATGACCAATTCCAACAAGTAAGTGTATTTTTGACACTTTAGAAGGAGTTGTGACAGCTGAGACAATCGTTATGGACAAAGAGCAGCTACATAAGTATTGGACTTGCATTGAGTGATCAAAAAATGCTTTCGTGCGAAAAAGATGGCTTATTGCAACGAACTCTCTCGCCATAGTGCGACTGCCCAGCAAAGCCCAGGATAAGAATGTAGCATTGCAAACAGGCCTTTGGTGGATTTATCAAATAGGGTTCTTATGCATTCGGATGACCTATTTGGAAATTCGTTAAGCAAACTGCCATTCCTTTGAGGTGTGACCTACTACGATAAATGCCAAAAGGGTGCAAAGGCTCTTCCTAGGTTCTTGGCGTGGTCCCTGTCGCCGACAAATGCGTCACCCTTAGGCGAGGTCCAAACGGCCCAAGGGCTTTCACTTGTTCTGGAGTGCCACTTTGGTCTGCGGTTTTAAAAAATTTTTTGCCCTTTATAAGAGCAAAGGCACAACCTTCAGTGCTTCGAATTAATTTCACGTGAAACACTCCGACAGAAAGTCATTAGCGTGTGAACATTATTATAACACTTCATAAGGAGAAAGTAGTAAGAACATTTTCAGATGAATCAAAAGTTCATACTAGTTGATAAAATGAATGGTGAGTTTTAGCTGTAGAATAAAATACATGATTCCGATGTTCCTCCCATCACAGCGTCTGAAAACTCGCAAACAGAATGATTTAACCCTTTGCATGCAAATGCTTAATTTTACCGAGATTGTAAGTTTTGCATCCCACCGCTAAAGATGGTCCCCCTCCTTGCGTATATTCAAAGGGCGCACAGATCAAATAAGTCTTCCGGTTGAATGTCAGATGGATTTATGCCCTCAAAGGTATGCTAGTGAGAAGCTGATTGGGCATCTATTACCTTCATGATGTTTAAAAGGGGTAGATAGTGCTCGCGTCATTGTTGGCTTCATGCGGGCGCTCTTGGCAACTTTGTAGCGAACCCTTCTAGGTGGCATACTGTCATCAATTAATGTCAGCGTAACAGTACACTAGTTTTAAACAGTCGTTAAAGGATATGCTGTACCTGCATTTAGTTATAATGTGACACTTGGTAGCAGTAATTGCTATTTGGACAGTGTTTTTTTGTTGCTTTTGCTAGCTTAGCCTATTGAGCACACTCCAAGGCTGGAAGAATGCACAGGAGCACAGTTAGAAGTGTGTTACTGTTACATCGTAAAGCTAACCGTGGTGGGAGTGGAACGCGAGTGCGCAACTTGTTACATTTGCTATAATACGGCGTGCCCTAGCTATCACCAGTACCTTGAATTATTTGCTCCATCACCGGAAGGTCTTTGCAGGATGTGTGGCGAAGCTTCCTCTTCTGCTGGCAATCATGCTGCGCAACCGCTAAGGTGCCAGTCCAAGTGTTTAATGCTTCAACCAAACCTTGTGTAAGGCGTTCTCCTTCTCTCTCCATTGGCTATGGAATTAGCGACTTTAGGGAATGGCTTTCATCTTTACTTTGCAAACAACTTGCCGATCCAACCTTGCTTTTATCCACTTGAGTTCTTCTGCACAGATTTATGTATTTCTACATGGAGTAGCATCGTTTTGGTTAACACAAATCTTTGCATCAAAAAACCAATTCATTGTTGCAAGAGTGTAGGAAGTACTAAAAGATCTTTGCTGTTTCTCCTTAGAACATCCCTTGCCAAACGCTAAAATGCTAATTGTTTTTACTTTGAAAATGCCATTTGAAAGCAAATAAATCTAATAAAGTGACTAGCCTACCCGGGTACTCATCCCTCAGTATCATGCGAAAACTCTACATGCTCGATTTCGCATCATAAACATGACGTTCACTGATCTAAATTTGGGGTGTCCAAAGTAACCCATTGCTTCTGTTTGTTAGCTCACTAACGCTTTCCTACATTATGAAGGCGCGTGACATTGGAGTGGAAAATGTGTCGCTGAAGCATAAAAGGCCACCTCATGCACGGCTCGGACTTCTTCTTGCTCAATGGAAGCATCCGGGCGAAGCTTTGAGTGCTCACTTAATAGAATGACGAATCAACCGGAAAGCATAACATTGTAAGGGCATCTACTTAATTTCTAAGATTTCCCTGCTCACGACAGAATGAAAACAAGAGTGAAAGCATGAGGTATGACATTGAGGAGTTGTCTTGATCCTCATGTCGAAATTATGCCAAAATGCTCAGATGCCCTTGTCTGACCAAGTTTGAATAAAATGTGCACAAATGTATGCTGCACCATCACTTTGCATTAGTTTTACATCTTTTTTGCATTTCTTAAAAAGCCTATGCTTTTGAAGCATCCGAATTTTTACGGGAGACTAAATTTGCCTTTTAATCACTGCAAAAAAGGACAAAAAATCCTTATGATTCTACTCCTGTGAACACAGTTTTATGCGAAGACTGAAAATTCCAGCTCAACTTTAAAGCACTTCCGGCAGCATAACAAACGCCACGTATTTCTTCAAGTCTTATTTGTGTCTGCGCATTGCCCTCAATGGCAGGTCCTTTAAAAACGCAATGAGCCGTCGCCAAAGTTTACCTCTAAATCATTAAGAGCCGAATTAAACAGAGCAAGAGCTGACGAAGTTTTCGACGCCAAAGCCAAGTGGCATGGTTTAAGTATGTTTGTGGTTGTCGGTAGTTTCGGAAAAACACTTTTGCTTGTTACGTGCTTACTGGGCCGATCGCAGATACGGTGACGTCTTATCAGCTGGTTAATACGACTGCGTCTGAATAAATGCAGCATACACATAGTCGCAGTGGTAGTCGAGCAGATCAGACTAACCTCAAAGACAGGACAGGTGTTGTCTCCGCCTGAGGAGGGAACGGCGAAAAGCACAGCGCAATCTCCCATGACATCTCATTCTATACATCTAATCACGCGACGGCTTCAGGGCGGCTATCTATCAAACTTACCTACAAGTTGCGACAAAGTGATGACCATTCGTCCGATTCCTGGTGAAGGTGTGGGAATGCGTCGACACCAAAGCTTCGGCATCAGTGAATGTTAGCACCCTAAAGTAAAACAGCAACGTGCGCCTCCTTCGTGGACGCTGTGTGGAGTGTTCACACAGCACTGGACCACTCTTTCATTCCTAGTCAGCTCCAACGCGGTGGGTGCTAAGCATCGGCAAAACCACCAAAGCACATCCTCATGCGAGTGTTATGAGGTGACAAGTGCCTCGTAAAGAAGTTAGCAGTGGCAGACTTGAGTGTCACAACGTTAGCGCAGCATCAGGTAGACACGTTCCACCAAATCAGTTGAGTCGATAACTTTCGGAATCACATCCACTCCTTCCTCCCAAAGGTAAGATGAGGCGCCCTCTGCCTCCCCTCCATCCCCTCCATCCCCTCCATCCATGCAGAACTTCTCAAAGCATTCAGTCCCCATTCGCACTACCACTCGGCATTGTTGCTGCCCCCTTTATGTGATGATGTTTTGGCGCAGATGCGACTTCGGTGGGTCCGGCTTTAATTCCGGCCTCACCTGCAATATTTCGCCAGGTTCGATGCTTCGCATGTGCCACATCGACCTCATTCGCTGTTAAAGGCCAATCCCTCTGTGTCAAGCATTTCCATCAAGGCGTCGCAGCCCAATCTCTCTTGACGTTGTCGTCAACCATCATTATGCCGTGCGCTTCGCCGCACCCGGCATTGAGGAAGCAAGTGCTGTTTGTCATGCACGAGCAAACAAAGCATGGGATTGTGCGAGAACGTGGTGGAAATGAAGCGGCATTTCCATTCTAGCCACGTGGTCATGTGCATGAGTGTGGGAGGAGGAGAGCCGACGATGCATGGGAGGTGGTCGACGCAATTCTTGCCTTCACCTCTCTCATGCATTGAGGCGGAGTGTTTGGTTGGCAAAACGAGGCGAGTCACTGTGTCAATGCAAGCAAACTCAGTGCAGTGCCTTTACTTTGGTCATTTTGGGGAGCAGCATTTCAACTTGCAAATGAAGGTGGGATTAGTACACTGCCGCGTCCTTTTCATGACTCCAACAAACATTGGCCCACCTGATTTGATGATTACTTTGAGATTGCATTGGTCCGTTATTATTCACTGCAGGTGCTGTTCCAGTTGATTGTGCGCTAGATAATTCTCACTACCACTGAGCAATACTATGCCTTTCCTCTCAAATAGCATTGCGTATTATCCTTCGTAATTCCGGCAAATAAAAATGGGACTAGCAAAAATCATGATAAAATCTTTGATTCGTTGTTTTTAATGTTTAAATGGTCTTTACGATTTGCCCTTCAATTGCATTTATTATCGTTGGCCGTGAATCCTCGGTTACGAACCCCTTTTGCCTTTAAGTGTGATTAAAATAAAGTGAGCTGCTTGACAGTAGACGCTAAATACGTCTATCAAAAAGCTGCACGTAAAAAACAATGACCGAGTGTATTTGGGAGAAGACGTTTTGGACTTGGGTTCAATGTCAGATCAAATTGTTATGGATGGGGTCAAAAAGCTTCTGCTAGATCAACAAGGCAGCTAAATTGCTGTCGTTCTATTCTACCTGCAGCCTGGTGTGACTGTCGTTACAACTTAAAAGTTCCATGGCTTGAACTTATGAATGAGGTGGGTAGTGAGAAGGAAGGCCACTTATCATTCTCAGCCAAAAGTGTGTCTTCTAGTCAAGTAGGCAAAGGATGTGTTAGCAGTAAAATCTTGTACACAACTGTGTAAAAGTCTAATATAAGCACCGTTAAATAAGGCGCAAACTTCGTAAACTCCCAACCAGTAATTGTGGAATCAGCAGCAGTACAGTCTCTCATTCACAAATAAGCATCAGTTTCTCACTTTTCTGCTTTTCAAGATCAGTAAATAAATTTATAGACGCTCCACTTTATGATTTTGCTCTCCGTCTGATTTCCATTTGAAAGTGAGAAATAATATTTCTGGCATCAAAATTTACAGAAAGCCCCTCATTTTGCGCGGGAACGGTTAATGCTTGACTGAAATCTTAGCCCATGCCAATGCTCACCTTCGCGCCGAGTGAGACGAAATGACGATGGGCTCACACAAATTGCATATCCCTCCAGTCCTGCCTTTTATCACCCTACTAGTGATCTTGCGATTGGGAAACGCTAAGCATTACGTGATGGAAATGAATGAGCTAGTTTAGGTGTACCGGAAGTGCGTTGAAATGGTACACACCGCATGCGTGCCCTCTTTCCTCACACCCTCAGTGGACGGTCCAAGCTGATAGAATGCTTGGAATGCTGCAATTACTCAAAATTCCATTTTCATTTGCCACGCACATGTTTCATGGCCATTACATACTTAAGAATCTTGGTTTTAATTTTACTGAACACCAATAAATGGCAGTGATAACCGATTAGAATTATGCCTTGTAGTAGGTACTCAAGCAAGGTATTTAACATTGTAGCAACTGCTCGTCGGAAAATTACTTTTTGAAATTCTGCAAGCTCTTCTAATTTTGTTAATAAATTCTATGAAATTTACCAGGAGAACTTTCCTTGATATTGCGCGCGAAACTTATTCAGCGTGGCTGTCACCTTGAACAATGGAGACGGAAGAGCTACCGCACATGGATGATCGGCCTGGTCAATTCATACAGCGTATGCTCCGACTTGGAGGAATAAAGATAACCTGTTCTTTAGCTTCGTGATACCTGCGGGCCCTTAGCATAGTTATCGCCTTACTATGGGAGCTTTGGAGTGCTTATTGTGCCTTGAGTGGAGATCCTACGGATATGCACGTACTATGGATAATCTTTTCCGCCGCATGTCATCGCTCGCGACACTTACCGCTGCATGCACTGGTGATGCGTAGGAAAAGACAATCCAGTGGGTTTTCATTTCGAAGCACTTTTCCTGACGTCACAGGTGTATCTCATCGATATCAATGGATCCGAAATTGACTCTTGCTAGGGATACCATTTTACACATTCACTGGCCCTTCACTACCTGGGGTCCGCAGGACACCTCCGTGAGCGCCTCCCACTCACCCCACGACTGCTGCCTGGGCTGCGCTTCAAAAGTGGGGAGTCACGCGTAGTCACATTTTTCATGTCCATACTTACGCAAATTTTGCAATTATTTGCACAATCACTGCCTTAAAATTCACAAGACCATGTGCCATTTCCGTTGACCAAAAACAAGGGCAGCCTTAGCAATCCATTTTTTGTGAAATTTCAAACTATGTTTGGATGGAAAATAGGAAATTCTAATTTAATGAGGTGTTGAACAATTACTGCCATTAATGCCGCTTCATGTAGGCGTCATAGTGAAGACAGCTTTGCACCGAACTTAGTTAATTGGCAAGAAGTTCTAAAAGCTATTCTCAGAAATGAGACGAATGGAATACCTAGGCGGTAGCCTAGTTTGCGAAGCCAACTACGTCTTGACACGCCTGTTTATAATTTGATAGATAGTATGGCCATAAAATTGTCGAATCTCATTAATCAAGTCACTTTTTTAGTTTTTGCATTCAAGTTGAAGCAGAAAGTTAATTGGGCCTTGGATTATCAGTCCATCTTCCGAAGACCCCTATGACAAGTCCTCGTCCGCGTAGATTCTGCCGAAATATGTTCAGTCTGAAGCCTAGCCTGCGTTGCGCATTTAAAAAAGTCTTTCAACCCATTTCAAAGTCCAAAATATCTCCTAAATACTCCGAATATCTTATTTTTTGCAGTGTGACCCAGTTTTGATTGAAATTGATGTGCTACTTAGGGCTTTTCAGCGCGGTCTTCGCCTGCATTTTAAGTCCAGATCAGGCACGAGCATTGATGCCACGGCCTTGATGCGAAGGTCTCAGATGGATGTGTTGCTGCTGCCGATTTCGGTGACTGCCTTGTAACTCATAACATGATAATTTATTCCATCATAAAATCCGCGGTCCTTTATTATACATACCTTATTCTTATGGAAGGATGGAAACGCTAATATGGGCTATTGACGAAACAGCGGAACATAATCAAATGTTTCTAAAGCAGTCATTTTGTCACCTCTAGTAAGTTACGCATGAAAAATTATGTTTACAGCAATAGGAATAGTTTTAGCTACGAGCAGGCAATCATTCAATCACTGCGGTTCGTCATCAGTTTATAACAGTACATCCACATCGAAAATAAACAAGGCAGCTTTCACTATGACGTTATTTGCATCAAAACTTACAGATTTGTTAGTCGAAATTGCTTGATATTTCTCAAGTTTGACCTCCATCGTGTCGCACATGCAGTCAGCCGCGTGACAAGACTGCGGAATGCATACCGTGAGTTTTCTCCTTGGCTTTATTGCTACGCTTAATTTTATGCATACATTTTCGACCCGTAAATAAACACCAAATTGTCTTTTTTGCGTTCATGGGTTAGTTTTCGGCTTGACAATTTTCACCATGTGGGTTACACTCGTTGTGCTTAATCTTGCTGAACTTCTTTGTCCTTTTTGGACACGGCTGCTTTTATTGCCGACCTGGAGTGCCTAGGTTGAGTCCTGTCTTTGCCATGAGACTCAAACCTTATGTGAAATTGTGCAAAGCGCCAATTTCAAAGAGTGTAAGGTTATGCATCCCACTACTATAATTAAATTGTTAGGCCGTGCAAAGAAAATAGAGAAACGCCTCCCCATTAATTTCGTTGCCCTGATCAAGTAGCACTTTGGTGGCAATTCTTGCAGCACACAACTTACCCCATTTGTACCAACTAGGTGTGACACACGTGGCTCCCCACAACAGCAACACTAACTCTAGGGCGTTTTATGCTTGGGCAATTTTTGCTTGGAGTGCTCCAAGTGGTGAATGCGTTATTTTATTAAGACTCAACAAACGATGCTTTAGCACATTGACAGCCCTCATTGGCAAGGGTTGGTGAAGAGGCCGGTGGTCAGGCAAGGAAAGCTTTCAATTAAAAAAAAGGCGATTTCATTCGGATTTGATGCCAGCCATAATTCGACGAGCATCGGTGTGACACCTCATTTCATGAATCAATGCACACGAAGCTTGCTCATCAGAGTTCACGAAATCCTTTTACAAAGCAGTCTCCCTCATGTAGCGTCTTGACCCTCCCTTGAGGACCAAAAAGGCAATCTATGCATCTGTACAACGGAGAAAGCAGACGGGGCTTCTGGCATGTCCCAGAGACTAGCTCACGCGGCCAGGTCGATATGGCCACGTAAGTGGCCGGAGGCCACCAGCAGATCAAAGAAACAGACAATTACACCTCAAACCATGGGCTCTATTCATGAGCTAGTGCCGCTTATTCTGCCAATGTTACTCCCCTTCTGTCACAAGCACATGAGAAATGGCACCAAACAAATGCCATAACTGATTTCAGCAGTTCTCTAGAAAGTCTGGTTTCTTTCATTTCCCTTCGTTCTTGGTGAAATGAACGTCTCTGTCACAGTATTAACGTCTGGACAATACTTGTGACCGACATGTGCGAAAAACAACTGACGATGACATTTACGCGTGAAAAATTTGATCTACTGGGACAAATTTTCGTCAGCGAATTGAAAAGGGCACAAGGCAGCTGTGCCATTAATGCCAGGCTCGATCTCATCATGCTCTACGATGAGCTCAACATCCCAGCATCCTTCAGCTATAAAAATTCCACCGTAGCAATAAGATCGCAACCGTAGAATGCATGGAAACAATGGCCTCACATTTGATTTACGTTTCTACTCTTTCGTGTTGATGAAAGAGGTACAACGATTAGATGGTTTGGTATGGGAACCGTGTCGTTCTTGATTTGGTTTGCTGACAACCAAGCATAACACCTTCCAATTTCACCTCAGCACCAATTCATTATGCGAGTGGCGTAAAAATGAGGCCAAGGGGATGAGAACCACAATAAAGTTCACGATTTCTACGGAATGATGCATAAAAGGCCGAAGTGCTCAACCGCCTGGCATCAAATAGGTTGACTAGTTTGCTGCTCCTTGCTAAACAAGGGTTGTATCACTTGCACTCCGCTTCATGTCGGCATTCTCGTCGCATCTCCTTTGAGCTGATAAACTTAGTAATCACTACCTGGAAATAGGCTGTCACAGTGATTTGAAGATGCAAATGCCATTGTCGAAACCAAAACCACCTTCGAATAGTTCCGCACTACCAACTGCGACATGAAGAGGCGCCACACCACTTAATGAGGACTCCGCCAAGAACTCATAACGTCGGCACAGAGAAGGCATTGCTGGCGTGGTTGGGATGTCCATTCGCTCAACACAACACAAAGGCGGATTCCAGGTTGCCTGCATGATAAGGAAAAGAGGACAAGCATTCAAAGCAATGCAAGCATTTCGATTCGAGAGTCTCAACTGCCTCTGATTCCCATGTTTTGTGCCTCCTCTTAAAGACGTGTCAATTGGCGCAGCAGCTGCTCTCAACTGCGAGTCTTGTCATGCATGGACTGCGCTCTACTACTGTCAAATCGGCGCCAGACATTCTCGTTTGATAAAGTTAGTGCAAATCTGCACGTAAGTGCTTAGGACCGTTATTTTTGCACCAGTAGGCGAATTAGCCTACCCAGTCCTCAATGACGTGCGCTCCGCAAAGCCTACCGAATCGCATGCCTAGGGCTAAGGTTGTGCGCAAATGCTAGCAAAGGGCATAAAGGTTCTTGTGCGCTTGCCTTCGAGGACGCACTTATGTCGTCGAGCGAAAGTCGGAATTAAAACCGAACTCGACCCAGCAGCCATCGCACGGTGCTCAGTTTTCTTCAGCTGTGTACTCGTGTGCCCACCATTTCCTCACATTGAAAGATCAATTACAAATTCACGCAGACGCTGTCGACTTTGGCGCCGCAACTGCTAAGAGTCTTGCTAGCAGGCGAAAAGGGTAAGGCGACCTTGGGACACATTTTGCTTTCCGAGGTTTAAGTCGGTGCAAACTTCTTTCCTTTTTTTACAAACCGTACAGTTCTTTGCAGAGTTTTGTGGGAACCACGGCAACCACGGTAAACTGCATCTGAGCCGCGGCACATGACAAGACTTATCATGTCCTGGATGCCGTTTTCTGATCCTTACCTCCACCCTTCCCTTCACCACTTGAACGATTAATTGATATATTTTTTTGCCCATCTATCCTCACATGAGTTGGCCCATCGCAGAGACACTATAGAGCACCCATGCGTGATTTTTCGAAATAAAATGAAGGCGATGGACCCTGCATTTCCTCGGCCAAGCCACGCAGTCATCGACACGAATGCGAAAGTACAGCCGACGATGCTTGGAAAGCGGCCGACCACAGTCTTGCCTCCACGCCTTTCATGCTTCAAAGTGAAGTGCTCTGTTAACAACGAGCTGGAGTGAACCATTTCAGCGCAGCATTTTAATCACATTCAATGCAACACGTTCGCTTCATCTTCACAGAAATGCTAGCTTTTGGCATAACTAGCAAGAGCTGATATTCGGCCTGCCTTGCCAACCAAACCCATGTGCGTAGTTCATTCTCACAAAAGTTTTTCATTGGTAAAGCGCCGAGGCAGCTAGCCAAGCTAAAATCTCATTCCTGGGTTCCTTGCTCTCACTGACAGGATCATTTTGGTTCAGCATAATCTGCAAAGCTTCATTCGTATCAAGCGCACACGATTCCTATTTAGGAGTCAGAGTTGCCACTTTGTCGACTAAATTCAGGGTGCTGCATTCACAATGTGCGCTTTAAAACGGAAAAAAGCATATATTTACCTTTCTTTCATTATTTTGTGCACCGTTCTCACAGTTCTTGGGGCATTAATGTGTCAGCCACTAGCATGAAACAACGCCAGCAATTAAAGGCATCCACTCATAATCATCGCTTAGGCATCACCTTTAAGCGTCGGTAATGCTTCAACTACATCCAGACCACACGACTAGTCGCTCGGCCACAATGTATGTTCTCTTCCGCTACTCTGTCTCCATTCTCCACGGAAAAGGCTCGACTGCTACGCACAAATATTCCTCGAGGTGTTGTTAGTAAGGTTTCGGCAGTGTAAGGCCCCATCTCTCTCGAGTCACGCAGTTTAAGGACTTGACCACGTGCTTTCCGTGTTGCCAAACGACGCAATCTTTTCTTCATAAAATTGTGCATGCTTTTTCACAATACACTTTTTCCAGCCTAACCTGCAAGTTATAGGCACTCGCACATCCGATTAATTGGCGACGAAATCAGAACCTCGTGGGAAAATGTCAGAGCTGTGCTGATGTGTCAGAGCATCCAGCATTCTGGCTAGGAGAGGGATGCGCTACACCCTCCTACGTTTTTCGCGATTACATAGCTGAATCCATGCTGAGTGCTTTCTTCCTCTGCCTGCCTATATAAATTGTCCAAAGCAAGCGTTTTCATAAGCTAGGTTATTTGAAACGGGCTGGAGTCAGTAAGATCCTTCTCAGTCTGGAACGCGAAGTGCTAAGTCTAGATAAGTAACCTCATTTCACTTTGTGTTTCTGCCAAAAATAAAGCAGAGAAGTCCATTAAAACTTCTACCGCTTCCAGCGATTTCATTTTCACATCATGTCTTCCTACTTATCCAATGAATTGAAGGACAAGCAGTTCCAGTTTGCTTGAGACTGCCAGCCGCCACAATGAATAAATGGCGCTGTTTCAAGCCTTCGTTGTGCTTTTTAGGCAACTATTACCATCTGCATTAGCAATGACCACCTTAGCCTTGACACACACTGTGCAGTGAATTTGATGCGAAACCATCTCGTGTGAATGCTAAGGCATGCCATGCGAGGTTCCGATTGCTGGTGAGCAAGAATCGCAACCACCGCTCTAAACCAACAGCCACATAGGGGCAAAGGCGGAGCCAAATCAAGAGTAGGAGAACAAAGGATGGGGTGCCATTCTTACCACTAACCAGTCTTTTAAACATTGGAGGCTGAAATTGCACTCTGCGTGGGCTTCAGCACGAAGGTAATGAAATGAGTCGAGTAGTAGAGCTGTCACTTAAAGTAGGCGACAGCGCTTTATTCAGAAAAGCGTTTCTCTTAATGCGTTGGTCAGGCATTCCCCAGGATTGGATAAATTATATTAATTGCGACCAGCAATCACTGATGCTGAAGAAGCCACTTTATTTTGCAGTGAAGGGATGCGCCACGACCAGCCTGTGACGGGAGCTCTTTCGCACTCCTTCGCTAACTGACGGCATTCTTCAAACATGGATTCGGGATTGTACAGCTGCCTACTACTGGATTTTACTGCCCACTTAGCATACATTCATTGCTCATGGCAAGCAGTAACACTTTAGCCTTGACTATCTGATGGCTTGGCTTGATGACACACACAAAACAACTTTTGTTTGGAACTTATTTTTGACCTCACAACGTTACGCCTTGCTGTGTGATTACAGACATAGTTCGGGAGCGCAGTGAAAAAAAAATACAATCTCTTCTATTGCTCATTGTTTTTTTGAAGCACTAATGTAAAATTGCAGAGAGCACGAGTGAGCACTGAAAATCGAATGATATGAAGTGTTTAGAGCATCTAAAAGTGCAAAACCAATACGCCTAGAGGCTGCTGGTATGCTCGGGAATCCGAAGACTGTGAAATGGTGGATCCGCCTAAGTGCGCTTCCATCAAAGGGGTAGCCAAGTGATCCAAGCATTGAGCAACATCTGCGCATTCACCGTTGCGAAGTGAATTTCATTGGTGCCAAAAGGAGCGCTGTTGCTCTTGACTCGCATAATTCCAAACAAAAAATGAGTGTTATACCCTGGTGAAGTTTTTGCAGGTGATTGCCTCAGTACTCCACTTTAGCCCCCATCTATGCCACCAGATACTGCCCTCCTCCTGCAAATCCGCACTTATGCAGTGTAATACTTATGCTCGTCACATGTGTTGTGCAGGCCGGATGCGGGAGGGACATTTCGACGTGGTCGTGGAACAGCGTGGTGACCCTCCAGAGCCCCGTGCACCTCCATCCCAGACTCCACAATCTCGTTACACCATACCTGCCTCCCGTCGATAATAAAGATGTCAAGGGAAATTGGGCCTTCTAATAGTAGGGGTGCGAGAATGCAAGACGACGTCTGCATGCATACGTCTGTGCTCGTACCATAATTTCTAGGCCTAACTATCCATGAAACAGCTTTACTGAACTACACCCATTAATCATTGGCGAGGTCTGCCTTCTCGGAGGCGTGCACCTTAATCGTGAGCTTCTAGACATTGTTTTGAGAGACGTTGGACTTGTGGGTCTAGCACGCAGGACTAATTCGTGTGGTGATTGACAGTGAGGTGTAGGGGGCGGAGGGGAGAAAAGGAGGATGCTGACTCAGTACCCTAGTAATGTGCCTCCAAGTGATGGAAATCGTTTGTTTCTTGTTGCCAGTATTAATCGCGCACATGGTAAACAAATGACACACTGAAACAATAAACTGAGTGCAGGGAAGTGAGGTTGGGCGTCAATGTATTTTTTGGTTCAAGGATGCACTTTTGAAAGCCAGCTTTCTGTTGGTGCAAAAGGTCTGCAAACACCATAGTGCAGTTGTGGTTAATTAATTGAACAAACTGTTGTGGAAAACTTATCAATGCTGCGAGCTCTGCACATCTTTTGTTGGTGTGTTCCAAGTCCGCCTCTCCGAACATCATCCACGCAAGCATTGATAAATAAAATTCGGGAGGAGGGGAACATGTGCATGCGTGATTTCTCCAAGTGTGGGAATGTCAACGACAGAATCTGTTTTGCTCAGCATCCCTGGAAGAATTCGAGCCTTCGGATTGCCAACAGGCGTTACCCAGTGCAAGACATACAGTTTTTCCAACTTCTTAACTGTTAAGTGGTCCTCATTGCTAACTTGCCTTTGGCATCATTGACATTCATCAAATGCATTGCCTTGTTCCACTTTTGTCGTGGAAGTGTTTGTTGACAGCTGCACGTTAAGAAGCATACTGAAGTCCAAAAACGCTTGGAAATTACAATGCGGCGTCGTTGGAAGGAGTCATCAATGTGTGGCGAGAGAATAAAGCGATTGTTTCGAATATCTGTGGCTGCAGGCATGGCGTAGGCTTCAGTGTTTTCGTCATCAAATCAACCAAAACAAAGAGCTGTACTAGTAGGCCAAGTAACACAAGTGCTTTGATAGTTTGTCTCCTACTAAAATGATTACCTCAAATCACGCCATGCGCACGTTCGCTGTCCCAGTGCCGATTCGAGCGATTAGGCGTTGGCCTTCAAATTGCGCACAGTGGCTGGCGAATAGTTGGGACGTCTCCCCACTGCAAACGAGCTCTAATAAGCAGCCTTCCATGGTGGAGCTTAGCGCAACATTCGAGTGCGCCAAAGTTTCCAATGTCACAGTCAGTTTACAAAGGTGATCTTCCTTTGGCTGTACCTCTTTGCCAATGGTGAAAACCGCTTTATACATTGGCGATCGTTCCTGTGGAGAAGTCAGCGCAAGAAGGTTCCCGTTGTCTAAGCAAGCACTGTTGGGCGAAAAGCAAGAATAGTGAAGCAATTACTTGCCAAACGCCAGTGGCAAAATTCAATTATTTCCTATTGCATTACTGCACATAACTCGAGGATTGTGAGCAGAAGCAGGAATTATTAAGTGCGCGGGAGGTCCGCGAGTTATCCAGCTTGATTGGCCGCATTAAGATTTTTCACTTTCGCTTATTCTTATAGATCTTGACATCAAATTGATGAACTGCTGCGGTCCTTTATGACTTGAGGTTGTTTTTTGTACTTACACATCAAGCAATAAAGTAGATTCCAAAAACGATTGTCTCGAACATCTGTGGCTGCAGGCATGGCGGTTAATGCTGGGCGAAGTGCACCCACTGGCCATCCGCTTCACCCATCGCACTGGCATAATACTGGAAGACATTTCGTCGCATCATTGTGGCTTCCTCTCCCAATGCTCACCAGATCTATTCACTTTTCCTGTTCTTCAACTACTTTGTAAGAAAATAGCATCGTCTGGCTATCTTGAACGTCCATCACTTGCAGAGACCTTAACTGAGGGACACGGTTGAAAGAAGTTTCGTGAACTAAGGCTCTGAAATTGTCTCTTCTTACCACGTTGTCTTCAACCCAGTACAACTTGCACGCCCACCACATTAGCGGCCGTGGTCTATTTTGTCAACAGCAGGCCAGCAAAACAGGGACGGAGGAAGTTGCCGAAAGGCATGTCCCTCTTCCGCCACGAAGCGGCTTGCCGCTTTCACCTATTCACCTCTCTCACTGTTGTAATGTACGGCTGAATGCAGCGGAAGTGCAGTGGCTAAGCACCGACTACTGGCGTAATTCTTAAAGTTGGCCGAAATGCGACCCACTAGTTGACAGCATACTTCCCGCCGATAAAAACCCTTTGCAATCCAGTTGTTGTGGTTTTCTGTCGTGGAATAGCGACTTACCTCTAAAACTTACGCCTCAGCGTCCACTCTTACCTGAGACGAACATCGCCTTTGCCAGGTTACCACCTTACTCCCCGCTGGGGACATTTGCTTATGCTTCGCTTCGCTTCATGTGCCTTAGTCTCAAGAGTGATCCGATCCTGCAAATCTAGTTTGTTACTGATGCAACAATGCCACCCTCTGTCAACTCCACACTGATTCATGCTCGCCCATACCCAATTGAACATTCGTCGTGTTGTGCAGATCCACATGCTTTGTGAGGGTGTAGGCAAAGTTGAGAGTTCATTGTCATGAGTTTTTGGCAAAATCGTCGGGAGTAATTTCCAACCCCAGCCTCTCTTTCCATCAAGGTGTGTGTGTGAAGGAAGTGAGGTCAAATCAAGAACTTGTAAGCACAAACACTTTTCACTTACATTTTGTTGCAAAAGCAGACTTCCAGTGTTGCATGGGTGATTAGTGTTGATAAGGTTGTTCGGAGAAGTGTGTTATCCGCGGGTGCCTCCGACATAGACCGGATGACTCAGGCCAGGCAAAAGTACAAAGAGTAAAGTTGTCTGAGGGTTTTGTTCGAATGCTAATAAATCGACGTCAGGCCTTGTCGTCTGAAGTCTCTACCACTGTCCTGTAGCGTGCATGCTGAAGCTGTGACCAATTTTCGCACTCGGTGTTACAGTTATGTTCGAATTCTCACCCTGAACGCAAAACCCCGTTCTACGACTTCACGGTAATGTGCCGTTTTTGTAGGTCAGAGTTTAACACGGCTCTCCCTTCACGCTTACTTGATACTTGTGACCATCTTTGGTTCACAATGGAAGATCTTGTCTGAGTCCACCAAGACTTCGTCGTCCGCGAACAGCATGATGAAGATGAACAGAAATCACTGCAGATTACAAAACCAACGCTGACTAATATGGTTAGGATGAGTCCTTGACTGTGGACCGAATAAACATAAACATTGTGCTGCGTTAGAGGCTTTGGCGAAAATTGCAGACTGTGACTCCTTCGAATGTGGCTACTGCAACCGAGCGCTAACAAGCATTGGAGTGGCTGCAGGCATGCACCCCTCCCAAGTACTAAGTCTAAAAGCGATTTGGTGAACGGCACCCCTTATTGTCCGTTGCGCGACATTATTCGGTGGTATCTATCCTTACCGCCCATTTCAACGGGGCATAGACAATGCAGTCAAGTTAAGAACTGCGGTAATCACTTCCGTATTTGCCGTCCTTTCAAAGATGAACATTCACAGATCATGCTAGCATCAAAATTAGCAAAAGCTCAAATAAATAAAGTGATTGCGAGCCTGTTACAAACTCTCATAAAAGTCCGTTTCCCGCGAAATGGGCGGAAATCACGCTGTTTTTGTGAGCAGAACCATTCAAAGTTATAAAGGCTATCCTTCACGCTCTGCGACGTTCTGATCGGTATCTTAAAATAAATACCAACTGTCTCTAATGTGAGGCACGCGCTGCCACGCCCTCCATCTCAGAGCTATTTGGTGCTCGGATGTCTTTGATTATGAGGCAATGGTGACGCAAACAGCTCCGACTCTTATCCCAAGTGTACGAGCGAGACTGACATGCACGCAGCATTCAAACAGGCCACTCTTATACCCATCTCGTCAGTTTTTTATCAAATACGATTTTGCTACGAGAACCCATGATGCCTACCCACAACATGGCTCGGCTCCTTGCTTTACCTTGCGTAAAACAAGGCAAGTTGGGATACATTTCTTGATTCCATAAGTTGAGACACTTTCACTCAGGCGCTTTCAGTCTTAGCAGAATGAACCAAACCACACCAATTTTGCATCTGTTTACACTTGATATTGCCTAGCAGCAGCTCAGAAGGAAGAATTTTTAAATCCTGCAGCCTGACCTGTGCCAGCAGTCAACGCAGCATGCGCGACACAATTTTCGCTTTGCGCATGTCATTCACCTGGTGGGCAGACAGTGTCAACGCTTTGGACAGGGCAGGCACATCTATGCCAAGCGAAGAAAAGGGGAGGAGCGCAACGCAGGGTCTCTCATAAGTTGTTGGTTGTTTGTACAACCTACACACGAAGGCACTAAGAAGGGCTGGGAAGGCTTTGCTCGACCAAATGTAAATGGAAACAAGGTACGCTAAGGAAAGGTGCGCTGCTTCTCATCTTCAACTACCACAAAGTCCTTAATACCCAGCAAATGTTTTGCACTCTGTTAATGTGCAGGACGCAAATTGCAAACTGAAATTATTAACGCACACTTTTGTTGAGAGGTTGTTTGGACCTTGCGCACTGCGCTGGCCTTGCCTTCCACTTGAAGCCATTTCGATGCAATGCGCGTCAAGTATGATTAGAATGACCTTAGTGTCGTTCTAAAGCAAATGTGTTTCAGCCTCTGGACAGCCACTTTGCTGCTATACAATTAGACCGAAGTTATTCTCTTGCCTCTGGTCCACGAAGCACATTGAGAGAGCATAAGTGTTATACAGCCTTCTCGTCTTTCGAGATTCATCCCTGGTGCCACTCTCGTTCCCTCACTTTCATTATGCCGTCCAATGCTTTGCAACACTTCTGCAGTTGTGCAGACGTCACCCTCGTAGCCAACGGGTGGGGCAACTTTGTAAGATCGAATCTTATTTGATAGATGGTCATTGCTCAGTGAGAAGTTGTGCGTTCGAGCTTGACGATTCGGTAGAAAGCGAGGGAATCTTTGCCACACGGAAGCGGTTTCCACACCGGGGATGTGAAAGTTGCAAAGTATTCTAGGCTGAGGTAATGACCTATGCGCCTAAACAAGATCGCCTCCTCATGATAGACGCTGAGTCCACTGTACTTTCCGCTGCATTAATTTTGTCTAGCATGGCACGTTTGTAGGCTTCTTTCCTATCCCTCTTTTTGGCGTAGTGCGTACTATGAAGCATTTGCTGCGGGGAGAGATGTCGGAGAACACACTCATCTTGCAGTCTGTGGATAGCCTGAATGGAAAAACACCAGGTGATGCGTGCACAGCAATCCTGTGTGCGAAAAGAACGCATCCTATTTTTAAGCATCTATCTTGAGACTGTGCCTCCCCGATAAAAGCTTTTAGTAGTCCTATCTGAGTGCAATCCGTTCCTCCCATCTGGTCATCGACCTGAGGATGCCCAGGATTCGTGCGCGTCTTTGCAGAGTTTGGTTAGAGGTCGGATCTCAAAAGTAGGACCCCAATGGCCACAGGCATCCAACGAAATAAGAAGGTTCCGAACCGGATACTTCCGCAAAGTGATCCACCATGAGCAGAACACATCGGCTTTGCCCTTCAGCAAGTGACAAAGGCTCCATATCTATACCTACTCGTTCGGCCGTAACTACACACACAGAAGCTGCAGTGGTGCGATGGTGTGGAGGAAGGCTTCTTGAAACTGTCACATATGATGCGATTTCAGCATCAGTCAAGCACGTCTGGGCCGAGAGAGGGCCACCTGCATCGTTTGCTGCAGGTATCCACCATCTCTTTCTCGCCTACACGGCCTATTCGCTCGTGTAACTCTTGAAGGACTTTCGGCATCAAAGGCCGTGGAACGATTCGACACCTGGAGATGTAGCGTATTCTTGGCACCATGCAACCTCATATTGTAAGGGAAGTTTGGACCATTGTTGTTTATAGAAATCCATCTGGCTGTCATGCTCAAAACGAGCTAACCATACCGCAGTGGATTTATATTACGAGGATATTAGAAACATTGCGTATACCAGGGCTGTATCGAGATCCATATTCCGCGTGCTCGCTCAAAATTGGGCAGCCACTATACCTCCATCCTTAAGCTGAGAGAGGTCTGCCGGAAAATGCGTTTGCACTGCACTGTGAAATCCCATTGTTGCAGTTTCGCGTTCCGGTGTGGCAACCGTAAAGTCAATCGCCTTCACTACCCTCAACCATTTCAGCGCCTGACAGTTTTTGTTCTCACCGTCAGGCTGCCAGGTGAGCTTGGAGTGTCTAACCATTATGAGGAGGGCGAACAGTTTCACTTTCTGTCCCACTTCCCCTCCTCATTCCCTATCTTGTTCAGTCTGGCTCTGGAGTAGGCGATGAACGCCCGTTCTCCCTCCTCCCCCTATTGTCCACTTCGGCAAAGTACACCACCCACATCCATGTCACTGGCACAATGGTGGGACTTGCCAGTTTAACGCCATTAATCGTCCGCTCTTGTTCTTCACCTGCATTCGATACTTTGTTTGGGTGTCCTTCTCATCCTTTTGTGCATTTGCCTAAATTCATTTGGCTAATCAAATGAAATAAGAAACGCTTTCGGCAAATATACCTCCGGCTCCGATTACGACGTCATTGATGCAACGTGAACACGTCAAATGTGAGAGGACACCCTCTGCAAGAGCGAGGACATTGCCAGAATTTTGACAGGTTTATATCCCTTCGTCAAGGGGCAAACCCTGTACGTATTCAAGTCACTCTGCGCCACCCCTATATGTCGTCGGAAATGCCAGGTCCCCTTTCAAATGCAACCATGGAGTCTATGCGAACCAACCACTTCCAAGGAGTTTAGCAAATACCGTTGAAAAGTTTGCTCCACCTATAACGATTTAACATAGTATTCATCTTATTAAGGTAAGCAGTGCAAATCGGCCCTAGCTTGTTTAAGATTGTGACGAATAAACTCGTATTCTCCAACCAAGCCACATGGTTGCATACACGGAATGGAGAACAAACCAGTCGACTTAACCCCATCCTTCACGCCTTCCTAGCCTGAAGTTGAACAACTCATCTCCTGACTCCAACGCGTTCGAGGCAGTGATGCTTCTATTAACTTCGCTAGATTTCGTTCTCAATTGTGTTCCCTTCGCCTAATTTAGCCACCGCCTCCATTTTGGCGACCACAAAACGGGTGCAAATGACTGGACGAGTGATGGGATAAGCGTCGGCCCATCGCTTCCACTCACCTTGCTAATGCTTAAGGCCACATTGAAAGAACCCTCTGTTCGCGGCAAAATGGTATTTTGGCCAGGCATCCCCCTTTTGAAGATTCCATTTATTCAGAGAAATGCTTACAAATCGCCTTAGCCTTCGAGAAGCGAGAAGAGAGCCACTTCAACCACACCCTATTTCCAACTGTAACGTCGTGCTGTGCCAATGCAGTCGTATGCAATCCAAGTTCATGTGAGTCGAAGTGATGTTCTCCTGCCACATTCAGAAGAGTGTGATTAGAAATGAAACATTAGCGAGCTGCGTCAATGCTAGCACGTTATGGCCCCAAGGAGGCCAAATGTACGCATTGTCAGCGACTGGTGCGATGCGTACGAGCTAGATTTCATTATAAAAGCAGCAACAGGTCTTAATAAGTTTACCAATTATGGGCATGGTTATCACAAGAGTACCAACGCATTACCTGCAAGTGAGTGCCTTGGAAGCACAGTCAATAAAAACACAACCTTTCGTGCAACGAGAAGCCTCAACTGTTCCTCAAGCCTCTGCGATGGTCATTTGCTTGCAACGTTGCTTTTGGCTGCCAGAAATGGCTAGTTTTGAGACCTGCACTGATGAACAGAAATGTGCTCAACATTTCACTCATTTGATGCGCAGGCCATTTTGTGGGCTCACTTCCAAGCACTTATTTGCGCTAATGCAATGTGCCGTACGATTGAAGCCACCCTTTCCATGGGGATAGTGTGCGACAAAGTTCAGTGTCCTAAGTTAGGTGCAAGAAATGAGATTGAGCACCGGTAGCTCATAGAAGCGCCATTTCTTGTGCGGTTGGAACGATGCTGACATTCTGCGCGCATCAAGAGGCTGGGACCATGGCTAAAGAGGGAAAGGCTCCGCTGCAGAATAAAGCAGCACGTATTATTGTCATGCCACTTACCTACAGCTTGGCGCGACTGTCGCTGCTATCCCAGGATTGAATGGCTTTAACTTACGAAAGGGATAGATGGTGAGAACGAAGCGTACTCATCAACAGCAGCTAAAACGACTCCCCAACCAGATGGGCAGACTGCTAATCATGACAAATGGTTCGCCAAATGGTTTTGTCAGAAAAGCAAACAAACCTCAAGCGCTAACATGGGGAAGCGAATTGCGGATGCGCGAGATGGGTCAACGTCCGCGAGACGCTAACCAACGTTTCTAAAATGAGGCAATGTCGCTTAATTCAATTCGCAAGTGAGCATCGCCTGCTCGAAATTCTCTGCGCGTACCCACTGCAACGACCTCGGCTAGCCAAGAGCCTTTCATCGTCTGAAAGATTAAACAGTGGCAGTTCATTTGCATTTCATTCCTAGACTCGTCCTCTGCCAGCGATCCGGCTCAGAGAGCAAGGCACAGTTCTTTGGATCAGGAGAAGCTGTGATTGTTTGAGCAAAATTCGGATCTCGGTTACGAACGCCGCCACTTGAGTGCTAATAACTGCATACCATTTGCCTCGTCCGTCAATTTCCCCTTTTATTGCCTTGCGTAAAAAACAGTTCAATGCGCATTTTGGCTTGGAGCAGCAGGCGAAGCAGCTTGCCTCATTTTCGGCATAAACCATAGAAGTCTGCTGAACAACTTCCCCTTTTCATCAAGTTTTAATGCTAAGATGTCTTCTGCTGATTTGTTTCGCGTGAACTGATTCCTTCGATTCCGTGTTGTCGGCAATTTCATCTGCCTCAAAATGCGACGTTGAGAGATGCGTAGCATGGGCACAGTCTCATTATGAACGGCCTAAAGTTCGGCCACCTCTTAGCTGTGAAAGCAACAGCAGCCTATCGGCATGGCGTCAAAGTGTGAAACTAAGCAACTGCAACCAAAGGTCCCCCACGTTTAGCCAAAACATCCATCAATCCTTCACACACCCTCCTGCTCCTATTTCGTTAGTCTTCTTGTCGCTTCAGCAATCGCCATTCCAAGTCAACCGTCCCAACACAATCAGTAGTGCGCAAATATTTCGCACGAGGAAAACAAAAATTTAATGCACCTCTATAACGAGGGTATTTCCTCTAACGCCGCATTTGCTCCTCATCAGCATTAGCGAGTTAATGACTATCATACTAGCATTCCACTGCTCACGACTTCTCATAGCACCATCGTGGGTGAGGAGGTGTATTTATTCACGCAATCCATGGGCATAATGACGAGAATCTTGCTTTTCTAGGTGATTGGCGCTTTGCTATCCCCGAGGGCTTGGTGGCGTTGTTGGCGGCAAAAATAGGGTGAGTCGTTGCAAGATGCATAGCCAGAGCAGTGGAGGCTTTTATTCATCAGACGACTTCGCCCAGCACTGGCGTCGAAGTGACTTCGTATCTTGCGTCAAAGTGCGAGCGCAGATCTTGATTATGCTTGATCGAAAAGTCACAGATCTTGTGGGCTACAAACAGAAATAAGAAATATTGAGTACCAAGACCGAAACCCAAAATACTAAAGCACAAGACTGATCCGCGTCAAATCGTAACACCTGAACTTGGATGTTGGAGTTATTCTAAGCTTCAGCGCCGATAGCTCAGCTCAGATACGAAGTTGTTGCATGGGTGCATGGCTGCCCTTAATTAAATGGCTGCTCGCTTTGTTCCCATAATTGCCTCTACTTGTGAGCTGCGCTGAGCTCTGTGGCACTCTACAATGTGCCCATGCGGAGATGGACGAATGCTATAGCAGTCGCATTGTGAACGCAAAGGCAGATCGGGCTTAAAGACCTTAAGCTATATTTGTGAGCTCCCGGTCGAATCAATGCAACCGTCCACGTCTACAGCATCAGGCAAATTGTTCAGCTCTAGGCGGGCGTAGAATAGAATTTTAAGGGCCCGTCTATGACTGTTTACCCTAGCCGCTATCAACGGAGCAGTTTCAGTCTTAATTTTGCCAGCTGGTCAGCCTGTTAGGCCCACCACTCGAGCTCGAGCAATAGCTCCTGGACGATTGGTGTCGACTAATTTTGGCCCTTTCTTTATTCCCAAAAAGCATACACGACAGCTGCCAGCGATAAATTGAAGGTACTCTTTGTACACCAAAGGAGCAGGGTTTGTCTGATTTCAAAGGAATAATGATACTTGTGCAACGTTTGCAATGTCGCTCAGTTCCACATTTTGCCACCTCGCTTAACGCGTGCATTGACGAGTATTTTGAGTCGAAAACGGAAACTGTCGCACAACGAAAGTGAAGAGGCGAGCGAGCAATGAAGACGCCATGACGCAACATGCTTCCGCATGATCACCTTGGCGGAAGTGAGTTCACGTTGGCCTCGCCAGCAAACAATTCGCAACCATAATTTCATCAGAACTTGTTCTATCGATAACTTGTGCTCATCCATGATGAACGATTGTCAATTGAATGCTCTAAATCCGCAAAACGCAAACTTGACGAAGATAGAAGACGTTTAAATCGATCGGATCTCGTATCAAGGTACAGCGAACGCCAGCGAAAATATTAGTAAAATGAATCCATCCCAGAGAGAAGACGATTTTGCAATACAGTTGCCAACTTTGCCACCCACTTTGGATTTGGGTCCGAAAATTGGCACCTCTGCAACTCAAGTGGTTCTGCTACCCCGTTAGACCAACTCAATTTCAAAAGCGACAGGATTTCAATGCTGGGCTTTGGTAAAATTTTGCTCCAATCAAGTGCAAGGATTCGTTGTGAGCTTCACTAGGCAAAACATGTTGCCTCGAGGAGAGAGCAGTGCCGGTGACAGACTGCGTGGACAAAAAATAAAGAAGTGGAATTCATGCGGCATGAATCGAGTTTAGAGTGCAATGAGGCAACGGGAACATTCGTGAACATACAGCCGCCTGCCCTCTCGGACAATTCAACTTACAACTAAGCATGTGCTGCTGTCAATGGAAGCATGACAGTGTGAGTAGGTCATTGAGACAATGCAGAATGCATTTCTCATCCTAAATTAGTCAAATGATTCACGGTCAAGCAGCTCCACCCCCCAATTTCGCCCTGCTTTGCTTCTCAGTGATAAAGTGCAGAACGATAATGCTGGTCTCGTTGCATGACAGGAGTACTCGTTGGCCCATTTCCCATTGGTACTTTCTGCTCTCGCTGAATGAAGTCGTGCACTGATTTTGGCCCCACTAATTGTTCCACGCCTTTATGAAAAATCACTGGATTCTAGGAGCTTGCATGGTCTAGCATAGCGCTTCACCAAAAGGGAATGCCAAGCCACACACCCGGGTTCGCACACAACGGCCGATGCTAAGCATTTTCAAGAAGTCGCTGGTCATGCATTCCACAAAGAACTTAGTTTCGGACAAGCAAAGCAAGCCGATAGACAGCTTTGGATTGGGTCATGCTAGAACTTTACGTTTTTTTTGTTTTAAAGCACAGCCTTCATTGTTTGCATGTAGCTCTGCCTAAACGTCCAAACGAATTCTGTGACTAACAAGGAACTTCAGCTGCACTTCGCCGATTTCGACATTTCCCTCTCAACTAGTCAGCGGCAAGTGCCTTTGCCGATCCCCTCATGCCACGAGCATTGCGCTCCTTCTCATGCACTCAAACTAGCACCCTGTCTAACCGTTTTGGTAACATTTTAAATCCTAATAAATGGGTATAAATTAACAGGCAGTAGTTGAAATTCATGGCAATGTATCGAGCCGCAAAACCTTCGCGAATATTAAAAGGCCTTAATGTAGGCAGACACGCATTGGCAACGCGAGGCGTAACCTAATAAACTTGGAAGTAAAGTTGTGCACTCTTCCAAATGCCCTTGAAACCGAATTGGGGAGCTAAGCCAGTGGTCCTAGAGCCACAAGTGTTCCAGTGGTTGCAGTTGTATAAAATAATTCTTCTAAGCGTCAGCAGCTGTTTACGTGACATCTTTTGGTTGGCTAGGGACGCGCAACTGCAGCTGCTTAGCGGGTGGGCCCCGCAGCTGCGAAATTGACCTCGCAGCAGTTGTTAACTCTCGGCTGCGGTGGCCAGATGCCAAGCAATCACAGCGTCAGCGATTTTGCGAAACTCTAGACAAGTGTGAAGCGAATAGAATGGTGAACAAAGATAAGACTTCCTTGATTACAAAAGTTAAGCCTGCCTCAAAATGCCTTCCACTTTTCTCCCGTTCAGCCATGTGCTCCACGGTCCATGGTGTTAGGTTCAACAGCCTATCAGCGGGTAAGCTAGTGATGCAAACGTAAACGCAGTTAATAACAACCACGAAAAAAAAGAGTCTGTCTGTAAATGCGGTAAATGCTAACATTTGTGCCCTTTGAAATGCGTCAGGTGCTGTTTTTGGCTTTGTGTGAAGAGCCTGGAAGTGCCTACATGCATGCACACCATAAGGGAATGTTTCGAGCAACTTTGCTGGCCAGTATGAAAGAGGTCGTGTTAAGTGCTCTTATGCACATCAACCAAATCTCTGCCACCAGTCTGACAGTGCTTGAACTGTAAAGCTCGGAGCAGCCGCCCCGCATCCTTTCACGTCCTCCTAAAGGCAGCAACAGTAAGGTGAATTCTAGTCAATTTGTTTACGCAGGCATTTTGGGTTCCGCATTCGCGTTCTACCTAAGCGAGGTGCCCTCCATGCCATGGCGACGCTTATTCTGCTCCATATCGCGTGCACTCTCACAACCGTGGACGGAGGTGCCAACAGAGGCCAAGTTTTGCCATGATAAGGCAAGCTGAAGGACACCAAACTCACGATGCAGCACTGAATGGTGAATTTGTGGCAAAGCTACGTGGAATTAGTGCATGGACAATCCAACTACTTCACCTGCTTTGTTTGCTTTAAAACACATCTCAACAAGGGCATCGCAATTAAAGGAGGTCATCGAATTGAAACGAAGACAATTTAAATCGCTAGCTTTCCATCATGGGCAGAGAGGAAGGAGATGGGAATAAAAACTAACCGCCAAAGTAGGAATTGTGAAAACCAATCATTAATAAAAGCTCACGAATTAAGCATTGCGACCGCACTATTATTTTCGCAGTGTTAGTAAAGTTTAGCTGCGGTTATCAAATGTGAAACGGGCGTACGGTTGGCACAATTTTGGTAAGAGGGGAGGTTCATTAAGATTCGGACAAGTTCGGGCTCACTCTGATTGCGGAAAGTGAAGGCGCTTTGAAAACGCCTTCCACTTTTCCGCGCAAACTATCTCCCTCAGGATTGACACATCTAAGTCGACAACATCTCATTGGATTGAGGGCTGACCTTTGAATGGTTGAAAAGTTCTTCATACTGAGAAATGGCTGAGAAACATTAAGTAATATGCAACTAGCGGCTACAAATTCTTACATTTAGACTGCAGTTGCCATTGTACATAAAATGCGATCGTAAAGGCAAAGGAACACAAACCTTCGTGTTCGAGGCAAGGTTGGAAGCATGAAATCAGTAGCAAGCAAAGAATTTGCCTGCATCTGTGAGCGTGCGCCTCTTTGAGGAACAGGTCAGGCCAATCTGGGTGACCATCGCAAACCTCAAACCTACCAAACGTAAGTCCAGTCTGCAAAATGCTTTCATTTGTGCTCGAACCTGCGTCAAATCCTGTGAAATCGTCCACTTCTAATTTCAACACAAGATAAATTTCGGTTAGGATGTCTTGCTGTGCTCGTAGCCACTACTTATTTTCGCAAGACCACAGCAGCCTCAAATGCTATGAAAAGTGGGATCATGCAAGGCGACAAGCTATTTCGCATTCACAAACGCTCCTTTGGCCTCATCATACCCTGCATTTAAGGACCGCAGATCGTTCCCCTTCCTCACCCGTCTCTGCTTCACACCCAGACTCGTAGGCACTCGCCAAACCTTAATCACAATGTGGTTATTCTGGAGCCGAATTTGGAGCCCCTCTGTCGCGAATCCGACTTGATTACTTATGAATGTGCTATTTGTACAGTAGAGCTGTCTCTGTTTCGATTGTGCCGCTCTAACCAAAAGTAGTCGGCTTATGAAATGGGCTGCGAACCCAAGTTTTTGAGCAACCACTTTGCTAATGAAGAGCTTGGCCCAAACCATGCAAAGGACGTTGAGTAAGAGTACGCACTACCATTTTGGCTAAGGCATGATGCACATTCGAACGCTATCTACACCACTCAGTTTAAAATAACTTTTAACTCTTCAGCAACGGCAGAGTAGAATATAAATAAAAACAGTCACCAAACGTTAGCCGCATTTACTTCTCCTCTCCACACTCGGGTATTGAGGGTAGAATGGTTGGAGCATTGCAAACTTCTTCCAGCTTTGGCTCCATTAAGTGGAGGGACGTGAACTGCAAACTAGCGTGACTAATGTCGAAACGAGAAAGTGTTTTAGAACTGCTTCTACTTTGCAGCACACAGGAACTTTGTTTCTACTCCCTACCTCGATCACTGACGGCCACGAATTTGGTCGTTTTCTCAGCATCCCCAACTTCTTTGGAGATGGCAACTTCTTCGCTATGGGAAAATGCAACATCCTTCCACATGTACAGGCGGTTTCGCTTGCCCGTTTATTTGTAATCACTGTATGTCTCAGTTCATTGGTGTATCGTCTAAAACCGTTAGTTTCCATACCAAGCATCGCCCTAATCTCCCAAGCAGCAAGAGAAGGACATTTCGCTTTTGAGTGGAGGTGCGTGGATCCGAAATCGTATTCGTATTCCCATCTGCTTCCCTAAGTTCTAGGGCCTATAAGCAGAGAAGCGGATGATGTTGTCAACTAGCTTGAATTATTGTTAACTCACTTGGACTACGGATAAATCATTCTATTGCAGATGTCACTAAAAACACCACTGGCAGAATTCGCCGGCCAGCCAATGGTAGGGAAAAGGCACATCAGTTTACACAAGCCAACACAATTACAGTAGAGCAATGGAGCATTTGGATGTGGTCCGACCGAATGAAGGACAAACTCACAACTTAAGTGGGGAAAGGACGAAGAAGGAAATCAAAGTGTTAGTCCGCGTTGGGGTCTGGGGCCGTGTTTCAAGACAGTGGGAAGTGATCGCGTTATTTTGCCAAAGGTGACAGCGTAGAGCAAATATAACGGAGGGATACTGATGAAATGAGAGTAACTCTATGGCCACGCGGACCTTTAAGCAATCCAAACAACATCTAGTCAGCTCCAAATGAAAGCGTTCAGTGTGTCATGCTGGTAGCCGCACAGGTGATGCGACACAGTCTTTGGCAAAAAGCCGTGAGTCGCCTGTTTTGGCCACATAATGCACAAGGTGCTGCTGCTTTATGTGGTAACAACCTGACGAGCAATCCCTGATCATGCAAACGGGTGTGTGACTAAGTTGGTGCATTAAAAATAAATGCCGCTTAATGTGATTGCTGGTACAGACGGTTGGGCTTGAATGATTTTGCGACAGTTTACTCCTCATTCAATCGAAACGCGACGCCGAAGCACCGACCGACTAAAGCATGTACACATGCATTTGGTGCACTCAGCCTCCCCCACCCGTCAACTCTAGTCGTAGATATTGATCGGCTTTGAGTGATGTCATTTCAATTCCCACGCCATGGAACTGCAGGTGGTCAACTTAGTGGGGCTGAGGTTGGGGTACCGCCAACAAAGGCAGGTATAAGGAATGGGCTCAAATGAGTTCAGTGCGCTCGCCCCTTGCCCCCTTCCCTCGGCTGTCCCCTTTTGAGCACTCCAGGGCATCTCATATTGAATTGACGACCGCCACGACGACACAGATGGAAGCCCATGGTGTGCTTAGCCTCATCCCACTCTCATCATGTCCATCGGCTTCGTGCCTCTGCCATGCGAGTTCTTTCCTAAAGTATGTCGCCTTTTCTATGGCGCATATATTAAAGCATTGAGCAGGTGGTTACAGTTATCGCGCGCAGTCGTGTCCTGCTGTATCCTCTGCTTGTCGCATCCCTTTCCACGGCCGCACCTATTGCATGCTGGAAGGGGCTTTGGCAAAGGGTAAAAATGCTTACTTATCCACACCTTTGTCTTCCTCCTGCTCATTTGACTCGCCTCCCCAACTGACCTGCCCACAGATTCGCCTATCTGCTCCATTATCCACCTATCTCCTACCCTACTTGCGGAATCTGTAGCAGTTAATTTGACCCGCACACAGTGGCACAAAATGGTGCATGGACTGACGAGCACCGTTCAAACTGTGTATCACGTGAGCAAAATGCCTGGCAACCATTGGAACCGTAAGTCTTCTTGATGATGGCGTCTACACTTTCCTGCATCTCACAACGGGCTATTCATAACAACGAGCCAAACACCCACTGACAATTGGATGCGCATCCCATAGGGAAAGGAGCGGTTTGAATCAACCAGCTTCAGCGCTCGTACCACAATGAGCTCTAGCAGCCTCTGAGCTGCAAGGCCATCGACAATTTGCCATCATTACGGCTGCAAGGGTTCCAACGTCTAGGCGCCGATGGGCCTTAATCAACCGCACTTCAACAAAGGTAGCAATGAAACTCTTGCATTCTATTCACGTTGATAGCACCCACCGATGTAGTTTGCTGGCACCACCACGCTCTTGTTCAAACCTGTTCCGCTCGCTTGCAATCTCAAACCATAGGAACTCTATTCACTTCACAAGGGTGCGGCACGCTGGGCGTACACTCGGAGTAAACAAAGGAAGCAGCTCAGTTACCAGGCTGGTAACCCCAGCGCCGAGGTGGGTCGATGGGCGGATAAGCGAAGCGATGATGGGACCACATGAGTGCAACATCCGCAGCCAATCGGCGCCATGCACAGGCCACCGTGTACATCACTGGCTGGTTGAACAAGAGCACGACGCCGGTAGTGTGGCCGTTTGCACCTCGGGGAGGCGTACGGGCGTGGGCCAGAACACACGGTTGCTGCTCTCCTTGGAACGGTGAGTTTGCATTTCTTGTTCCTCGTTTGCTGGAGAGTGGTTGCGAGATGACAGTCTGACAGTCAGATCGGTCTTTTGCTCGACTTAATAATTAATAAAGCGTTGGTGAATGGACTGATTGCTAGCAAATGCTCTTTCTGCATGTTGGAATGCTTTGGACATCCTATCGGCTGCTCCGTGCCCAGCCGTACGTAGTAGCGCTTCGGTGGTAATGTAGAGGGGGTGAACAGTGTTGATCCTAGCACCATCGGTGCATCGATCAGCAGCAGCCATGTAAACTGGTGGGTGGAGAAGTATTGTCTGTTATTGCCTGCGAATGGAGTGATGAGTGCGAGATTTTAAGCGAAATTGTAAATGGGGGAAGGGAGTGACAGCTGGCGGTTAATGCGAGGTACATCAGCCAAATGTGGCCAAGTGGGAGGATTGCGGTGCCCAAAGCAATGGTGTTGTGGTGAGTGGTGTGTGTCTCGTTCAAAATCAAAGAGTTGGTTACTACGGTGACCGTTTTAGGAGCCATGGTACTTATTCGCCTGTGGCTGTCGCTATTGTTGCTACATGCGGTCATCACAGACTGTAGCAGTATCGAGGTTAACGTTTTTGCGGACTACGTGATGACCTGCGATATCTCGGAGCTGCCTGCCAGACCCCGTTTGGAAGACTTCTATTGGTTCCAGAATGGCCGTCTCAATCGTGGTGTGAACCATATTCTTCTTCCGCATGGTGAGATCCCATTCAAAGGGATCAGTCCTGATGCTACAGGTGTCTACCGTTGCTGCTATGGTGGTTTTTCGAAGGTTTTGTGTGCTGAGGGAATTCATCTCACCGTAAAGGGTAGGTGATTCGGAGCTCTCTCACTCTCTCTCTCTCGCTCGAACTCCAGGCTGTTACGGTGGCGCGAAAGCCCGAGGAGGCTAGCGGTCACCCAGTGTTTCGTTAGTGCCCCACTGCCTTTTAAAGGAGCCGTTTCGGCTCCACACCATACTTCAGACACAAATCCCTGTTAGTGTACACACTACTAAAGTTTGTGTTGCCTAATGCAAGAAAGCGGGTTGGTGCATAGGGTAGCCCCTAGGCCGCTGATCCTTAGACCTCATGGGTTGTAAACATGGCGTTGTGCCCTTTGAAGTCGCTTTCATTGCGGCAGGGTGTAGGCTCGAAGCGAGGGTCCATTTCTGTGCAAGCGACGCTAGTTTGTGTTGCCTTTTAGCTCCGCGGCCAGACATCTTCCGAAACACCTTACTGAACATTACACCCCAAATCTTCCCAAGTAAGTGTGTGCTCCATTGCTTTTTCGCCAAAAGTCATGGGGACACTTGATGACATATTTCTATTGCACCATTCTGTTTGCAACATCACACTTGGCAGTAGATGTGCTTCGTAATGCCTGCTTACCGCAAATGAAGTCCAACTGCAGCGCCACTTCGTTGATAGGCTCACCGAAACCATAATCAGTGGAATTTGTGCTTTACCGAGAGATGGTAGCCATCGGTGGTGGGATTGTGGGTAGAGGTGGTTGGTATGCAAAATAAGGCATTTGGTAGGATTTCTAACCCATCCACTAAGTGGATGCAAAGATGTTGTGATTTGGGGTGAATTGAACACTGACCGGATCGTTCCCTTAGGTGTTTTGATCTACAGGTTAGTCGTGGCGAAATGTGAAGAGATCGTTTAAATATCATTTCTTTCGTCCTTTTAGACAGCGTTTATTGGCTGCCCCAGATGCTCACGACACCCCTTGAGGTCGAAATTACGACTGAAACCCTCGAATTTGACTGCTATTACTTCGTACAGTCGTTCAGTGCGAGGCGCCCACATGTGGCTTGGTACTACAATGACCTCTACCCAGGAGACAAGCTGTTCGTGTACCCCGTGCGGGCAGATGACGAGGTTGGTGCTGATGCATGCCACTGGAAATTCACTGACGTGTCTGACCCCTAGTTTAATGCTACTGGGGCGTCCAAAGAGGTGTGAGGTCTCTCCAATTGACATGCTTTGGATGCTGTGCAAGTCCATTCGCTTCGAACCACATAAAAGTTACCTCCCCATGACACCTACTTTTACTTTCGAGGCCAAACGTTCGTGGCGTTCTCAGAAAATGACAATTCTTAGAAGGCGGAATAATGCGATATGTTTCCTCAGCCACATCTGAGGTACAACCGCGAGCTCCAGGGCCCTTAGAAATTTTATTCACTGTCACAGGACACACTAGAATGTGGAATTGTGCGACGGTTTTCGTAAGTTCACTAACCTCACATCCCCTGAGGCACACTTCGAAGACCGCCGCAGAAAGGTGAGGAGGCTTGGAGCGAAGTGCGGGTTTGGCCTCGAAATTTTTTTACCATAGAGTCAGGGCGGCTATGAGGTTGGAGAAGGGACATTGCATAGTGCGCTTGAGCCTCTGTGGCCTCGATGTTTGTAGACCAAAAGCGATTGGCTTTGCGTCGTCGTTTTTAACTATGTTGTCATTGCTCTGCAATTTATGTCCAACCAAAGCGCTACACCGTAAAAACCATGGAGTTCGTCTGTGAAGAGAACTACATGCAGCATTCGAGGAGTCACTGTTTCAGGAGCACCCTCACCGTGAGACAGCCGAGTGACATGCGGAGGCGGGCGGTCTACACATGCGAGGTGCGGATGCTCAAGGCGGACGAATCGGTGGAAAACGAGCTCAGCATCGACTACCGACTCGAAAGCGGTAATTGTTGTGGTGCTGACTGGGTGTATGGGTAAGTCTTGAATAGTTGGTTGTGGGGTCTGGGAGGACCGCTCTCCCAGTAGGTCAGATTTTGTCCACGATATTTGGTGTCAGAATCCTCATAATGCAGTTGATAAGCCAGCAGATCCCACGGTTTGGTGCAGAATTAGCAGGTTCACTATAAAAAGGCCTTTGAAATGCATTTACGCCATCTGATGATCTGATGAAGGAGTGGGGGTGGGATGTTGAGGCTCTTGTCAATTAGGCGGTGTTGGCGAACTATTAGTAAGTGGCTGGGTGCAGTCGTCGACAAACGCCGTTATCCTGGTTCTCGCCGATTCAAAAGTAGCAATAAGTCTCACTTGTTCTTTCGGGCAGCCTTGCGAATGCAGCGGTGCTTGGCTTTAATGCATAGAAGGCAGCTGATAGGGATTTATTTCCTAGCCGTTGTTTTCTAAAAGGACAATGTTTTTGATGGCAGTAAGCCGCGCGGGCTTCGTAGATTTGCACTTCGACTCCACGGGAAGTGGTTTTTCCCTTGTCGGTTTGTATGCTTTGCCTCCGGCAGCAAATTGTGCTGTCGAAGACCGGCTTACTGTTTTGCCACATGTTGCGGTGGGAGTGACGATGGCAAACTTGCGAAAATCACATGCATCGCTTCCAGGCTCCGCCACACAAAGGCAATGACTACCCCTCAGTTAGTCAGCTCTCTCACCAAGGTCAGCAGCTGCGTCATATTCTTCCTCCCTTAAGGGTTTTCAAATGCGATTCCCGGCAATCCATAAAGCCACGAAAGCCATTTGTTTCTTGAGTGGTTTCATGATCACATTACTGTTTCCTTGGCAACAGAGTAGGTTCTTCGTGCTTGTATCGCTTTTCTGAAGTAAGAACTTTGTGGTCATAATCTATTTTGTTATGTCTTTATGGGCTGACGGCTATGGAGCGCTTCGGAAAGGACTGCGACCGAGCCCCCAACGGGTCTCTGTCACTACAGGCCCTGACCAATGAGTTGAATGCCTGTGAACGTAACTCCTTTCTGCGGTTGTGGGTCTCGCCGGTGGATAAGGAAAACACCGTCCAGGCCATGTGCTCCCGGCCCTACTTCGTAATGTTTGATGAGCTCGTACAACTGGTTCAGCTTCCTTCCGATCCCCATGTCATAGGGCTCTTCGCCAAAGTTGACAACATTACCTCTGGAGGCGCTCCGTTTGATGCAATCATTCAGAGATATGGCAAAGTTCTACTTGTGAGTGAAGAGCTTCAAACCTTGATCCTCTCTTTTGGGTCTAACGTCTGGCTGCAGCTCGTTCGGGATCCGCATCGCTAATCACTAACGTTTGGAAGATCTCCAACTACACTGTGAACAGCACAGTGCTTTTTGAAGTGCTGGGTCAGGCTTGTCATTATTGAATTGATGTATTGCTGTGGGGCTACGGGCAAGCCTTAATATCGCTGAATGACTCGTAATGTCGCATGTTGCTGCATGATGGTCGTTTTGAGAGTCCTCTCACAAAACCACCGGATCGCCGATTGGTAAGGTCTGTATGGGCTCATTCGAAATGTATCTTGTTGTCTTTCAGTGAAAGTCCTCTTAATCACTCGTCTCTTAAAGGCTAATATTAGGGCGGTGTTTAGGAGCGAGGAACAAGTTTTCGTAGGGTGCAGTAGACTGAAGCGATGGAATTTTTGGCGAAACAGGACGCATGTGCGCGGTGGTACTCAAATTCTCATCCAAGCGCAATGTAAACCATTAAGCAAGGAGACGAATTGGCATGACTCCCCAGGACTGGTGTCCACGTGAACCCACGAGTCCCCCTCAGGAGGATGAAACTTAAACTCACCAGTAGTCATGCTTTTAAAGCCTCCGAAAATGATGATGTGACCATTCAAAGCGAGGAATTTGAGCTGAATCGCAGTTGTCGAGCGCTGGAAGTGCCCTGATTTGCCTAACAACTTATTGCTGGACAGATCTTGTTAAAAACAAGGCCTGTTGAGTAGTCTCAAGTTGCGCTTTAAAGGTGCGCTGCTCTGACAGATTGGATGCGTGTCGACTCAAAACAGGTCACGTTGATGTCAACATACCGGTTGACTGTAAGTGACGGCACCGACGCCAACATTGGATGTCCGGCATCAGACGTTCGCATTTTGTGATGCTTGCGATGTGCAATTCGGCACATTATGGTCTAGGCTGGAAAGCCCGATAGCGAGGTAAAATAAGTGGAAATGATCCGGAACACGCTGGAAATCCTGATTTTTCCGATATCGAGTCCCAGAAAACAACGCGTGGCACCTTCAAACATTCCAAAGACGCTACCAGATTTAAATGCTGAGAAGTTGAGCGTTGAGCAATGCACTGTTCAGTTTTACTGTCATTAATTGTACTTCTGCTTTTGGCTTTGTTGGAAGGCGGTAACTTCCATTTTTTTGCCTTCACACTTTAGAGGTCCAATCTGACCACCTTCCTCATGGGAGGCAAGAAGTATCGATTGTTTGGCGCGACCTTACAGGGCAACATCTCCCTTGGCTGCCAACCCTTCCATGTCATTGCATGCGTCTATGGACCCCTATTTCAGCTGAAGCTGGTTCCCTCGAGATGCTCTCCCTTGGGTAGGTACTGAGTTAACAAACTTGATGCAAGTGCGTATCGTAAATAGCTGGGATTACTTTCCTCCCCAGCCAAAAAGTATTAGCGTGCGGTTTGAGTCGCTGAAATACTGCAAAATCTTGGTCTTGCATCTAGGAAAATTTGGAAGTGCGCCTTTGGTTTGTTAAATGGCACCCATTTGCTTTGTGGAGAGTTTCCGACCGTCGAGGGTAGGACTTTTCGGTTGCCACTACCGCGTTAGTCATAGCTGTATGCAGTGGAGGCAATTAGCGTTCTTCGATGTTTCATTTGGTTTCCGAAGCTCAACTCTTTCACACGATTGCACCATCGACACGGTTCTCCAATCAACCGAGTGCATTCGAAGGTTGTTTTCGCCAGGGGCACTTGATATTGCCGGTAAAGCATTGTCCACAGTGCTGACGGATTAGACTAAGTTAGAGCCCTTGGGAGGTATTCAGCGTGGTGCAGGTGCAGGTGCAGGTGCAGTCACGTCTACCTGCATTATCGCCCAAATCAAGGCTGAACTGAACAGACTTTGATGTGGTAATTTGAACCCAAATACAGTTTTAACCTCCAGTTGTTGGGTCGAAAAGGGCTTTGCAAGTTGTTGTTGAGGAATCACGAAATGCTTTCCCTCGTGTTGCAGGAGTCGCTTAGAATCAGAGCTTCTGGCACGGACGAATGTTTGTGAGAGGAATTGAGCTTCAACTTGAGGAAGGTGGGTATCCGCTCCATTTGCAAAGTGGTGAACTAGGCGAAGCCTCCTCTCACACCAAGAACTAGCCGCATATGAAGCTAAATTAGCATAAATTGGGAGGTGGATTTTGAGAAGGCGCGTGACTCGCATGCTCTCAGTGGATTGCAACTTGTGCCTGACGAAATCCATGCTATTTCGGTGTACCCACGGAGCCAACTTTGAGAGGAGTGTAAAAGTGACTGTCGAGGATTCATATCATATCATCCGCCACATCCAGGCGAGCACATGGAGGCAGGGTATCCATAAAGTTGAGTCAATGTTTGTACGTGATTCAAATTGGGCCGCCTTCGTGGCAAACGTTGGCCGATTGGTGTCAACTAGTGTGAGGTTGCCTCGACGGGACCAGTTCTGCTTGGCCTTCTGGTCCTGTCCCGCTAGAGGCTTTGTTGTTGTCGGCTTTAAAGCTGCCAGTAATCTCACGTTACTTGGGTGCAGTGCGATAGCGGTAGAGCGGTTGCAAAGGCAGGCTGCCAAGACTTGGGCCATTGGGTAATGTGCAGTCAACAGTACTGTATCCTAAATGCCTCACAGATAGCTCAACATTTGTCACTTCGTTGCATGCTTGCGTGCGGATGCTTATCCATGCTGCAAGGAAACACAGAAGCACATTGTTCAGCCATACGCTCTCCCACTCCAAGCTCGGTTGATGCCCCTCTCATGCACCCGACACTTGATGGTTCGTGAACACCTTGTTGGCCTACAAGAAGTGGAAGTTCGGCCTCACAGTTTCATACGGCGGTGCTTGGATTTGACGAATCACCTTTGAGATCTCGATTGCCTCACGTTGGAAGCACTGTGATGTAGGCCTTGCACTCAGCTTTACCTTCTGAACAGACTCGTCAGACAATCGTGGAGATTCCTTACTCGTCTACACAGGCGTGGGTGGATTGCTGGCGGTGTCGGTCCTCTTATTCACAGGAATTTGCTTATGGCGGCGTCAACGCCTCAGCCGCCGTCGTCGTGCAGTGTGGAAAACAGTGGAGGCCTACACTGAGTCTCTGCTGCTTGAACGTCGTCTCTGCACTCCGCCGTTGCGTGCGAGTCTCATAAGAGGGCCAAGGAATCCACACAGAGCGACAGCATCAGAGTGTGTGAAGTCGGAGGAGACCCGTTGGCTTCTTTCCGCCCGCAGTCTTCGATTGGATGAGTGTATTGCTTGTGGGCGGTACGGCGATGTCCTGAAGGGAGTGCTTCTAACTTCTTCTTCGGGAGAGAAGCATGTGCCTCCACGCCCCATTGTCGCGAAGATGCTCAACAGTGCGGTTGGTTTTGCGTAACAAAGGCAGATTTTTTAGGCTTTGACAGTAGAATTTATCCCTTATGGAATAGCGGTGCTCTTTGCATTGGTTTTTCCGAGTTAAAGCGAACTTGTTTTGAAGGGTTGTACAGTCGGTCGAATTCACACCATCCGGGCTCAATTTCGGTGATTTTTTCTCATTATGATTCTACTTTGGGGTTTTGCTGGGAGAATTCAGTGATTGATTTCGCAAATTTTGTTTGAGTGCTCGGGAACTGGACTGTACAGGCAACGCTGCAGTTACCCCCTGTGTATTTGTACTGCCAAGTTGCGTTTAAATTTACCAGTTCAGCTGGCAGGATAGATAATAAAATTTGAAATAGCATTTAAGTCAGTGCGGTTGGAAGTGGGTGTTGCCACTGTCTGAGAAGATATGGTCAGCAATGGCTGCAGTTCGAATGGAATGGACACAATTCCTTGCGGCACTCTTGTAACAGAGTTGGTTAACAATTACCCGCTTAGTGGGTTCTACCCCTGCATAAGAACGCGTTTTCGTTTTCCTTTAGACGTGTACTCGAAGGACCAGGTCCTTGAGTTTGCCAACGAAGTGGCTATTCTTCGCCTCGTTGGTGATCATCCTACCATCGTCCAGTTTCTGGGCTGTGCTCATCGCACCAGTGAGTCACGACGACTCTGAATGCTTTGAAATATGTTCAGATCCTTTACTCGGCCTTTGAAGTAGAGCCACAAAAGTTTAGTTAGTGGTTTCCTCTACCGCGGCAGCTGACCCCTCCGTGGTGCATCTTGGATTGATGATGGATGATGGAATCCTTACCCTAGTGTTCTGTCTGCCAGCATACCATTAACAAATGCGCTGTTCTTGCCTAGGTAGCAAGCTTTCTATGCAGCAGCTCATTGAAATTAGGCATTTGAAGAAATGGCGGAATCGGTCCTTTCGGAAGTGGTCACTACATGTCAATTTTTGGATAGTTTTGTGGAACCGATAAAGTGTTTCAGCTGAAGAGTCCACTTTTGTTGTAGTGGAAAACAAAGAGAATGAGCCTTTGCCCGAAAGAGATTAATTTTTGGCTCAACGAAATCACTTTGCAAGAGTGACCAGTGAGTGTGTAGCTTGGCACGGGCTTCATGAAACTTAGGTAGGCAAATTTTGTTCTCGGTAAGGTGTCGTCACGAAAAAGATTTAAGCGACGGCTTTCATGCCTCAGATGTGTAGTACCCTGAGTAAAAGGGAAGAAGGCAGGAAGCCACTTGTATCATGAAATGTTTTGGCAAATGAAGGATGTCGAGATCCTAGCCACAGTCCACTGCCACCTACGTGGCCTTCGCCCATGAGATGAAGCGCGACTTGCCTACTTCCGGCTTCTCTTAGTCAGAACTAATCACCACCACCGATTCGCGTCACAGCATCAAATTTAAAGCTGTGCACGAGCTGTCAAGGCTTGCGCCTTCGGGCGTAGGGAAATTCTGTTGGTAGCTTCAAATAGCAAGAAAGCCCAGATTGCAAACGGTACGCCTCCCTTCGTTGAAAGATTCGGGGAACCGACCAGTGTTGGTGACTGAGTATGCTCCTCACGGCACGCTGCTGGACTATCTACGCGCCCTGCGTCCAAGCCAGGGTACGGGGTTGGGCGAAATCAGTATGACCTACTGGTGGACTCGCGCCAGGGCTCTCGCCACGGATCTCTACTCATTCGTCAGTGACATCGCTAGTGCTCTGGCCTACCTCGAGGAAATCGCTGTGCGTTGCCCGTTTGTGCTGACAATCGTCAGCACGCCTTTTGTGTTGAAGATTCTCACATGAGATTCACTTACCTGAAGTGACAGGAGGCAATTAGGGTAGTGCAAGTAGGCCCTGTCCAGGAAGTCGACCTACTGTTGCCGCTGACAGTCAGCATGTGCCTGCTTAAAAGCCCGTGTTTTTACGGGAAGTGTTTACATCTATGCGTTCCTCAATTACCAAGGTGCCTTCAAGTCTTTTCTGTGCTCTGAGCACCTTCGGTGCTAAATTTTCCTCTGTGTTAATCCGGCACTAGTGCCATGGTGATGATGTGAGATGTGTGCATTTATAACAGCAGCAGCAGCAGTAAACTGTGCTTTATGCTTCTTCACCATCCACCGGTAGCGATGGAACTTTCAGTCCTGAGGAGAGTGATGGTGAATTGTTTTTGCTTACCGTCAGGTGGTTCACTGCGATGTGGCAGCTCGTAACGTCTTGCTGACGGCATCGCTCACTGCTAAGCTAAACGACTTTGGGCTGGCCTGCATCATTCCACACGGCAAGTTCGTCGAATTGCCGGTAAGTTCCACTTTCAGAAATCGTAAATAATTTTGATCCAATTTTGATGAGATGGAGAGGAAGGGAATCGCTTTGAACTTGCCCGCAGTCATAGCACACCATGGCTTTGCTGAAGGGCATTCGGCCCTTGAAAGATTTCACGATGAGCTTAAACAAACACTTGCAGAAAAACTGTCACAGCGCGTCAGATCACGCCTTGCTCCAACTATGTCATGCACTTCCAGGCTGCCGTTCTGACTGTTAATTGACTTTTTAAGCTTCTACTTTGTAGGAGTGCTGGTTGCGCTCTTATCACATAGTCGTTGCATTTGCTTTATTTGCCCACCTTCCATGAGGGGAAACTAATGGCCCAAGAGGAAGGCGCTACGCTGGTGTGGATTAGGGCATTTGAGGACGTGCTTTGTTCCAATTAAATTGAGTCTGCACATAGCATCGTACTGAGCACGATTGAGAAGGGATGAGTTTCGCCTCCGTCCTGCAATTCCACCCATTCGCTGCGCCGTCGTTCAAGACACCCACTGTCGGCCTCCCAGAGGAGATTGGCGATAATAATGCAAACGCTTTGCCGCCCATTTGCTGCATGTCGCTTCCACTAGATTGCCGTTGGCTCACACGCTGAAAAGGTATTCATCCCTGTATCAAAAGAGCTGTACATCTGCCTCATCGCTGCACAATTCGATGCGGCCAATTATCAAACACTGATGGGGAGTGGTAGGTAGCGTGAATGTGATGGTGGTTGGCGCGCCATTTCTGTTATTGAGCACGTGGCGCAATGTGGTCATCGTTGCATATTTCTGTGCGCTCTCCAAAGCCTGCGAGGGAGATCCCTGTGCGTTGGTCAGCACTGGAGGTGCTTCAGGAGAGCCGTCTGCACACACGCAGCGACGTTTGGTCCTTCGGAGTGCTGTTATGGGAGGCCTTTGCGGTGGGTGAAACACCCTACGCGGATCTGGCTTCGGAGTCTGTGGTGGGCGTCTTTGTGAAAGGAGGTGGGCGACTGCCACGGCCGACGTTAGCCTCCGACAACGCCTACAGCCTTATGACTGCTTGCTGGGCTGCGTCTGTCGACGCGAGACCCGACTTCCATACCCTAGTGGAGGAACTCAGTAAGGCAGCTGCACTAGAGAGAGGGAAGAGTGCGGCTGACAATCTGTTCAGTCATGTGAGTAAAGGTCTTGCTTCTTTCCAACACGAATCTCCCATTTCAACTGTGCCAGCCATCCTCAAATCACCTTCGCCGCACACAGGTTTCCCGTTTTGTTATTAGTAGCATGCTAGCAGGTAATGCAGATGATAAAAGATGCGGTCGTTGTGCATCGATGCTCTAACGAATGCCCACCGGACGGCAGTGCTTTGAGTTCATTCGACAAGGTGCTGCGCAGCATGTGCAGCGCATCCCAAATCACTTCTGGGTGACCTTCTGCAACTGATCGAAAACAATAGGCTTTCCACTGTCTAACTCTGAGCATGATCACCCTTCCCAGTTCCACTTTGATCTCATGTTCTTCTCCACTTATTGAGGGTGACAATGTCACAGTAGTTAGCACCTGCGAGGTTCTGGTCACCCAAAATCACAGTGAATATGGTTTTAAGTTAGCTGATCCAGTGACCGCCACTAGGTGTTTTGGCACCATTCGTGCTGCACGATACTTCTTCAGATGGACTTTTAAAGAGGCCGATTTCGTCAGGGGATTCGCCTTGCTTCTCCACAGCATCCCTGGTTCATTTTATCGGAAGGATTTATACCGTCCCGTACCTCTCCGAAGAGGGAGCGATTGGGAGCTACTCACTTCTTCCATGCATGAGCCCCGAGAATAACTATGAAGTCGATATCAAATGTAGGGCAAAATTAACCACATTACATCGCTTGCTTGCTCGCCTAGAATTCGGCGTTGCAGTTCAAATCAGAGTGAAGGGTAGCTGTTGTCCAACTGCATTTTTGCACCGTTCGCAGCACACTGTTCAAATTTAGGCTTTGAAATAGATTTTTCTGTAATTGTACTTCCGGTAGAATATCTGGTGTTGTGATGCCAATCAGAGGTGAGGTTTCGAATCAAAAGCTACTGCTCAATGGCCTATCCTACCTTGACCCATTCGTCGTACCCTACCCCGGATCTCGCCATCGGCATCTTGTCCAGTGCATTGTTTGTGCCCCTCGTTTCGTGCTGGCCACAAGCCTTGTGCTTATTCCATATCCTATTAGGACTTTGAATGGTTTGAGGCATTCCTTCAGCTTTCTTAAATTTGATTTGGTAGAGCTTAATTCGGCTTCACGTTCTGTGATCGCTTTTTTAAACGTCGTCGAGAATGCTCCATTTTCCTATGCGTGTTCTTCAGAACGGAGTAGTGAACTGGAAAATGTTCCGAGATTTCCTTTAGGCTCTGATTCAACTAGGTCAGCCTAAATGTATCGCTGAAACCTCGGTGGTAAAAGCAACAGAATGCGCAGACTTAAAGTGTTAGGCCACTCACCTTCCGCGGTGTTTTTGCACCTGCAGCCTTATCTTCACATGAAGGTGCAGAACTGTCAGTACGACCCCGAGGCCGGGGGCACCGATGCTCAGAATGATCGACTCGCTCGCACCTGACAGCGTTGGCGCGACCTGAACACACACTGACATCAAACAACCGAAGGGCCTCAGGCACTCGCCTCCAAGTAGAGAGGAAATCGTATTAATTCCAAGAATGGGCATCGAAATAAAAGTGTTCGTACGAGACGAATCTGTTGTGTACATGCGTCTACACTTAGAAAATTGAATGGCTTTAGAAGTGGGTTAGAGAAACTTGACTTGCCTTCCACGAATGCGTCGACTGCTCAGAGCTTGAGTCGTTTGCGGAGCAAAGCTGTGCATTGCAATATATGACAAGCTGTGTCGTTAAAAGTTGTCCCATTGAAAGGCCAAAATTAAGGTTTGTCTGAGGGTTCGGGTGAGCTTGCAATCTCCTGCACCAGCACGATTACTCACGGCGTTTCGATGAGATGAGTGGTTCTTTGCGGAGCTTGTCGTTGTCTCCTTACTTTGGCACACGTGCTCTAACTTCTACATCCATGTGTAGTGATTTGTGGTGGAGCAGGCTTCGTTTGGTTAGTGAGGTGGGCAAAAGCTGGACTGGCGACGCTCTACTCACGCCACGCTAAGCCAGACTGTTTGATGTACTGGTGGGGAAGACATGAGAACGCAATTTAAGCCTCTAACAAAATAATCCTAATGAGTGTCTAGGAGCTTTTTGGAAGAAAGAAATGGGAACAGATTTGCAGTGGGCGATTCCTGGGCAATGTCAGTGGATGTTCATGCCACCGGTGAGTTGGACGAAATGGTTAGCTGATGAAACGGATGCTAGGAGTGGGTTGGGAACCGATATATAGCAGCGCAAAGGTAGGCCCGAGTCGAAGTCTCCCGGGGGTACCGACTTGCTGCCAGTTGGTGGACGGCCAATTAGGAGGGGGTCGGGAGAAGTAAATCTGTGTGGACTTGCCGCGTTGTAAGCAGTGAAACTATTTCCATACCCCAGCTTACGCTGAAGCGTTTTTGTGGAATCTTTCTCTGTCGAATTAATTTGCCCCAAGTCTCAATGTGCATGGTCGTGGCCAGTCGGGAGAACTGCTCCTCCAACGCACCCACTGTCTCTCCTCTTAAAGGCGTTCCCAAAGCAGTAGTGAGCTTATGCTCCATGTGGATCAGGTGGTCCTCAACTTTGCTGTGAAATCAAAAAGGCGTAAAAACTATCGGTTGACTCGAGCATTTACGGCAAGACACTTCATTTGGCATAGAGCTATGGACGGGACCTGCCCAAATTGATTGGGACCAGAGGTAGTCTCTGGTTTAGTCTGCTGATGCGGGGTTACCTAGAACCTGTGTTTAAATTATTCATGGTTTACGGATGAAGCATAAAGAACTGCAAGCTCATCAGCGGAAGGAAGAGAGCGACTGCCTGTATGGAACCCAGATGAGGAGGAGCCGCAATAAAATCTGGGAGAAGGTAAGCGAGTTCGAGCGTCTTTAATGTGCGCGAAGTGGAAGCAAAATGTGTGAGCTTTGAGAGGGAAGGAGGGCTGACAGAGGTGTGGCATCGCGACCGGCGTGAAGCGAAGGCTGAGAATCCAAGTTCCGGGACTCAGTCTGTTTGGTGCACGCGTTGGTCTAACATTCTTCCCATGTCAAGCTGGCGGGAAAAGGAGTAAGAGGAATTGCTTTTGACCCTTAAAAGTCATCACCATCGCCAAATCTGTGCGGTGTTTTAAGTTCTCCCGTTATTACAAACGCGTGACACAGCCTCATTCTGGCTGCCATAGGGTGGTGGGATGAAGCTGTGCTGGCAGCGGGTTGATTTGGTTTGAAGCAACCATCTGGATGTAGCATGTTCATGGTTTGGCAAAATTACCTTAGTTGGACAAGGTTTCTGTGGCAGAGGCAGCGGGATTGGCAGCATGCCAGTGGAACACAATGGTGAACTAGGGGGACGAGTTTTGCCGATGCTCTGGTGGCGCAATGACAAGCCAGCGTTCTGTCCATGTAGACGGATTTTAATGCCTGTGTCCTAGTGAGTGTCCACAACTGCTTTAAGCAGTTGGCGCTTCAGTTGGTGACTCAGTAGGGCGTTATACCATCACCAGAGCAAATCGGGTGCAATGAGATCGAGTGCTTGAGCCGACCTCTCTCATGTGTTCGCAAGGGGAAGCTTAGAATTCTCTCACCTGCCGAGGGAGAGAATCGATAGTATCCTGGTTGAGGCTGACTACTTCACAAAAGTAGCCGAAGCGGAACCAATGTGGGTGTAAGACGCTGAATCGTTCAGCATAGGGCAGTTAAATAGGTCGGTCTATAGCTACCGAGGGCCTGATTTTGAAAACCTACGTTACCGAACCATGCATAAACCTTCCGGATCCCGAAGACACACATGCAGCTTGGACACTCACGGGGAATTCGATTGATGAGAAGGGCGGATTGCAGTCTGATCGGACCACTGAAGGCTTTCAGCAAGGATTCGCGACCTGAGGACCGTAGCTTAAGCCGACCGGCGTTTCACAGCTCAAGCCACTTAGAGGTCGTAAGATGAAAGCGCCTTCCGGTGCCTTCCCACGAAACACCGAATCGTCAACCGGCAATGTCCCAGAGTTTGTGCTGCAGCAGAAATAAGGCGTGAGAAGGGCTCTTAATATTGTGTCTAGGCGCTCGTGACTGTCTTGTATCAGGCAGGGAGACATGCTAGGACAAATGCAGCCTGATTGAAGTCCGCTGAGAGGGCGACTACACAGATCCACAAGCCGACGATCGATCTGTAGCACGCCCCTAGTCGCACCACTCCTGGAGCGAAAATACGTTCCAAGCGGTGAGGTTTCTTCCACCTCCAAATTACATCACCCATAGCGCACAGCTCTGTGCTCGGCCAGTTGCCGCTCACCTCAACGAGATGCAGGTCCATGAAGGCACATCGCCAGTCGGACACGAAGTTGGAGATTGCGCACGGAGGGAGGAAAGAAAGCCACCTGATCGCATCATTAAGTGCATTCCATTAGGAGAGCACCATAGACGGTGTTACAACGGATCAGAGGCAGATTTGTACGTGTATCTTTAAAATGTAAGAGCCCCGCACAAGACGGCAATAATTTTAGCGTCCTGACGTCTCTAGTCTATATTAAACTTGACCAACTTCGTTAGACACTCCCTCGTCCTAATCGGATCATCCACTTTAGTCGAAGTGCATAAATTGCGAAGATATGAAGAGGAAGGGAGAATCTGCAGCACTAGACTACAGTGTGATGCTCAATATAGCCTTCACTTGCCATACATGACAAAAATGAAGCCAAAGATTAGGTTGACAATGATGAAATCAATCCAACCGAAGTCTTGTTAACAGCTTTGCTAAATTGCGGCGTCCTCGGTTGGGCCTAAGAACTGGGACCAACTGCAAAAGGTGACACAATGCCTAAGCGGAATGCATGCTTGTAGCATATAGAAAGGGCTCGGGGCTGATGGCATGGCCCAGAGGTCCGACCCCTCGCCAAAGGCAACATGGTCAACTAAGTAACCGTAACCGAGAGTGGCGGCCATCCAAACAGCGCATAACATCACTGACAAAGGCGGATGAGCAGTTCCTTACTGATGGAGGGCTTGTTGGCACTTGAACGCTTGCATGGGCTTGGCACCACAATTTTAGATACAGACCTTCCCTGCTTATTTTTATTGGCCAGGTTGCCACAATTTAAAAAAGACAATTTAATGCATATATGACTTTTGTAAAGCTAATAGTGCAAAACTTTGCAGTTTTTAGGAGGCGTCTACACTTTTGTTTACATTACTCCTTGTGTTTGCCCCAGAGCTCGCGTCGCTTTGAACACCCCCATAGAGTAGGTGGTGTGTGGTGTTCCCACGCGTGGGTTGTTCGCAAGGTTTTCATTTCGCCTTAAAGTGACGGTCAGGCTTATTATCGGTAGCGACTACCAAATGACATTATGCTTTTAGGTTGATCGGGAATTGGCTAATAAAAGTTTATTCCTTTGACCGATGTCATCTGTGCAGCATGTTATAGAACACTATGCACACCGCTTGCTTATTCTCTTACTTGTGAGCCCTTTCTGCTGCTACTCACGGAAAGACCTGAGTCGCAGATATGTGTACAAGCATTTCATGGAGAGAATGCCACGGGACTTCACTTGTGAGGGTGTGCTTAAATTAGCTGATGTCGAGAATGAACGGGTGCATTGTGTGATCGATGGCATTCGTCAAGCTGTTTTTGTCGTGGGTAGGTGGAACTCCTCCTCCTTCATCTAACCGTGAGGTTGCTGCTTCAATGCACCCTATAAATCCAAACACACTTCTTCATTCGTGGTACACACCATTTCGGCTCTCCATAAAACTTGGCAGCCGGTCGCATGTCAATAAGTGGGTGCATCTTTCCCTCATCTTTACAACGGGAAGTAAACAGCCGCGGCTCTGCAGTTTCATTTCCTGAGATCAGCACTAATCATTAGTAATGGTCGACAACAGTGGGAAATTGAGTGTCTTTGGGGTAAGAGCGTCCCACATTTCCAGCAGGCGACGCACTTCTCAACAACTCTTTCGGTCCGTCAATTGCACACCTGCTGCAGCGGCCAAATTTGAGCAGTAACTTCAAACTCCTGTGAGAATCATGGTTAATCAACATGATTGTCAGAAGCGAGGAGGGTTCAGGAGCTTTGGCGCTTCCAAGCTCGACAATTCAGGGATTAGTAGCAAAGGTGCGAGCCCAGAATCTTTTGTGGCTGGCAGCTGAGGATGTTGAAAATGTTATGGTTCAATGCGTCTGTGCCAGTGCGCACGAAGTCGCAGTTCGCTACGAGCCGTCTTAAGCACAAAGTTTCTTCCAAACAAGGCTGACATCTTCGATGGCATAAGCAAAGTATTGTCAGAACCTGCTAAAGAGAATTTAATGGAGTTGACATCTTTTTAGATCCGAACGACATCGACATAGAGTGGAGGCCAAGGGCGGAGGCCTACTCTTCGCGAAGTGGTGGTAGCATAAGGTTTTTCTAACGCTGAAGGAGGAGGAGCATCCATTCACGTGGCTGAAAATCCGCCCAGCCGAAGAATTCGGCAAGAAGAGTCCCCACATCCAGGACGCGAACATCACGTGGGAGGCTGGCGTTGGAGGCTGCTTCCGCTACTACGTCGTGTCGCCCTTCAAGGCGATCGCTTTCACGCTTAAAAGTAACCCTGCCTTATAATTGTTCATTTTGTAAATAATGCAAGCTCGTACAAGGAAATAATGCACTTTGGAGGGGTTGCGTGCAGCTGAAACTGGGACCCAGGAATGAGGAATGTAGCAAGACTATAGGTGTTTTTGCGCATCGTGTTCTTCTTCTACGCCTTTCCATTCATCGTAGGTGAGTTGGCTTGTTCAAAGATGGCGATGAGGATTAGGGTGTCACCAGAAAAGCGCATTGGGAAACTATGCTATCAATTGCTGATGACTTGGGAGCCATCAAATCCGTTGTTGCTGGCATCTCTCATCAAAGTGTTCGTTGATCTGAAGCTCAGCAGTGCTAAATTGGTGCAGCTAAACTGCTCTATCAACGGCAGCACAATGCACCTGAAATCAGCTCAATGACTTTACCCTGTGCGTTTTAACAAGACGTCCGAAAGCGTAGGGTGATCCCTGCACGCATTCGGTTCACTACTAACTTCTTTACGCAGAAAAAGTCAATTGAGGTGTTTTTACACAAACTTGAGTGAACATGGAATGGGGCTTTGGGTGTTGGGAGATTCCACGCCTCGTTACCTCTCCGGTTTTAAAGGGATCGGTGAAAACTGCCAAGCAAGACCGTCTAAGGCTGGGTGGCCAATCTTGATTTCCTTTTGACCAGTGACCGCAAGGCGTCCTTGAGCTTGCATGGACGTGTTCGCCTGCTGATTGGAATGCAAGTGAAACAGTGTTATTACTCTCCTAGTTACACAGGACTTCCACTGGTACCCGAACAGCGAGTATGCTGTGGATACGGGATCGGCCAGGAATGTTCGTCACATTCGGACGCCGGCAGGGACGAAACTCAAATTGCTCCAGTGTCGAATGCGTGGCAGTCAGAGCAGCGTGACCATTCTTCAAAACTACTATGCAAAATTCAGTGCCACCTCAACGTCAGCGAAGGACAGAGTAGAATGCAACGTGGAATACGGAGGGAATACCACTTATTTCAGCACTCCAGTTTCCATCATAAGTAAATATTGGGTGGTCTTGCTTCACACCATTTCTAGCATTTTTCGCCACGTTCAATTGCAACCCTATATGCACTCCATAAAAGTAGGTTATGTTAGCTAACACTTCTTTTAGGCTACTCAACAGTCGGTTTTTAGAGGGAATCAGCCACCACAATTTAGACCCTTTGTTGACTCTATTAGATTAGCTCTCTCCAACAACTAAGAATGCATTCATCTCCCGACCACTAGCATTGTGAGACCACTTTAGAGACCGTCACTTTTTATGCACCCTTTCGTAAAACCCTTCATTAGCACCTGACAAGGGACTTGTGTCACGTCTTTGCGGTGCTGGTGGTACGAATCTTAGGTGGGAGGACCTTTTGTTTTATAGGGGCGAAAAGACAGTTTTATGACCCACTGTTTGACTCGGTGTACCTGAAAGGCGTAGCGCAATTCCCACTGAAACTCGATGTCCTGACCGATCCGAGGGCCTGTAGAGTCGCGTCGAAGACATTAATTTCGCCCACAAATCCGCTCTTGAATGGTTTTCCCGGTCGTTATAATGTGACGTGTGGAAATGACGAGTTTCCCAAGGCGTACTCATACTAAGTACGTTCGTTTCACATTTCGCATCCGATTGACAGCAAGTCTTGCATTTGACCCAGTTCATCTGCGCTTAATTGGGATGCTGGGTTACAAAATACAAGCTAACTAACGTTCTAAAGTGACAAACATGCCTAGTTCATGTGCATCCTTTGCGTAGTTTGGTTGTGCCTTTACAGGTTCAAGAGTATTCGAAGTATTCTATCGGGAAATGACCATCCCTTCGCTGTAAAGCTCAATGATCGGACGCTGAAAATTTCGGATATGGAGAGATATGCTGCTTCTGGGTAACTCTGACCGAGATGGGAGAGGTGGCTCTCAACGAGAGGCTTGACGTCTCGAACAAAAATGTCACCATTCATTGTGCTGCATTTGTTGGTCGCGTCGCGGTCAGAGCAACTCTCTACCACCTCCTATACTGTGAGTCTAGATCCACGCAAACGCTGTCTACAAGGAAGCAGTAGAAATAACAGTCTCGTTCATTTTAGTGCCCACAGCAATTAAAATACAACTGTTGAACAATAGGCAGCATTACATACTTGGGGAGCACATGGAGGACATCGAGGTGCGAGCCTACGTCGGTCTTATTGAAATTCCTCCTCGAGATATCCACTGCAGCGGAAGGATTACATTCCGTAGTCCTTTCATTAGGATAAGCAGTTACACAAAGGAAGGAAGCGTCGAGATTTCTTGCTTTGCCAAATACAAAGAACAGAAGAGCGAAGAAAAAACGCTTCCAGATCCATTCCTTGGTATGAGAAACTATTTTGGCATTTTGAATGTTAGCATTACAATGATTTGGCAGTGATAGATTTTAAAGGCAAAACGCCAAGTGACTAAAAGTGGATAGATTCGTAGCGAATTACGAAAAAAATGCTCAAGCGATTGAAACGAGTTTATTGAAGGCTGTGGAACATGAAGGTACTTAGAGATGGAGATAACCTGCCTTATGATCATCTCGTGATTTGTCTCTCAAATAATCTCCTTTAAGCCCAAGCGAATTTCCGGCTCTTCACTGCCAGGTTGGGTACGTGTACATTGTGAGAGCGTCGTACTTCCGGAAACCTGGCATAGTGTGGACGAATGCCGACCCGATTCAACTAGCTCCACAAATTTGCAACGTCCATTGTATTAGCATTCACAGCACTAGGTCCATTTTCGGCAGCACCATCAGGATCGATGAAATTAAGAGAGATTCGAGGTATTCAACTGCTACTGCAACCGTACCTACACACTGATGAGCGTCAGACGGACAGTCAAGTTCTCCTTTCTGAAACGGGGTCTCATACTGCTAAACTGGGAGGCTTCACATGGAGGCACCTGCATGATAGATACCCAAAGCGAAATCGACCTCCTGTCAAAGGACTTCTATCAAAAGGTGGTGCCGGTGGTGAGATATCGTCAGATGCAGAGCGAATGTCCAGGTTGAAATGCGAAGATATGTACTAGGGAGCTGAAGAAGCACACTCGTTGCTCTATTGGAATTGGCATACGGGCGCCAGCAGTGGACTTCTCAGTGTAGCGCCTTTTAAAAGCAAACTGTCGTATCTTGAGTGCTACGACTTTCGTGTGAAAGTGATAAATTTCGGTGAGAAAGAATCGTTCAATTAGAAAGCTGCACAACTGCCCTCAATAGCTCTCCGCAGGAGCAGTCAGTCTCGTGATTCGAAAAAAGGCATTAGTGAGCATAGGTGTGCGCAAAAAGTTATTGGCACATGCACACAGGCAGAGGAAAATTGGATTAAATATTCCTCACGAGACAGCTGATGCTGGAGGAAGGGACCCGAGATTACTTCCCAGTAGAAATAAGTGGTTGAAGGAAGGGCATCGACTACCTGGCCGGAGAAGGGGACTAAGAAGGTCTGCCCAGTGGCAGTGGAGGCCATGGTCAGATGGGTGGGAGCACCGGCTGTGGCACCAGCAGGGGCGGTGGTGCCCGGCTTCAGTTCGCCCCCTTCAAGGGTTGCCGCGACAACCTGCTTTACCTCCGTTCCTGCTGCCCCCTGCACCTCGATAGTTGTGGCTGCTGGCACAGCGGAGGCACCATTCAGGGTCACCTGACGCTGGGTCATCGCAGCTGCAGCCGCTGCTGTGTTGAGCAGATTGGGCGACGCTGTGACTATCACCGTGCCGGTGTGGTGGGGATGCTGTTGTTGTTGTTGCTGCTGAAGAGTGGCTGCCAGTTCAGCCGAGGAGTTGATGATGCTTGAGTCGATCTTGATAGCCTACGTTCGCATGAGCATAAGAATTCGCAGATGAAGTTGAAAAGCCATTCATCCGCAATCATTATTTTCTCTCACTTAGCTCAGACCCTCCAAACAAGCAAAAGCAGTTACTTATTCAGCTCAAAATTACTTTTCTTACGTTAGATGCTTTGCCCAATAATTACTGAAAAGTGGAACAGGACGATGCGTGGGAGACTTTGAAAACAACTCGAAACGCATTAAGTTACCGAGGCACTTTGCTGTAACGATTGCAATTTCGCCTTAGTGCGAGCAACGCCGCGGAAAACAGCTTTGAAGGATGGAGAAAGACTTGTTCAACAGTTCCTGGAGCCCGTAGCAGTGAGGATGTACACACGCCCCAGACATGCATCAGAAACCTGACTACACTGAGTTTGCGCAATGACACGTATTGGAGTGCCGCGCGTTTTGGATTCAGCGCTCAAAGACTTCTTTGGGCGCCATGAGGAATGATAAAAAAGAGACTGAATCAAAATGCCTTAAAACCGGTGTCTTTGTGGGCTTACCTCGCGATATTTAACGAGGAAAGTCTTCAATGGTTCCACATAATTCTCAAAGCCCAGAGCGTTCATAGCCCAAAGGAGATCTTCCCCATTGATGGTTTTTCGCTTCTCATTCTGGCAGCGCTCAGCAGCTCTAAAAAGTCGTTAGGTGCAAAGCTTACACCTACTCGCTCGTGATGAAGCTAATGAATTCTGATACACACTCTTGAACACATTCCTTCGCGTCCTTAGCTACCTTCCCATTTGAAGGAATCGCCCTCTTCATTATTTTTGAAACATTTGCAATTGGCAGGAAACGATCCTGTTCACGAAGGGGCGACCTCTGTTCAATGTCCGCAGCTGAATAATCCGCATCTGCGTCAGCTAATGAACTATCGATGGTGCCATAATAACTGGCATCCTGGTAAGCTGACTCATCACCCTGACTATCAGGAATATTGTTCATTTTTTCTAAGGGGGGGGGGAAGGAAAATCATACATAACAGGAAAAAAACAAACAGAACCGTTGCGAAGAGCGCCAAAACACATGAAAAAGACTTCAACCAAAGCCGAGCGATGGAAACAGCAAGACTCTATATAACCTAATTAGCGAGAAAATGCAACATTAAACAAAAAAATGGAATATCAAGCTAAGATACCCCCCTGTGAGCACACAGAACAGAGTTGAACGGAAACAGATATTTCAAGCTTGAAGAGAACTATTGAAGCTGGATTTTACATACCCTCATCCATTTAAAATGCTACAAGATACTAAAATAAAAACAAGAAGCGGTAAATCCGTGGAAAACGACCCAAGTCGCTACAATGTGCAAGATGGAATCTAGACAAGGAAGTCGTAAGTGGCGTACAAAGCAGCGACACTTAAGGGAGTTCCTGAGTGCAACAGCTGCGCTTAAAGTAACTCACACCACTTACATCAACAAGATCTGGTTGATAAAACGAAACTCGCGGCTGTCTACTTTCTTCCAATAGGGACTTCTAATTCTTCGACTACCAATACACTGAGGCGACAGAAATTGATTGGACTAATTTAAACAACCAATTGGAAATGGGGTTTAATGCTAACAGAAAGGTATGCGCACTCCAGAGATAATGTATGAAGCGATTTGAAAACAGCAAAGTTTAAAATCGCATTGACTACTGCGGTTTTATTTTCTGGGCGATGCCTAATGCACGTTAGAATCTTAATGAAATTACCTCCCAATAAATCTGTGGTTTGTAATTTGATGACAGAGAAAGGGACTCTAGCTACAAAAAGCACACCCATGTCATCAAATTAAAAAAATTAGGTTTGCAGCCGTGATATTAAGAGTTTAGATATTCCAAAACCGAAAGCAGGATTGCCTGCCACCAACGGATTAATCGTGTCAGAACTCAGTGACGAAAGGATTTGATTTGTACAGTAAAATAAATTTTTAACGACTGGAGAGGGATTTTGTTGCAGGCTTAGGGGGGAACTATAAACAATTCTGGTACATAAGGTGGGCGCCGATTTTTTTTAGAAAGCTAAAGATGATGGAGATATGCAACACTACGATATGGACATTGGCCCTACGTCTAGCCCTGGGTGTTTTTTTTTCAATAATCCTTACATAAAGGTCAGAGCAACTTAATAGTCCTGTCCCTGGGGTAATACTTTGTTTGCAGCGCCCCGAGCATCCCTAAGAGACGGAGAGAAGGCTAGGTGTAGGTCAGAATACTTGTATTCCAGATGGAAAGGAAGAGATCTGCCGGGATGGCCAGCAGGCCATCCCACGCAGCTAACTTCAAGGTGGCCGCCACTCATGTGCTGGACCAACCAACAGTCCAAACAAACAAAACACCACACTGCTAGCTTGGTCTGCTAGTTCCCTTTTGGTCGCTTTGGTAGCCACATTGACCTAACCACGTAAGCTGGCCTTCGGCCCATGCCAGCAACACCCTTTCACCTCCTCTATAAAACATTGGCATACGCATACGTAGATGCATTTTAACCCTCTTTTTGCTTCATTCGTCTTCAAAGGATATCTTGGAGTCCACAATAATGGCAGCGGAAAGCAGATTCGACTTTGTAGGCTTTGTATCCCACCTATGCAGTCCGCGAAATATTAGAGCGAAAGAATTGTTTTGCCGCAATTGTAAGAATATCTGACGGCCCATGACAGAATGGCAAGAAATAACTGTAGCGCTTGTTTACTTTAAAATGTGCTTTTAGGTGAGTGGTGGATAAGATATTCGAACGCAATCGTGGAACAACATGGTGATACCGTGAAGCTCGATCTGTACTCAGTGTTTAAGTTAAAGGTGTTAAAGAAACATGAGCCTTCTTGTGGCAAAGATGGTTAACGGGTAAGCGATAAAAGGACAAACATCCTACATCGACATCTAACCCATTCCGTTCGTGCTAGCTTCTAGGGAATGCTAGCACCCACGTTTCCTCTTCCTAATTAAAAATGCTAACGCATACCCATTATTACATTTCGTCGTATGTTTTGTCTCATTTTATCTTTAAAGGAGACGTAAACACTGCACTAGGCCGCACCTTTAACTATAATCCCACCATTTAAAATAGGCACAAGTTGTAAATAAATATTTTCTTTATTGTAAATTGAGTTTCTTTTGGTCATTGAAGGGATGGCAGTTGGATGTGCGAGTACAAAATTATCTTTGTCAACATACCAGAAATGTAGTTGAAGTTCGTATTAGTAACGGCTTATGTATGCGTTTTGTATAATTTTAATTTTTTAAACTTTAATTTAAGAACTAAATTTAGTCATTTTTCCCCTTTTTTTACTTGTTAAGACGCTGATCGCGCAATCTAAAATAGTGTATGTCCCTGTACGCGATGCATTTTTTAAATATCATTAAAGATGAGATATGTGCAGCTGGTCTAGAGGGCATTCCAATAACTCATCTGTGGAAAGTTTTGGAAGAGCCCTTAGTTCGCTTTCCTTTGGTGATTGACGCTTCCGCTAAGGAATTTTTGTGGGACAAAATCAGACGGTTTAGGAACTTCGACTTTTATGTTCGGTCGCAGGACCCTCCTCCCTACGTATTCTTTGATAGATTTGAAAATTTTGAAGAGAACTTATGTGATGACTCTGTAATCCTAACCTGTTTATCTTGGATAATGTGTGTTTAGCTTTCTATGCCCGAGAAGAAACTCTATCCTGTGAATGCGAAGGACGTGTATGGCTCATGTGCAGATTACAAAACACGTTATTGTGTTAGCTCTGAGCTTTTAGCGGAGGATCTTACGTATGACAAGGCCCTTGAGCGGTAGGTTATTTTCTTCTCTTAATTTCTCAGATGGGGTGATCGGCTGGTGATTGTCGCCTCTCAGCCTCTTCGCAGTCTTTTTCTCACGGGATCTGAAACGCTACACTCCTCGATTAACGCAAAGCTATATCGGATCTTGGAGTTGGTTGCAAAGTATTCTCTATTCAATCGGATATATGTCACTTTCCAGGTCGAGGTACAATGGCATTCCCATTTCTGGGCACGATGGTATATTATCCTACGGTGAATCCTCCTCTACTATATTTTATATTCGGAAGCTATTCAGTGCTGATGGATTAATAAAGTCCCAAGTATGATGATGATACGCATTACGCCTTTCTTTTCAGCCCTTTATCACGCATGATTCTTCACGAAAAAATATGCGGCGAACGACGTTGCTTCATAGTTTTCGGTTCTTTCGGCCGTTGACCTATCCTCTTGCAATAGTCATGGAGAAGATATCCAAATTACTCTCAGAAACGTCCTCAAAAATGATGCTGCCTTATACGATCCGTCAGGTACATCTCCCGTCTCAGTAATACCTCTTCTGCCTCAACACATATCATAGCCCTTACTCTATATTTCCACCAGAGGTTTTCCATGGGACGGCGCTCCTTTATGCGAATTGTCAAGTTCGGTGTGCAACAGGGCTGCCTAAAAGTCATTCATGTGCCCTTCGGAACTGCATGTGCTCTAATCAACGGTTCGGATGGTGATGCGGGGGAGATATGCACGGAAATGCTTCGAAAAGAGGCTGCTGAACTGTGCGCCCTCGAATCCTTTCGCCCAGCTTCTTCTCTACCCGAACCCACTGGTCGACGCTATGTACGAGAAGCGGCAGTCATATACCTGCAACATCCATTTGATATTGAAAAGTATATGATGAAAGCTCACATTAATCGAGGTAGTCGGCCGGATTCTGTTGCACCTCCACCGGAGGAAACCCAAAATAGCAGCACCCCAGTGTTGGATGAATCCTTTTTTGGAGATGGAGAGGCGTTAGCCACGGGAGAGGAGAGCGATGTATTTGACTGTGCACCCTATTGTACGTTTCCATCTTGGTTCTGTGATTGCTGTCTAATCGTTAAATATATTATCCATTTTCACTTCAGACGCCCCTCGAGTAAACGGTGAGGAGTCATTTTGTGTGCAGATTTGTCGATTTTTGTGTGATTCCAAGGAAAAACCCAACTCGCAACTGGCCGTGCACTTCAATACATCGCATAAACTCGTCTCCAGGTATGCGGATGCTCTTGCTGGCATAGGAAAACTCATCACCTCCAAGGTTTCAACAGGGACCACGTTTTCCCTTGTGTAAGTTGCCTTTATGACGAAATCTTTTATGTTTATTATTCCAATGATCGTGTTTTACCCGTTTCAGTCGTCGATACATAACCGAAAAGGAGTCCATGGAATTGCAACAGGCACAGAAAGGTTGCTTGTTTCGTGACATCACTTCAACGGTTTATCTTATTTCAATTTATAATTTTTGTCTCGCTTTTTAGAATCAAAAGTCGCCAGTCTGGTTTCACTTCGTGAGTTCTCTTTAGATTTTCTCCTGATTCTCTTGTAAGGGGACCCTTGATTTTCCCCTTTGAGCTTTCCATCTTATTAAAATCACCACAGGATTTGTACACCATGTATCAGATGATCGTGCATTCTTGCTCATATTGGCGCACTTTAAGTGATTTTGTTTCATTTGCTTTGTTCTAAAACCTTTGGTAAGGCATCTTCGTAGTTATATAGAACAGCGGCATCCCTATTCATTGAAATCGGCATTGCTACAATTTCGCATTATGCCCACTAGTAAATCTACTCCTACTTTTGTGCTAAAATTGCTTCCTGTCAAAGCTATGGTTTAAAAGCAGTTCACTTAGCTTCGCTTTGTTTTTTTGTGGTTTTGTATCCTCAAAGGAACGCATTTTTGTTTAAGATGGCAAGGTCATGACCATTTTATTCTCTTGACGTTTATTTTTTTTCTCGTGCGTTCATTTACTTTATTTGACTTCTTGCTTTGCGCAGCCAATTTTGGTCACCGGATCTCTGTTCACTGCTGTTTTGACTAAATTAGTGACTCGCTGTCCAGCCAATACCTTATTTTATTATTTGTCGCGATGTAGGCCACTGTGGCCTTCCTGCTAACAATAGTCCTTCACGTAAATCTCTGAAGTTTTTTATTGTCTTCATATGGTTATTAGTTATTTATTTTGGTTGGGGACTTTAATTTAAATGCTAATGAATTGGCATTAATGCAGGTGCCCACGACCAAATAGGTAAGAAATATGCGAGTTCCGATGACATTTGCGTATTCAACTGCAGTTAATGGACGTCAAGGGTCATCTCGAAGTAGTTACCCGATGAGACCTTTTTATGCTGTTTTTTATGGTTATCTCACTTCTCACCTCAAACCCCTGTCTAGACAACCAACGTCAACAACGGAAGCTCTTCATTTTGGAAAGCTTGGAGACTCATAAAGTTTTTCCTTCCCTTCTCGACCTACGTGCACGCATTTGGGCTCACGAAGAAGCCAAGGGACTCAAGGGTCGGATGGATCGTAAGTCCCTTGGTCGCATCATCGACGATTTGGTGAGGGAGAAGCGAATCAAGTTCATTGATATGGAAATTGTGGGTCAACGCCATGATGGAGCACCACGAAAGGTTGATGTGCGTCGCCTATTCTCACCTTTTTTTCGTAGCTACGGGAAGACGAGAGGCTTGAGGTCATTTCATCTTTGCTCTCCCATTTTGACAGTCCCTTTTCAATCCGTTATTCTCCTTATGCCTAATCGCCTAATATGAAGCGATTGCCATTAGTCAATCAGGTAGCCTCCATTGTCTCCTTCAGTTTGTCAACATACTGTAATTATTTTGTACTTTTTGCTGTCGTTCCCGTTTTTTGTGCTTGAAGTTCAGGAAAACAACTCTCCGGATGGTAAAAGAGGGAGCAGATCATTGCTGTAGTTTAATTCGACTTCATGCTTCGATTCATGTTTATACAAGGCTACTGCCACTGGTTCAAACAACTACTAGCGTTCTTCCCTATCACAGCTCAAACTCATCTGTCACCCAAGCGTTGAGACCAACTCGCCCGAATTAATTGACTGTTTGATGGCGGAGAAGAAGCGCTATATGCCCGCGCCTCGCTCCTACGGTGCCCTTCGACCTGAGGAGGCCCTTGACACTGGCGACGACGACGGAAATCAGGAAACCTCGCCCACCATCACCACCCCCAATATCTCCCTCGATTTAGCACTTACTAAAAGGGTTTGTTTCCTCTGCCTCACCTTCTGTTTGCAATTGATAATGGTGATGACGGCCGTCACCTTCCTCCCATTTGGGTCTTCCAGGATTTGGAACTCATTCGTCTACCAGACCGAAATGTCTCAAAACTCCGGAGACGGTGCCTTTTACACAGGTTCCTTTTTTACATTCTAAACGAGCTGCCAGTTGACGCCCGCCCGGTCCCCACTTTGGTCAGTTCTATTTTTTTGAAACTACGCCTTTTCTGCCAGGCCGTAATTCTGTTTCGTTCATCCAGTCCAAACCCTGGGCTCAAGTTTACAACATGGAATCAGTCATGTATCGCTATGTGCCACCTGTTCCTCGAAATACCACTGGTAATTGCTTCTTTTTCTCGAGTGAACGATTTGTTATTTTAGCGTACTCTGTGCTTATCCGCCTTGCTTAAGAAGTCGATATTACTTGATTTATAAAAAGCAGTAGATGTTTCCTGCACCAACAAAATGGCATCTTTTTACAAAACATTAGGAGCACGTATTTGTTAATCCGTCGAAATGGTGAACTCACACATGCAGGTCCTCGGGTTCTTTCTTGGTCTGTTCACTTGGCTATCAGTGTTCAAAATCGACTGAAAGAAGGGCTGCCTTTTCGTAGTCTAGTGCTGTACACGGCGCCTTTTGTTACCAAAGTCGGTGTGTCCGCCTACGATCCTTTTTGTTTTGCTAATTGCAAATTAATTATTTGCAGTCCTGTAGCAAGCAAGTTAGGGCTCTTTTAAAGCAGTCGTTTTGTCTAAATCCTTTCTCCCTCCCTCAGATGAATGCCATTGATCGTGATTAATCTGATGAGATTTGAAGGCGCCACCTCTCACCTTACACGCCCTCCCTGTAGAACACGTATTTATTTATCCTCCTCTTTCTAGTGCCGGGTTGGGTAACCTTCCACGACGTGATTCAGGCTATGCCACTAGGCCTCTTTCTGGCTCTGGCGGCACCCATCACCGCACCTCGTCTTCTCCTCCAGTGGCTTTCTGTATTGAAGGGTGGAGAATCCAATCTGCGAGCCGTGATCAAGAGGGTGATCAGTCAGCAGGTCGAACAAGCCGAAGGATTCTCACCTTATCGAGATAAGGCTTCCGTTTCAGGAGATGCTTTGCGACGATTTGAGCTGCTGCGCACGCCCATGAGGTCCTGTCCAGTACCTGGGGGATACAATGGGGGCCTCTATACCTGGCTCATGAGTCGGTACAACGTGACGAGAATATATGCAGTCGTAGAACAACTTTCTGGACACGGGCTAGTTACCCTCAACGGACATTCAACGCAGGGCCACTTGCCGATGGTGACTTCAATGCATCTTATCTACGTTAGAACCAATGTTTAGGCGAATTGATGCTTTATCATCCCTTACGAGCCTGAATACTGCATCATTTCATGCATATTTAGTGTTAGTCTTGTCGTCACCCTCCTGCCTCGCCCACCATGGGCGGCTGTGGGAACTTTAATGAATTGTGCGGCAGAAGATATTGCGGTTTATATGCATTGATTCAATAGGGGTGTTACTATCAAAAGTGGCCATTGCATTTGGGGACTTAAGTACACTGTTGCACAAGCTACTTTAAGGAAGGGATGGTTGAATGATTGGTGCTAAAAGTTAGTGATGTTCCACGATAAGTAATTTTGCACAGCAATCATTCGTTCCAGGAACGTTCGCCTAAATGGAACCAGTTTGATAAAATATTGTCCTGCTTCCATTCCCTCCTTCCACCGCCCTTCTGTATTCATGCTGTCTGACCATTTACCCTCAGTCTATTCGAATGCGAAAGTTGGAGTGCTTGCACAAAGTCGACCTACCTTCAGTGGATCTTGGTGGTACAGAAGCTTACAGCAATTGGTTTCTTCTATGCCACATTAATACGAGTTCGGCAGACCTCATTTATTGTTTGGTAGGATTTCGACATCGCTGCCACAAGTAGGAAGGAAGGAAGGAAGGAAGGAAGGAAGGAAGGAAGGAAGGAAGGAAGGAAGGAAGGAAGGAAGGAAGGAAGGAAGGAAGGAAGGAAGGAAGGAAGGAAGGAAGGAAGGAAGGAAGGAAGGAAGGAAGGAAGGAAGGAAGGAAGGAAGGAAGGAAGGAAGGAAGGAAGGAAGGAAGGAAGGAAGGAAGGAAGGAAGGAAGGAAGGAAGGAAGGAAGGAAGGAAGGAAGGAAGGAAGGAAGGAAGGAAGGAAGGAAGGAAGGAAGGAAGGAAGGAAGGAAGGAAGGAAGGAAGGAAGGAAGGAAGGAAGGAAGGAAGGAAGGAAGGAAGGAAGGAAGGAAGGAAGGAAGGAAGGAAGGAAGGAAGGAAGGAAGGAAGGAAGGAAGGAAGGAAGGAAGGAAGGAAGGAAGGAAGGAAGGAAGGAAGGAAGGAAGGAAGGAAGGAAGGAAGGAAGGAAGGAAGGAAGGAAGGAAGGAAGGAAGGAAGGAAGGAAGGAAGGAAGGAAGGAAGGAAGGAAGGAAGGAAGGAAGGAAGGAAGGAAGGAAGGAAGGAAGGAAGGAAGGAAGGAAGGAAGGAAGGAAGGAAGGAAGGAAGGGAAGGAAGGAAGGAAGGAAGGAAGGAAGGAAGGAAGGAAGGAAGGAAGGAAGGAAGGAAGGAAGGAAGGAAGGAAGGAAGGAAGGAAGGAAGGAAGGAAGGAAGGAAGGAAGGAAGGAAGGAAGGAAGGAAGGAAGGAAGGAAGGAAGGAAGGAAGGAAGGAAGGAAGGAAGGAAGGAAGGAAGGAAGGAAGGAAGGAAGGAAGGAAGGAAGGAAGGAAGGAAGGAAGGAAGGAAGGAAGGAAGGAAGGAAGGAAGGAAGGAAGGAAGGAAGGAAGGAAGGAAGGAAGGAAGGAAGGAAGGAAGGAAGGAAGGAAGGAAGGAAGGAAGGAAGGAAGGAAGGAAGGAAGGAAGGAAGGAAGGAAGGAAGGAAGGAAGGAAGGAAGGAAGGAAGGAAGGAAGGAAGGAAGGAAGGAAGGAAGGAAGGAAGGAAGGAAGGAAGGAAGGAAGGAAGGAAGGAAGGAAGGAAGGAAGGAAGGAAGGAAGGAAGGAAGGAAGGAAGGAAGGAAGGAAGGAAGGAAGGAAGGACTAGCGCCGTACTTGAAGCATTCAACTTCAGTAGCCGCATGTTCAGCTTTTCAAACAGTAGTGATGTCGGGTTCAAATTTTCGCATCATTTGTTCAGCGCTCTCAAGCCTTCTTTTGGCCTTTTTGTTGTACCCATTTGTCGAAACAGGTTTCCTAGCATTTCGGGTGGACCTACCCGCCGCTTTTGCTGAAAATCTCATTCGTTCTCTGAGCATTATGAATAGCGGAAATGTTTTAATATGTGATGACTTGCAACGGTAAAATTGCTTTGATTTACCCTTAAGTCAGCTCAGTAAATTAGTGTTAGTCGGTAGCAAATCTGAACAATAAGGCATCTGGGTTCTTGCGATCGGTTCACTTTCAGCGTAAAAATCGTCCACCACAATGCAGTTTTTCATTATGGTACACAATCATCAAGTGAATTCACCATTCCCAAATTATTTATTGGCATTTCATTCACTTGCTACAATCAGGTATGTGACCTTTGTTTCATACGTACTGTTTTAAAAGAGGGCAAGCTGAAGATCAATAGCCTTAGATCAAAATGTGTGTCCTTAGAGCGAGTTCTGGCCTCAAATTAAGGTTCCATACCCCACTTCCAGACCAACATTTATCTGCATCGTCGGGCGGCCCTCCTGGACACCCGTTTTGCCTCTCCCGCACATCACATACTCTCCGATATCTCGGCGTGTCCACCTCCCCTCACCTATGATTTTCGGACAATAGCTGATGTGGATGGTTACTGGTTGAACCTCCGGGCCATCCTCCTCTTCACTCCCTACGGCTTCACTCGCTTTGCCGATCCTACCATCACTCAATTCATGGATATCAGGGCTCCTGTTCTCTCCGTCTCCCGTTTGCGCGATGTCCTAGACGTTGACGCGAACGCTGAACCACCCAAGTTGCCCACTCTCATCCCCACAACCCTCAAAAAGTCAGCGGTGATACCGGACTCCTCTGCCGTCACTGCGGTTTTGCGTGCTGTTGATATGGACGAATCAAGGCCGACGCAATTCATCCTCCGTGGAGTGGGTGGTCTGCACGCCTCGCTGTACCTTTTCAAGGCTCCTTTTGAGGAGATAGGCTACGGGACGACGGACCAAGGCCAGTGCACCCAGTACACACCCCAGTATCCCTCACCCAACCTCCAGTTGCAACCGGTGGTCAGAGGCGCTGAGTTAAAGGCAATTTTAGGGTCATTTGAGCCTGGTTTACGTACCGTGGGAGACGGAGCTTTTTGGCCCTGGACGGTGCAAATGTTCTTTGGTAAGTGGGTTGGACATCATTTAACCGGGTTAATTTTTGCGAGGGATTTAATATAGAATTGAAATAGTAATGCTATAGTAGTCATAAAACATGCAAACTTTCATGAATTGTGTGACCTTGTATCAATTTATGCGTAATTCCAAGTGTGCCTTTGAAATTGGTTTTAAAATGCACAAGCTCAATAATGTTCATCTTCTGTTCATTAAACGGTGAAAAGGATATAGGGACGTGTGTGCCCTGTCTACTTGTCAAAATGGTAAACCTATTCCTATGCTTCTGTTTATGTGCGCATAATTTGGGTGATACCTTCAAGCGAAACTACCCTATTTGTGCTAGCATTGTATTTCTTTTCACTTTCTCACAGATACAAAACCAGTAATAGAGCTTCAGCCCCCACCTCTGTTGCCAGCCTGGCTCTTTTCCACACGCGCACGTCGATTTCCGTTCCACATTGCTCAAACAGGTAGTAAGACAGGGCCCGGCTCTGAAAATCGACACCACGTGAAGGCACCACGCCGTCGGCGCAGAAAGCGACGTCGGGTGACTCGAAGCACTGCTGTCGGTAATGTCTTTAGGACGTCCACCTCTTCGGCCACTTCCTCCTCTGCCAACACTGCTACATCCAGGTCATCCACCTCTTCTTCCTTTGAGGACGATTTGCAGAGTTCGCCTTTTGAGGAACTCCAACCGATCACTCGGTCGAGAAAACGACGCTTACAGAAGAAAACCACCATACCTCACATTCATCGTAGTGCTTGTAGGTATCCCATATTAAGATGTTTTTTTGTGAATGGAGCATGATTTCTTCCTAATCTTTGCATTTTTTTTGTCTCATTTCCTTTCTTCAGTTGGTCGACGCATGATCTTGGGCGACAAACGAGCCCGTGAGTCTGCGTGGTTTGGTTTTGTTGCCATTTTTGTGCTCCCAATGGGGATTTTTAATTTTTTTATGTCTAAGGAAGATTGAACTCATCAACTATGTCGAAGCTCTTGTGCTGTCATTACACCTACAGCTACCCCAAACTTAATTTTCTATGGTATTGCTTTTTAAATCTAGGTTTTCCTCTTAATCGGAGCACTTTAATTTTTCTTTTACATTTCCTAAGAATTTCGTCTATTTTTTTCACAAATAGAGTCAATTTTTTTGGTCTGTTATGGTTGAACATGACCTTCTTCTTTCCCTACTTTTATTCTTAGTTGATGAGCGTGACGTGGAGATACGAAATAGTCTGCATGCCAAGCGTGCCAGTTGGAATAAACTAGAAGATCAAGTGGTAATTCCTCCACTTCTCGAAATTTCACCTCTGCTTTTCTCTATGCTTTTTGTTTTATGGGAGTATTTTTTGCATTCCATTTAGCTACTCACTTGTCGTGTGGCGTCGCTTTTTTTGGTTGGCCACACAAGGGAGTACGTCTGCATTCCTTACGTCATTGTACGTGACATTCTCCATGAATATTTTCCTCTGGTAAGCTAAAATATTTCTTCAAATGTTACTTAGCTTAAGAATTTCACCTATTTCTCTTCGTCACCTTTTGGGTCTACCCAGGCGCAGTGAGCATCTAATGCACTTTTAGTGAGACGATCGTTAGCTGCAATCTACTTGGAATTCAAGTGTTAATATGCCACCTAGGGTTTCTTTTGCCTTATGTAAGCATTGGAGTTAGATCACTGCATTCTTGGAAACTTGAAGACTTAAGTCAATAGAATAACTAATGTGATTGTTTTTCGGTAGCTGAAAACTATTTTGATTCTCAAGCTGATTTTTCACACATCCTACGGTGCGATTGGTCCCTTGTTTGACTCCTTCCCAACCTGTTCATAGATTCCTAAGATCACTAATTATTCCCTTGCCGAATACTTATAGCCCATAATTTTGCTGTCTTCCAGGCATTGTTACTCGGCGAACCTTGTTTACATTTAAGGCAAACACCAACTTTCAGTTCAAACATTAATATATGATATTCATTGTCCTATTGCATTATTTATCATCTTAGTTTTTCGATTTGTATGCTAATGGATTGGTTTCCTGAATGTTCAAAGATCGGAGGCCTATAGTTTCCTGTTGCATAAGCATTTCAGTCTTGGGAAGGCGCATAATACCTGTTTAATTTATTGAAATTAGATCGGGTGTCGTTTCATACTCGCGTAGCAAGACTAACCATAAAGCATCCCAGAAACTTACCATGTTTTTATAATGCTTCTACTTCCATTTTTACAATCCGCGTTTTCGATCACAAGCCCATTAAGCCTACGTGTTTTTTGCTGGCAATCATAGTGCTCTTTGTTTACTCTCGGTTAGTGTATGATTACCCCACGATGTGGACGTGTAACAGTCAGCAACCACCAGTGATGGACGGAAGAATGGTCCACAAAGCCTCCATATTACTGCTGCATCACTCTCTTTGTTTCCACTTTCTATGCCTAATAGGAGAGTCACGATAAGACGAGTTTAGCCTGCGCTCGACGCCTAAAATTCCTCCTTATGCTGCGCAACGATGAGCGCACACGGACAGACATTCTCCTCACTAAAGTGTCCAGTGATCCTGAACTTCTGACCAAAGTGAGTTATCCCTATTTCTTTTCCCTCCTCTTTGTCATGTGTATTTTCTAACAGAAGTTCGTGTCTTTTCAATGTAAGGCGTATTCCTGAAAATGATAGTGCGACCCGAGGTTTCTTAGTTCTGTATCACCCCAAGAGACCTTGCTACCCACAGAAGAACTATAAGGTTACTAGCAGAGCCCTATTCCCCCAGTTCAGTTGCTGGTTGCGTGAGACCAAAAAAGTCCACATAGTTAAATGCTCTCTTAATGTATGTAATGTATAGGTACTTCGTTTCCTCTTCATTCTTTTTGCCTCGCCTCGATTGCTGTCGGTAGTAACTCTTCTGGTTGAGTCACCGTGGGGTAGTCGGTTGCATTTAAATCATCCGCAAGATGACAACGAGGGTCAAGTAATGATTTTCCATTAAGAACCAACTATTTTGGCGCATATTGTCGATTTATGTGAATCAAACTATCCTCTTACTAATTGCAACTTTTATCACAAGAGATCGTCTATCCTGTGTTTTCCGATGTTGGGCGATCTTCTTCAGTTAGTACATGTCCGTATAGGTGCTTTTTGGAAACGGTTTTGCCTTTGTCCCCACCTTTCAAAATGTGTGGGACGCTAAGCCAATTGTGCTCAGTCGCCCTACTTGTGGGTAATTCTCAGTTTCTTACATTGCGAAGAAGAAATGGTCTTTGGGAGACGCTACTGATTTAATAATTGCCTGAAAATATTGTTTGAAGTTATACAAGCCTATTTAACTCATAAAAAATCTGGTTCTTCATCGTTGAGGATTAAATGGAACCTGAGGGTTCGATGTCTTTGCAAGTCTGCGCTATTTAGTTTGTTCTTTTTATTAGGTCTCTCAGTCTAGTTGTCTTTGGTAGACACTTTCCCCCTGTGCTCCTAAACCTGAAGATGTGACGGAATCAACCTTTACAGAAGTAATTCTGTCAGCGACTCGAAAGGACCCGAGTACTGATTCCAGTATAGATCTGCAGTTACTTAGTGTGGACAGGTAGACCCTGAAAGGGAGGAGGGGGGAGAATTCCAAGGTGCACTAATTTAAAAGTATCTTTATGATGAATATTTTGAAGCGATAATGTTATCTGCGTAAGTGAAATCCTCTCTCTAACATTACGGAAGGTAAAACTGCGGGTTAGTAAGTGTTTGAATGCATCAATAAGGAAATCATTGTTTTCTGTCGTTTAGACGTATTAAAAAACGGCCTTTTTATTGTATTCTCCAATATTCTTTGACTGCATTCATACCGCTTGCATTTTAAAATCGCATTTACTTTGCTGTTTCGCCTACTGTGGTGTAGCGTAATTGAAGGCAACGTGATGGGCCTGTTTATTCTGCGTGATTTTGTAGTACTGTTGGAAACAATTATGGTAGTTTGACTCCAACGGTTCTTCCCCGCCATCTTTTGCATTCCTGTTTGTGTTATGCTCAGTACAATATCGGAAAGACGGCTTGGATACACCTCTACAACCGCGACGCAAGACAAGCACACCAGTTGTTCAAGGATCTGGTGCGTCTTATTGTAAAGAATTTTGTCCCCGAACTCTGTAATCGATGTGTCCACGTTGTTGAAGAATCTCTTGTAATCCGTAAGTTGGCTGAGGGAAGATCTTCTTGCTTCACATTTTACATTGCGTAGGTTTTCTGGACGCTTATAGCGTCAACCTTTTGCCATGCGTCGCCATGATAGATTATGCATGGTAGATTAACATTGAAAACAAAATTGGTTATTAGCATAATTGGCAAATAAGGTTTGCTCCATAAGGAAACAATCACGCCATCATTAGCAAGAACAGTTGAATGAAATCCGTTTTCCTCACAATGGTCCTTTCAATGGCGAATGTATGAATGTGTTGTTAATTATTGTCGGCATGATGCTTTCAAATTGCAAGGACCACCAATAGCAATGAAAATATCATGAGTTTATTCCAAATGAATCTGATGCTCTTTCTCATCTTTGGGGTGGACCCCAAAGCTAGCAGCCCAAAAGTATGCAAAATTGATGGTTTACTCTGGAAGACAACTTAGGTTTTTACTAGTTAAGCTAATTTTGCATGAGGTGTATTCGCACAGTTTAGCTTTGAAATCACGGTTGGCAGCTTTTGTCAGCCATTTCATTCTGTTATCTTTTTCTCTACCATAACAGCAGCTGGAGTGGCAAGACGTGAGGAAGTGGAAGCACGGAAGGCTCTCCTTTTTTCGTCCGTCCGTGAGTTGGTTCTGCACCCACGGGAGGTTCTTCACGCCCGCTATGAATTTATCCTTCTTGCCTCCATCCACAACAATCGAGGGTCTCCCGGATATTGGGCAAAGTAGGCCTGCCATCGTAGTGGAGGCCTTGAGGAACCTATTCCTTGTAAGCTGCTTCATACCTTTAATCCCGCCAAGGAGGTTCACCTGCTTATACCATTATCGCTATTTCCTTTGAAGCATCAGTAATTGACGTACAGAAGACATTAACAAGTTTCTCCCATTGGTTTGAATGGGCTTTGTAAAAGTTAAGAATACTGGTCTCACCCGTGTTGTTTTTCTTTCATAAACCTTGTAAAATTGTGCTGGGCTTTTTTAAAGTCTGCTGACTAGGCGCCTGATTGAATTGCGCGGAGTTGTTTTTGTACTTTTGTATTCCAAGGTGATTTAAGCAGGAAGGCATGCAGGCTTTTGTCTCCCATACATGCAGATGACAGCGCTTGCTTCATGTGCACGATCAAATGCCGACCGGATTCATAAACTCTTGAATGCTGGATAGCGACTGGAGTGCAATTTGAAGGTGTATGAACAGTGTATTCAACTCTTGACGAAAAAATGGAAACAGGTTTTGTGATAAATAGGCAGTCTTTTCGATCCTGGGCATATCCATTGTTGTTCCTTCTGAAGACAGTTTTCTATAAATCAGCACGAAGGTCGACCCCTTTTCTTCCTGTTAGGGATCCATTCGCTTCCGACCCGAGATGCAGCATCCTCATGATTCTGCGCTCTTCAACCGCATTCTCAAACAGTACCCCTATGAGCAGATGAGCGAGGCGGTGAAGTGCCTCGCATCCACTGATTCGCTACGGAAACACAAGAGCTCTGAAGTTAGTATAGCATGAATAAGGCGTTTAAATGATCACTCTACTGCCTTGTGGTTATCATGATAATTGATAAATGCTCTTTTTTGTGCTATTCAGGACTGTGATCTCAATATTGCTGGCCAATTTCGTGTCAAGACTACTTTGCGGCAAGTGTTTGTAAAACAGTTCCTACTTCCAATCTATTTCCGCGAGGATATTTTATTGGTATAATGGATCCCATATTGCTCTTTATTTGAGAGTTTTTGTGTTCTTGATGCACACTCTTCCATTTCAGTTTATCAAACAGGCATTTATGGCTTTTTGGTTAGCATTTCTATCAAACTTATTTATCATGGCCTCGATTCACAATTTACTCACATTCGTGCTTATCGATTCAGCAGTGCATTAAGGACCAGTAGAACCGTGAAACTTACTTTGAATTGAAATTTAACGAATGCGCAATCGCAGCCACCGAGGTGGTGTCTCTGCGCACAAAATATCATACTAATATTTCCTTTTTGACTTCTCTAGGTTCTCTTCTTGGTGCAATGTTCAGATGTTTATCTACATCCGATTCTTCATGGAGACGTGGAAATTGTGCAAACAGTTCTCTGAGGAGGCAAGGCGTCTTCGTGGGCGTCAGCGACGTGAGAAAGTAAAGCAGTTGGAAGCGCTACCCTCATCAATACAGCCACCACCACCAAGTGAATGGTTGGTAGCCAAACATGAGTTTTCGGAACCCACATCGGGTGGACTTGTGGCGACTTTCATGGAACTGCTTTACAGCAAAGCAGTAAGTTGGTTGGAATAACACGATTAATCAATGTAAAGTGGATTGTCGGTAAATTATTCAACCACCATGCTGGTATGTAACTGCCGGCGAAGAAGTTGGGAGTGCTAAAATACGGTCGACTGTCGCGCCGATGCGACCTTCTTTATGTCTATTATTCCCTCTTCCGTTATTTAGTACTGTTCGTGTTTTTAGCTGTCCGCCTTGCACATATTTTCGATCTACGAAAAATGTAAAAACGCAGCAAAACTTGCATAGTAAAACTGTGCATCTTTTGCTTTGCGATCTGCAAGTGTCGCAACCTTTGTGTATTCTTATAAAGTTGATAGAATCCTGCCATTTTTTTTATTGCTACAAACCGTTTCATGCCGATGCCACTTCACTACCGAACCACCTAAATACCACCTAGTCATGTGAAATCGTCCATTGTTAAGGGTCAAATTTGCCCCCAGTTTACCACCGATTTGTATTCTCGCTGACGTCATCGAGTCTTTTTTCAATTTTTCATTCCAGCAAGTGAAACTACGTGTTCGATTTGATATGAGCTGCATTAGCATTTTGCGGAGGCCTTGCATGTCACTTGGTAAGCTAACTTTTCGTCCATCGTACAAAACGCCTACTTATAAACTATAAATAAACATGTTCTCGCTTTTATTATTTCAGAGGATCGCAAACGCCATTTGCAAAGTGGGAGCGAAGAGGAGCGTAAGTCTCCTGTTACTAAGCTGGTGCGCAAAGGCACTCCACCGCACTTTGGTGAATCGACCCACATCGGCATGACAGTAGCTCTGCTAGAGGGTGTAGATGGCTCCAACGCCGCATCAACCATAACCGAATCCCTGATGGACATCCTTCTAGAGGGTGTCGGTGGGGTGAGTGGTCGGGCAATAAAGGGTAAGACTCCACGAATCGATATTCGTCTCTCGCTCAACGGCGGATCAATCGAAGCAGTAGCGCCATCCACACAGACTTATATCACCGCGATTGACGGTATGCTACCTATATCTTGCCTCTTATTTCTCCATCAATCGGTCAAACGATCGATTTTCGTTTTGTCAGGAGAACCAGAACACAAGAAGATATGTCGCTGTGCTTTGTCGAAGTTTCTAGCACCGTTAAACTGGGACGCAGCCGCCGCAAAGGCGATTGCCAGTGAATCACGCATCTCCGAATCTACTGATAATGCTTCTGCCACCGCTGACGAAAGGTATGATCGAGTGTTGGAATTCGTCTTTTCCGCAGGGGATCTTGGCAGAACGTTTGACCAATTGGAGGTACATTGAAAATTTATTCTAGTTAATGAATATTGGAAAAATGCCTGTTTTATTCTAAAATCTAGTGAGATTGAATTGTGACATTGCGTCCAATACAATTTGATTTGATTTGGAGAAAATCCCCATCCTAGTCAGTTAAACGTGTCTTAAAACTATTTGGAGATGAATCCGATGACAAAAGAGGAAAGTTTAATTCCAAAAGTTTTTTTACGAATGAGCCAGTGGGTGGTTTCTCGAATGTATTTGTTGCAATTACAGGATAGATTTTCGGACTCCAAGGCGACGGATCATGTTTTGCGCCGCCTTATGGACGACCGGAAGGTAATTTTATCCTTTTCATTTTTATGTGAATAGTCGGTTTCAATCAAAAACTATTCTTATGTCACACCGATTATGAGCTCCTACGTAGACGAGGTTTTCCTGTTGTGCAGTCGGTTACTTAGCCGTGGCATGGCAAAATTAATTCATCCTTCAAATAGAAAAGAAAACATTTAATGAGGTAAAAGTGTATGGCTGAACAGCTTCGCTTAATTCTTAAACCTAGTTTATCATTTATGTGGATGCTTTTCGTAACTTCTTGAATAAATCCAAGTCAATGGCTACATCTGGTAAATTGTTGGTGAAAGATCGCGCATTTCGGTTATGTTTTGCAGTCTACATCTACTTACCTCTGCTCTATCGTGCGCATATTTGGGGATACGGTGAAGTGGATTTGGCGACCTTCATCTCATTTTAAATCCCTACAAGCATTTGACTTATAAACTTGTACGAGTTAATGTTTTTTCACATTGAAACTACTGTGACTTATTCAAAATATTCCCGTAGATCCGTAACAAACTCTTCGGTGCTGAGATAAAGCTGATTAGCTTATTTTATCACTAGATATTCATGCTGGGCTTGGCAGAACCACGCTACGTCCACTGGGCACACTTGCGTCTCTGGTTGGTGCACGTAAAGGACCCCAAAAGTCACCAACAGCAGGATTGCAGCAGCTCAGATCCCAAGCTTATGGCACCGTCAGAGGGGAAGGAGGAGGGACCAAGACGGAGACGTCTCACCTTAGCTGTTAACTCTGTCTCTCTGGCAGCTCTTGAGCGGTTGTCGGAGTCTTCATCATCCATGATTTCCAACAGTTGCACCGAGGCTGCTACTGAGTAAGCAGTTGCTGACTTTTTCAAAAGAGGTTCTGTTTTATTAGTGTTCCCTATCCAGTTGTCTGTTAATCTAATCTGCTATGGATTTTCTGATCCGACTATCTTATTAATCACCGTTTTCTCTGATTTTGCCAAGCTGGTTCTCTCATTCATCGACTGTTATGCTGAACTAATTTTTTTGTTCTATACGTGTTATAACTGGACGTGTGGAAACCTTTCCTTTCTTTATGCTCTTTGATCGTTTACTGTAATGTATGGACCTCATTCAGAATGACATTTTCTGGGATTTCGCGAGTCACCTGCTCTTTTTGTTGTAGTTTGATGGGTTTTAGTTTGTGTTGTTCTTAAGTTTGGTAGCCCGCGTCATAAATTTTGGTGACCTTTTTGACGAATAACATCATTTCTTACTGCTTCGATTTTGATTTGCATTAAGTTGGGGTTTTAATAGCCAAGTTTGCGCTGCGCTGTGCTTATGCTTCTGGATTATTGTTCAATAATTTCAAAGGTCTTCGCTTTTGAGGATCATTCAGCAGTGTTCTCCAAGCTGATCGTAAGCAAGTTTTATTGAATTCGCGTCGATCAATCATTTTCTTCAAAGGACTACTTTCATTTTGATACTCTCTTCTTTCACAATCAAGAAAGGTGACTTTGTTTTTAAGATGGTTTGATGGCGCTTGTAATCAGCTATCCCCAGTTTCGCTTAAGTAGGTAGCTACGCTGTCTGCCAAAAAAATAGGCAACTCGATGCTCGCATTGTGGTTACGCTAGCACAATTGTTTTCGTTGTTCCAAACCTGCTCCTAGGTAAATTAACACGTCGAGCACACAGGTTTGTGCTTCGTTTACACTTGGGGTGTTTTTTCTCTGTGGAAATCTAGAAGTGTCAAAGAGGTCACCTAACTTGCCAAGAATAAATACTCTTAAATTCAAATATCTTTTTCAAAAACTGCATTGGCTATAAAGTCAGGTGTCCTTTTTGGTTTTGTCATCTCCACACTTCGAAGTAGCTTTCCAGTTTACATAATCGTGTCTGAGCCACTAACGCTGGCACAGGCGACAAAACATGACTTGCGATCCTAAACTGTAAGTGTAACTTCCATTCCAGAAAAGGACCATTAAAACAGACTACGTCACAGCGCACGGATTACTTCTTCATCCCCCAGCCGTGGATATGTGAATCCGGTAGCATAAAATCGTGCTTCTTCATCCATCTTCTCCTCTCTATCTGTTCAATGATCTCGCGGCTCTCAGGTGCCCCTATGGACGTTCTTGCTGCCCAATATCGTCACATACTCTCTCCAGTCTCATTTCGCCTCCTCTGTCATGTAGGTGACTAGGAAAACCGAATTGTTACCTTATTCACTTCTGGCATTCCCTGTGCAGTGCCTTCTTGGGTGCTGTTTGAATCGTTAGTAGTCGGAGGGAAGTCGGCATCCTTTTCAAAATGTTGTATGTTGGAGAGACTCGCTAAAATCTAATCCATGAATTAAATGTTTTAACCACCTGAGTAGAACCTAGTATGGCTGGCATCATGTTGGTAGAAATTAAACTTTAATTTAAAGCAGGTATTTCAATCTTTCTTTACAATGAGAGTTTACACTTACTATTTGCATTGATAATTCTTTTTGGAAGACGACGTTCTCTCTCTTTTTTTCGACAGCTTCTACACGACACCAAAGTTATCCGGGTTACCCGTGTGGTACATAGCAAAAAATGTACCCTCTTCTCGAAACCAGAGCCCGTGACATACTCCGGTGAGCCCCATTCAAATTCACCAAGATTCCTGAATTATGCTTTCTTGGATTCTGCGCGTCTTAGCAGCATCTCTCCCAGCCAGTAAAGTTGTTATGATGACTTATTTTGCCTTTTTTGCGGTAGTATTAACTCATTATTAGGTAGTCCAGGATGTTGACTACTATTTTCAGCAGCACATCACTCATCACAGTGAGATGATGGAAACATTTGTGCCCTGTATGAGCACATAGGCGGAGTTTAATGTGTGCTTACATCCTTGTTGCATGCAGATCAGCTACTGCTGGCCCCTTCAGCAGAGTTGAGTGTGGCTCTGGAGGCGCACTTCGTCTCACGCATGAACACCCTCGTTGCATGCGCTACTGAGCTTCTCGGCCTGCCACCGCCGGACTCTAGGGAACTCGCAGCCGCACCCTACGTCCAGTTCGCCCGCTGTCGACTTCCTCGTGATGCCACTGTTCTTCGACCGCAGGACCCTGGCCCATCTACAAATTCAACTTTGTAGAGCTATTCTATCACTTTGGCTGTACAGTTATTCCTCTTCCAGTATAATTTGCAAGCTGCCCTTGTATAGATTTAGACAGTTTTTGTCTTACGTGCATTTTGGTTATGCTATATTTTTGCTAGCAAATGCATACGAGTGCATTTTATATTTTGTTTTTAATTGGTTAGAAAGTGGTCTCCCAAAAATGGTGGTAGCTTGTGCTTAATGTGCATGTGCTGACAAATTGAGAACATCTACCCTGGTTAAACAGTTCATTGCGTTGACAGCACTTTTTTGTTACTGCTACAAAATTGTTCGTTTTTTCTGAAGCCACAAATGTGGTGCGTCTTATACCTTGATTCCTAGCTCAGAGGCATAGACATTCAGAATTCCTTAGAGACTTACACTCAGGACGTCTACTCTTGACAGAATGGGACTAATTACTTGAATTCCGTAAGTGATGTGAGAGGGCATTTGTTAGGTGAAATGAGGGAGCTAAAAGTGATGAAGCTTTTGGGGGATTTTTAGGTTCGATTCCGCAGTGTTGGCGCCCCAATGGGTCGCGTACCCTTACCTTGTGAGAACAAGCTCCAACAAACATTCAATGCAATGCATGTATCTGAAAGTTGAAAACTAAACTCTGATATGATTATCTTGCGAAGCACGTTTAATAATTACGGTGAATGAATTCTTCGCAACTCAGATTCGCTGATCTCTTCTGGTTAGAGCTGGGTGAATTTTGTCCCTGTTAGCTGGATGCAACCCTGTTATTCACTTCCAAACAAATGATAGCCTGGGAAGAGCAAATCAGCACAACGTGATAAGATCTGGCCATCTTAATTTTTCCTACGATTACGTTTGCTACAGATGGGTGGCAAACCCTGAACCTATCCAAATGTGTAAGCAAACGTGGGTTCCACACGCATCTGCCCCGAGAATGGCCAAGCTGATTGCTCTACACCTTTAATATTTCAGCTTAATGGTGAAGAGTACGGAACCAAGGGCTTCAGTCCGCTTCGGAGAAACGGAGGTTTCCAGCAAGCGCGAGGTTCTGGTTGTTTTCATGTCTCCCACCCAAAAGGCACATTTATGGTAACTACATTTAGTAAATGCGACCTTGACTTCACAGCAGCATGCACTTGGAAATTGACATTGAAGCGTCACATTGATCAGGGGCGTTAAAAGTGCGTCCGGTGCTTCCAAGGCACCAAGGCATTATGCAAACATGCGGACACAAACGTGCCATTCACAAGTGTGTTTTCTCAAAGTTTCATGGAGCCCTCCGATTGTTTCTTTGATTCGAGGTTCTAATCACTAGAACTCTTTGAACTCTGCTGTTGGACTTTCAATCGGCAGCATGGCCCATGGAACCATGCCTATAGCCTTTCAATCCTTCTGTACGTTGGTTTTATGTTAGCGGTGGCAGCAGCATGAATTTCTTTGGCTCTAACAAATGCCCGAGGCTTTGGATAGAGCAAAATACTTATGTTGTTTTAAATGACCCTTATGAGCAACTTAAATGGCGTGGGAGATGAGGGGTACACATCCAAATCTGTACTGATTTTTATAGAATCAAGTATTAAATCTTTCTATCCAATCACCCTGTTCGGACAGATGGTATGAGAGGAAGGGGAAAGCGCTACAATAGGACTTCTATGTCCCATGTGGGTTCGCGAAACACAATTTCTCATAAATGGATGGATTTATGCTGGAATGGGGAGGGCGACAGTTGGTAAAGTGATGTTTGATTTATTTCTTACATTTAGCTCGGGGCTAAAGGTATGAATCTCTTCGCCCATGTCCTCTCTAACTGTGAGAGGATCTGAACCAATGCATCGGCGTTCTCTTCTATGTGGACCAAGATTTGCTTTCAATGCAATTAGTATACCTCCATTTCTTTTTCACAGTTAATGCCAACTACGATTTCGTACTATTGGGGTCAAAACCAGGAATGAATCAACCCAACCCAAAATATGTAGCTGTTTGTTTTTCAAAATGCTAAAATGTTTGCTATATTAACTTATCGTAATTTTGTTGGATATATGCTTAATTGTGAAGCGTTCAAATATACTAAAATTTTGCACATCTTCCCACATTTTTGTGTGGAGAAGCTGCCTCAGCGGAGTCGTTTTGTTTGCCAGAGTGTCACCACACTCCAGACGGAAATCGTAACACTAAGTTCATATCCCACTACTAAATTTAAGCCTAGCATTGGGCAGTTATGGCGCATACCCCTCGGAAAAGACAACCTTGACATCACTATGGCTGAACGACATCAGTTTGAACATATCGAATGTCATGCTCAGAGAGCTGTGACAATCAAGAGACTGTAGATGATAAGGAAATTGTAGATAAACTTGTGGATACGAGATGAAACCAGAAGACTTATCCATCACAATGGCTTAGCTCCTGCATCTTCGGTAGTTCATATTTTGCCCAAGTATTGCCTGCCTTTGATATCAGGAAAGACTTGGGACGCAGCTTAAACTTCGAAAAATTAGTATCGATAAAATAATGACTGGAACAAAAATACACATTTCGGAACTGGCGAGAAAAAGGTTCATCTATGATATATAGTCTGACTCACTCTTAAAGACACGCTGTTGGCCGTAGAAATTTGGCAGACGCACCAACTACTAATAGGTTTGTCGACTGGTCTTCCGAAATGGCACGGTTTCGCCCACTTCAATTTAAATAACCTCCACACAATAGCTCCTGAAGGCCTAATCCGAATTCTGAATGCGAATTTACCCCAACCACAACCAAAAATCACCAATGGTGTTTGAAGTAACTCACTGTCCTTTGCCGCTAGCATGCCCGAGCAAAGCACGTCGAGAGAGGTGAGTCATTCCGGCCTGCTGGCTGACGTGTCATTGTGACGTGAAGCTTGAGGACCGACCCAACCCAAGTAGCAGCCGTCCGATTACGCCAGACGTCTGAGTAGGGCTCTGGGGATCTCAACTACTTCGTAGCGTGTTCGTTGTGCGCCGCGTTGAGCAGTATTCAACCAGTCGATCCAAATGAACAGCATCTTGGCGTACGAGATCAAAAAATAGTCTCCGAACGTCTCATTAAAACTCTCTCTGTAGTTGACACGGCACAGACTCATTTAACAGACAATGTAGTTTGGGGACTGCATTTACTCACTTTTCGTGGGGAAGAGACGAGCAAGTTGATTTGGTTAGTAATAACGACAAAGTACAAAAATCGCTAACAGTCGATTCCATCGCATACCATGAAGGATAATGGCTACTTGGAGCAATAGTAGAGGTATACAGAGATGAGAAGCGATGCACCTCCCTCACACACGAGGCTGGAGACTTTAACAGTAGTGAAGTACACTTCCCAGCTGTACGAGCGTAAGGGGCGAACTTTATGATAACCTCTTGAGCCCTAGGCTCTGCTGGGTTCTAAAGGCACTTGACAATTATTCCAACTGACGCGAAAAGAGCAGAGAACACTGGCGAGCACTGATGGAGTGGCTTACGAGGGATGGATAAATCCATGAGTCACATCATATTTCAACAATGCCTCGAGGCACGCAATTATCTGGTCATCAAACAATGCAAAGGTGGCAGTGACATCCTAAACAGCCAGTACTCCTTAAAAAACACTATTTCAATTCCAGATATGGAAAATGTGAGTACTTTTAACCATTCTTGATTTCAACCTTCGTCCTGGTAACGTAAGACTCCACCATCGTCTCAGAGCTAATCTACAAAAGGTCACTATGCCCATTCCCAATGAGTAGATGGCACGGAAGGAGGATAATGGGCGTGAATAGCAGCCAAGACCGTCAACATTCGGTAATCACCCCAATCGCGAGTTGTGCACTGCAAACACCAATGCAATGCAGTTACAATCAGAGGGTTTAAACTCCCATACAAGTGCTCGCACTAGTTTAAAGTGCTACCCACATTTAATTAAACCGCAAAGAGTCTGGATAGGTAGACACACAGCCAATTGTGAAACTGAACATAACGCAGCGAGGGCACGATTCGATTGACACTTTGAGCAGAAAATAAGAGGATTCTACTTCCATGCCCTGTTTAAAGCTTGCCGTTGCCAGACTATAATCTACTCGAATGCTTTTCAAGCACTACAAAGCGACTGTGTCCCTGCAGTGCAGAGAAAAAGCCGAACTCATACTAAACTCGAATTCTCGCATTCGCACCACTGTACAAAAAGGCAACGAGCATAAAAAGGGCGCTTCAAGTAATCGAGGCGCAGAATGGGGCACCACAACTAAACGCTCCACCGAGCAGGAAGTAACACGAAAGATCCAATAGAAAGGGAACACGTCTCAAGGCAGTTCACAATTTTCCGTACTCGCGGAATGAGCCTCGGCACTAAAAAGGAGAGGAAGGAAAATCAGGGATTTACTGACACGGCGTTAAGCAAGGAAGTGTGGTACGGAGCCTATGAATTCAGGAGCGTCTGCCCTGATGTGAATAATAACCAAGACACCACTGAAAAATCTAGCAAGCCCAGAACAGGGAGGGATGAAGAAAGTAGAGGACTCACGAGGGGCTAAAGTAATAAGGGTGAAGAGACGCCCACCGATACAAACAGTAACTCCAGCAATGGCAATGGGCTCATCAGCTGTCCCAAGAAGAAGCGAATTTTAAATTGAAGATTCCGATGAAAGTGATAGCTCAATTTCAACACATTAAGGGGAATAGTGCGTTTCCATTTTATATTAAAACGAAGGAATCAAAGGTTACTTTTGGAAAGTGCCTTCAAAAATTCTAAATGTTCAGAAAAAAATTAATTGCTTTCATAACGTTAAGTTGAAGTGCGTCATTACAATGCACGATAAACAGATCGCAGCAATCCATAGCGTACCATGTTTTCGCCTAGGAATTTGGCTAGGACCTCGAAACGAGCGACAAATACATGCATTTCAAGAAGAGTAAAGGTGTGAGGATTTCAGAGGTAAAGGATTATAAACTCACGCGATACACTGCGCCATTAGACATTCCTTCCGATATGCCATAAATTTGCTGGAACTCATTCGCCCTCCGTCAAACGCTGCCGAGGCATCATCCATCAATCGTAATTGAGCTGCCCTCTCCTTCGACTTAGTTGCTACGAGATAAAAACGCTGCCTCGGCCCATCACCATTTCCACCCATCGGCACATCAATAAAAGCAGAACCAGAAACCGAGGAGGAGTTGGAGGGGGAGAGGGAAGCAGGAACAACTTCAGTGGAGATCACGGAGTTATCGTGCTCACTAATTCTAACACCAGTCGACGAGCGCACGTTCGTGCCAACCAGTGTGGGACGCTGTTTGGTGCGGGTGGAAATAGAGGGCTCAGAGAGGCCGCGGCGGCCGAAACGACGACCACCGCTACCCCTGTTACCGGTGCCACTGCCTCTGACGACGGTAGAGGGCTTAAAATGGGCGGAAGACGAGCCTGCGTTCCCAGTGTATATGCGGATGTCGCGGGCTGGAGTAGAAGAACAATGTACCTCCACGCAGTCGAGACCCAGTACTGAGGGCGGTTGGAGAGGATCACTTTGAGTCGGGAGGAAAGGTGGGATAAGAGGAGTACTTTAGCAGTTACTTCTTCCTTAAATGGAACAAATATTTCCAAATGTGCAGCATTGCAATTGATTTCGGTGGTCGAAATTATACGAGAGTGTGTGCAGATAACGACCAAAGTGCAATCCATGGACCAGATCAGTTCGGATACTGATGAGGAAGAGTAGTGGTTTTGCACAGAATGGCTTGTGACGCGGAGCGACTTGTAAACGAGGATGTACAGCCCGTACATAAGACAGTAAGCGAACCAGGGTGACAGTGATCATGTAACAGTTCTAAGTACTACCAAATTTCCACCGGTGACATCACCGCCGGACAGTTCACACCCCACAGCCCCTCATCTATCCAGCGCTGTGAAAATTCCATACCCGAAGCGTCAGCTAGGCACACGAGAACTAAAACAAGTCTTTCTCTTGGATCAACAACGCACACCAACATCCACAAACAGTTTGGTCATACTAACAAACTCTCCCTCGGCGAGCGCGTCTTTTGCCCCACGTGTACGATAAACTTCAGCCTACATGGACGAATACACCATGAGACTACGAGAAAAGACACGCACTACCCTCTTGTCAAAATCAGCTCTTGCGCATTAGTGACATACCTCAAAAGTTCCCATCTGATACAAATGCGCATCATGCTAAACAGCTTGAGTCCGTATCCCATTGGACACCTAATTCTAATCACTTCACAACTAGTGGACCCATCTCACCTCTCAAGAGGCTTAAGCTCATTCAAAATTAGCAAAAGTGGTGCTCATAAAAAACTAGCTAATGTGGCCATAATGCGGTTCTAAGGTGCTATGAAGAAGGGAGGTAGCAACATATGTATTGCTGTCTTAAGGAGTAACATGATCCAATTAAACTTCACTACTAATGTCAGAGAAAAGACGGAGTTGAAATGAAGAACTTGAAAAGAACAGTAGTTTCAATGGGATAATGATGTGAAACGGCTGATCCTAATTGCATACAGATGGAGCGAGGCGCATTACACACCCAAGTGATTGTTAACTACTAATAGTAAGGGCGACGCTTCATTACCATCAAGACAAACAGTAGAAAGCCATGTAATGCTTCCAATTAGTTTCCAATAGTTACGTCTGGCAGTAATATGGTTAAATAGATTGGCCTTATAGAACAGTAACTCGACTTGAAAAAAATAAATATTAAACGCTGAGTGCCACAACTGGATTATCCAGAATTTACCTACCTTAATGACTAGTTCCCGAATATGATGGAATGTCTCGAAAAATGCGTCGCCGTTTTCCTGACTGGTAAGTATTACGTCCAGATAACCTGAATGCGCTCATGGTCACTTTAAGGCCCAGCACCTCTTCCCAAATTCTTCCTCCAAAGAAATCACCGGTGTCGTCAGTGCAAAACTGGTATCGTCGATCTCTCCCCCCACATTCACCTTCAATGCGGACACCAATCAGCACAGGAAACAGTCGTAACAAACCAAATAAAGCTTGTAACGCACCTAGTGTGGCAATAGCTTACCGAAACAATACACTTTCCCACCAAGGACACATCATTGACCGTCTCAATGGCTAGCCAAAATGACTACGAATGGGCATAGTTTTGGATGCTAAATTATAGCATTAATTGTAACTTCACGCTGTGCAAATAAGTAAGCTACTCGCATCATGACAGCCAACTTCGTTGAAGAGGGAAACACTTTAATTGCGGGCACAAATACACATTATTTTCAGCGTAGCAACCAGTTAATGCACCAGGAAATTATAGTGCCACTTGGCGCACAAATCTAACCGGATGAATTGGTGTAGAGCTGTTGCAAAAGAAAGCATATCAGAAACCTAAAGAAGTGCAACCTGATAGGCAATTAAATAGAGGGAACAATACCTGGACATTTCCTCCAGTCGTACAACCAGTTCCACAGCACCACGAGCATGACCACCCAAACAGCTTGTGTAGCATCCAATACAACAGACAATGTCCTCAGCGGCCACACCCATGGGATAGCTGGAGGCGGACAGAGAGACAGACTGAGAATGCGATGATGGCGTTGAGGTTGGCACCGATGTCCCACCGCCCAGTCTCCCTCCCTCTCTCTCCAACTGCTTCCGCTCTCTGTGATGACGGTGGGTGCGGTGATCAGGAGGGGGGCCAAGACCTAGTGCCATTTCTTGCCGATTGATGGGCATAAGGACTGTAAGGTGACCCTGCAGGCGACAGTAGTGCGCCAGTGGTGATTGAACTGTGATGAAACTTCGCAACGCGTCTACGGCCTCAGCCTCCGATGCTGTTTCAGACGGGCCCGATGTCGGAGTCACCAACTGGTGTACATGATTAGCGCACCTAGTTATTGAATTTGAGAGAAAAAAGGAGGAAAAATGAGGGACAATGAGAATAGTAATACCTAGAGATTAGAGAGCCGTTAGGTAGGAAACATCTAAAATTTAGACATGCTACCAAGTTTAAGGTTTAACCGATAAAGAATAGATTGTTGAGGCAACGATATTATTAGCATGAATTGCACATTTAAGGTAGGCCTTAGCAATTCGTCCATTAGCAGTGCATATTCACACTACTTCCTCTTTGGAACTGCAAAGATAAACTACGATTGCGCCGATATTCACCTTCGAGGATAAGATTTGCCCAGAGGAGAGCCCTCTGTGTGGTACTACGGTTTGATAAAACCATTAAGCAACCTAATGGTAGAAAAGTGGTAATTACCCAAACTTAGGGGGAATATGGACCAGAAGGACAAGGAAGATGACGTAAAGCAATACACTGCACGCCTTAAATGAAGTGTAATGATGCAATGCAAGTTACTGCCCCTTAAATGCAAAGATACCATGACTAGCTATTTCTGCCTGTTTCTGGGAGGAAAACCCTTCTTGCACAACCTCAACTTGCGGTAAATAAACACGATAAACAATCCCGATAATTGGTTCGCACACCTGGAACTTGACCTAACTTGTCAGCAAAAAACCACCTGAACATTATTATCGTTACGTGATGCATCACCATAACCGGAAGTTCCACATCATTGCTACGTGATGTGAGACAAGCGTTACGAGAAGCTAATAAAACTTTGAAATCCAGTCAGACTCGACTCCCAAAGCATTGTGACGATAAGCCAACGACGCACAAGCAATCGTTAGCATCGCACGCGGTTACACAAACCGCAAGTCATTAAGATGAACTATATTGAATAGAGAAGGAACAACTGGTCACCTGGCATAATTAGCAAAAAAATGGAACAAAAAATCTGTTGAAAACGGCATGCACTACACGAAAGAAGCGGAGACGTGAATATCACCAACGCAGGGAAACTACGGTGATGGCAGAATAGATAAGATTTGAAAGTAGCATGGCTAAGTTTATCAAAACCACATTACAAAACAAATATGTATTGACACCCCCACAGAACCATCCTCCTCAAACCTACCAATAAATCTACGTAATAACCTAAGTAATTATAAGCCGACTAGATTCAATTCCACAACACATTGCTTGAAATTGTAGCAAATGACGCAACGCATTTTCCGAAAGAGATGCACAAAAAATAAAAACCGAGTTCCTGTAGTACTACGGAGAGACCGAAATAAAGCGAAAAGTAATGGCTCCACACATCAATTGAAACGTTCCAAATAAAAATAAGATGGATCCCATGAAGTCAGTTCATCCCAATTTGAGAAACTCACCTGCAAACCACTTCGTTGCGCCTAGCGTGAGCGATATAGAGTGGTACAACGCGAATGTAGAGGTTGAGCGGAGTGAGTGGCAGCCGGAAGAGGGCCCGCATGACAAAAGGCCGGTCTCTGTTGACGAAGATGATTCGACGTCCTGTTTCGTCAGCGTAGAATTTGCAGTCCTTTGCGGACCCCTTGTCATCGAGGTCTAGACGGAAGTCGTACTGACCTCGGAAGGGACGTCTGTGGTAGAGGGAAGGTTAAGCGGAACGTCTTAATAATGAGGGTGAAAATGAGAGCCCTCCATTCCCTTTGAGTTTCTTTCACCAGTACGGTGACAATTGCTGTTAATAGGCCAATGACACACGTGGAAGCCAAATTCTTTTTTTGATCCCCCAAAATCGTGCACCGCTACAAGGTAATAAGCAAATGGGATGGCGACAAACCCAAACGACCTGGAAGCGTTCATCTTAGAACCTTTATGGTATTTATCCAGGGATACGTGCCTCGTGCGATTATGGCCTTACTTGCGCTCATAGCGAACAAATTAAATGAGGATGAACATTTTGACAAAAGTCGTGGTTTGACTTTATTTGAGTCGCCAAGCTTATTTGTAATAGCCAGCAAAGATGGGGAACCACAGAGGAACACCGTGCAGGAAGGGGATACTCGAATGAGCTGATAAGTGCCTTACATGAGTTCCTCAATCTCGATGTAAAGACGTATCGTTCTATCATTCGTGCTAATAATCTACAAACACTTCTGTAAAATTCTACTATAAACCAATCGTCTGCAGCCGTCGGACCGCGCTTAGGGACTACAATATAGTTTTCGCATACCTCGCTTGCAGAGCAACGGGGAGACGGGAGGCAGCTGACGACATGAGCTATTTTAAAAGAGGAATGAGATAAAGGGAGACCATACCTGATGTGCCGCTTCAAGGACATCAAAAGACAAATCGTGATCTTCTATCATAGCTAAAATAAGCAATCTGAAAAGGTAAAATAAGCGCAAAATTGGAAGCAGGAAAAACACCAAATAATAACTTCTCCAAAACATCCAGAAACGTAAGTAGGCAGTCAAAATAGAAGCAGAGAGGGGTAAAATGATGGAGAAAACCCTTGCAAATTATACTTGAGACCGTTGTTCGTAGAAAGCCTTTAGAGGCGTGGGAGAGAGGCTAAGATTACTAAGTTAACAAATGAAACGCAAGCAACGCTTGATGGAGGAAGTATACTAAAGACAAAAGTTAGAGGTGAATGAATACAACTAACACTACTAGTTTCCAATGCGCCTGAATAAAAAAAAACTCAGCGCCTTGACCAATCAAGAAGCATGAATGATTAGATCCCGGACTGTGCGCAATTTGATACAGGCGATCACCGAATCGTGCTTATGCAACCAAGCTTGCACATTATGCCATTCTTGTCCCAGTGGGGAAACTAAATGAACTGCTGGTTCAGAGTTGCTACACCGCATCTACACAGGAATCTCGACCTAGGGATACGAGCAGCAGCCTCCAAATGGCCAGCAGCGCAAAAGCGATTATAGAACCGCCCAGACCACACTCAAAACGACCTCTGACAAACACGGAAAACGACATGTGAGCTACAACAAGAGAGGAGAGCGCTCACCGGAAGCCCACACTCCCCAAGGACCACCAAACAACTCAGAAAGGGCGCAGAGGCGTCGACCTTGGGTTTAAGAAAAGAGGACGTAATAGAGCAACGGCTTACATTTATTTTGGGTTTGAGTAATAAAGCTGCACCATACCACGACTCCCCATGATCAGAGTGGCAATTAGGACATATATGCATTGTTAATGCTTTAACTCTTAAACGGGCCTAAAGGTTTCAGGTTGTATTATTTTCATCCCCCTCAGTTAAAACAAATAGCTCTGAAAACATATTTAACGCGTTTATGCATACAGAGCATTGCCGAGATTAAATAAGACGTGGTCTACGAACTGCGTATTCACTAGTTTTAGTCTAAAATAAGTGGCATTCAACCTGCATAATTTTTGCGAACGTAATGGTTTAGTTGGTATATATATTGAGCAATCTATTTTTCGGCCGGTATCCTTATTGACATATAACACGTAACTGTTTTAATAAATTATTTGTTAAAAAAAGCGTGTTACATAATTTTACCATCTTTAGGCTCTTTGAGCGGAAAAGTAACCACATACATTAAATTTACGGCAAGCAGGAGGACATTGGGCGCGTTTTGTGACGTCTGCGGATCATGCTTGCATCTCGGCCTGATACGTCATGGCTCTTGGTTGCCGTTGGAGATGTTATTGCATGCTTCAATCAAGGGTAACGCGAAGAAATACGGTCTCACAATTTAGTTTATCACATTCATTTCTAAAAACTTGTCCTGATGCTAATGAGTAACGCTCATTCCCAATGTGCTAAATAAGCTTCGATGCATAGGAAGGCTTCGGACTTAGAGGTCTACGGTGGTGCCTTATGCAGCTGCCTTTCTGATTCGGCTGTCTCTATGCTGTGTGCGATACAAATAAGATTTTGAGAGTATTTAAACTTGACAAAGGCTGCTGGGGATTGTTGAAGCAACAGTAACTGTGTGTTATCTTAATGAGGTTTGTGTGACTAGAAGTATCAAAAAGAAGGTTGGCTGCCTCGCCTTCATGCCTGATGAGCGATCGCTTCTTCTTGGTGAAAAATCGGGTTATGTTATCAGCCTTCCCGTTGACCAAAATAAATCGTTTTTGTTTCCAACGGATGATGAAGATGCGTTCCTTGGTCATCTTTCGCTTCTCACGGACATTGTAAGTCGATTTTAAGTCTAAGTAGAATTTGCGCTCCTGTATTTTTAGGTTTTAAATAAGGAAGGTCGACTTATCGGCACATGTGATCGCGATGAAAAGATTCGCATTAGTCGTTCCTCCCATCCTCATGTTGTCGAGTCATTTTGTCTGGGACATACAAAGTTGGTTTTCTAATGGCTTACTTTTCTCTCTAGGTCGGTTTTGAATCGCATTCCTGATAATAGTCATCTTGTATCTTGGTGGAGTAAGTTCTTTTTTACCTGGCTCTGATTCCTCCTGTGTATGTTTGGGGCAATCGTCTTTTTTCTGCTTTAGGATGGATGTCCGTCTTTGGAATGTCCTCGATGGAGTCGAGTTAGATGCGATTGAACTTACCCCTCATCTGAATAAGATACGAGGTTGTGGAACTGACAGTGTGAGACTCAAGATTTTCTTACTTCGCGTTTGATTACTATCGGATGCACGACTGTACTGGGCGTTCGGTCGTACGTTTTGTATTCTGCTCGCGCATTAAATTGTCACGTCTCTTTGCAGACATGATTGTGTGGTCGCTATAAAAACTCTCTGATGGCTTTTGTGCTTTTGCAAGAGATGAATGTAGCGATGCAGTGGTTAGTGGGGTTCTCTCATTTAACAGTTTATGCACTTAAGCTTTTCTACTTGCTTCACGCATTGCATACTGATTCGTGTGATGATGCAGAACAGCCTTACTGCCGATGGTTGCGTGCTTTCCTCCGGCGTTTCAAGCAGAAGGCAGGACGAATCATGTCCAAGCATTCGCCGCATGCATACAAAGCACCCTTCTTGGGGCGATTAGGTTTATTAATGTGACAGCCATAATTGCACAGAGGGCTTTGGTTCGCTGCTGCTACCGAACCCCACACCTCTGCGAGTTTCTCTTGCATCCACACCTCTTCTCACATCTCATTAAAGTGGCATACCCTGCTTCCACCGCATCATTGTTGCTGCTCATCAATGAAAGCGCTGGGGTGATATCTTCAGTGCACTAGCGTTCTCATCCCACAGACACTTGAACTAGTGACGATTTGTTTTGCGCTGTGATTTGCTGTTCTTTACGCTGTATTAGATGGCGTGGCGTGATCATGATCGCTTTCACAGAAAACAAGGTTTTCGATGTGCCTCATCACACCCGATAGGCTGAGTGCATCCCGCGTCCAGGATTAGGCAGGCAAGCCACAGCTCACAATCTACTAGTTAGCCCAAGTTTTCGTCGAATCACTACCTCCTGTGGTAATGCAGGCGCTGCTGCTGGTGTTGATAAGCACTTACAGTCACAGGCATTTATCAACTCTCAGATGCAGTGAGAAGAAGCCTCCTCCATTGCTGCACTCTGTTCTATGTCCAAACTCATTGTCCCTGCACACGTACGCTACCATTGTTCCTGCTTCCTGCCATCTTCGGTGATGGTGTCTAACCCGGTGTACAATGTGCCCAGTGGCTGTAGTTAACGAGATTTACTTGTCACTCGCGACCGTTTGCAGCATCTCCACGACAGCATGCCTAACAAAACGTGCTTTTAGAACTGTCACACTTTACTTAGGCATTCCTATTACGGCAGCATTTTTTTTCATTTCATGAATTGACACATGCTTTGGGCAATGGACACTACTTGCCCCAGAAAAGAAGAACTATGTTACATGATTGAGCACCTATCACGGTTTCATTTCCATTTATAGACGCCTTAAAATATCCAGAGGTAATCGAGCCGCCCAACAATATAATTGTTCCAGAGATTCAGCAAGAGCTAAGGATTTATATGAACGACAGTAAAGGCCTTAAAACACCAGTTTATCGCTGCTACTTCACTGAGCTGATTAACCTAGCCACCGAGACTGGACGCGTAACTCTCCGGAATTACTTTACGCACGCCTTTTCAACCAGGCTGCACTGTGAAAGGGTCATGAATGGGGATCCTGTGGATGTACCCATTAACTTCTTAATCTACCGTAAGCAGTCGAATGGTTCTGGATAATTGGCACATTTTCCGTCTGAATGGGTTTTAAGAAAGTTCATTATATCTTCTAGCCTTTAAAGAGTTGAATGTGACAATAGAGCCGGTGGTGGAGCGAATTTTCGCGGCCCAAGACCACAAATTCACTTGCACCAGCACTCGGCCGGAGCTGTTACAAGCGTATGGCTCGATCGTGATGATAATGCATGCGGGCGATTCAATGATAGCCATATCGCATGGCACCTCCATAACTTTGAGGGCGGATGGAGGGAGTGAAGCACCTCAGACCTACTCAATTCGCTGCTTCTTGTTCACTGAGTCACAATACGGAGAGCTGAGCAGAAGAGACGTAATTGTGTATGGTAAGGCGTGTTTTGCAAGGCACTGATCACCAGTCGGAGTGTCCTGTAATGTACCTATCTTGGGCACCTAGTATAGGTGGGCTTAAAAGCAGCCAGTTTGGCTAAATGGTGCACCACTCCAGGGCTACTGTGCTGTGCATAAGAAAGTCTTCCATTCTTGACAGCAACAAAGGAATAGGCGACGTAACTCACTACAACATTTGTCACAGAAGCTTTACAACGAAGTGGTGGGGGTGCCTATTCTACCAACTCCCGCCTGTCCGCAGTAATGTGTGCTTCCAATGTGGACGTGTTCTCAACTTCTCCCCCCCATCTGATGCACAACGCCATGCATTTAACTTTGCACAGTATTTTACAAGGTAGCTGACCACTCTGTCCCCAATATCTACCATTCCTTCGGATGTGTGACGCACTGCAAGCACAATTGCTCACTGGTCAAAGAAGAAAAAATGCGCAAGCGGCTATCCACCCATTGCTATCTTAGTCTTGTAGGCAATTAAGTGTCGAAAGTAAAACTGAGGTGACCATAGAGGAATCAACTTTTGATGGGAAAAGAGGTGCCGTGGTCTAGGTATTATTTTCAGTCGATGGCGGTAGGTGGTGCCGCAGTTTGATTTAATGATTGGAGTCCGTTCTGACGCCTTTTGAAAGCGTTCATGCACAAGGGTGTTCTGGATTCTAATCGCGCCCAAACGGGATTCAGGGTGATCTTTCTGAAACTCTAACTGCAGGACTGAAACTACCGACTCCACAATTGAAGTCAATACATCCAAAGGCTTACTTTCATAACGGCGACGATGAGGTCAATTCTCGCTACACCTTCATCAATGAGAAGGGGGAACAAATGAAGGAACTTACAAGTTCAGCAAAACCTGCTGGCGATGGTGTCGAGATAGACGTCTTTTATCAATCAAAGCATTTGTATTCACGTAAGGAAGTAATACCAACGGTCGGTAAGTACAACCACAAATTGGAATATTTTTGAGTGTGTGCTGACTTCACTTAAAAAAGTCCTCTTTATAATGAGTGCAACAGATTCTCCCACAGGTGGTTTCAAACGACCCATTTTAAGCAATGGCCTTAACTCTTCACTAGGTAAGTAAAGTGAACGCGTCTTAAGTGGGTGCGTACAAAGTACCAATGCATAATACACGGATTTCTAGGTTGATTTTCGAAAAATGACTGCAGTTAAGTAGGCGCAAGGAGTGAATGTGGAAGCTTTCAAAATAGCACTGCGTGCTTGCACTTGATTAAGGCTGGCGTTTCTTACCTAATTCGATCATAACAGCCACTCGTATTTTTACTCATACAGACGTTAGGGCGATCAAACTGCAAATTGAAGGGGCTAAAAGACTGTTCCTTCTGGCTGACCGGGACTCAGAAGAGGTTATAATGTGTCACGTTAGTGGCGTCGAACCACTAAGTGGAGAGGAATTACAAGTGAAGTGGGGTTTTAGCCAGATTTTCCACCATCCGGCGCCCCCATTGATAGATGGAGCCAGGATCATCCTAAATGACAAAGTTGGTGAAGGTGCTTTTTGTGCGATCTGCACCATACCTCTTTTGCAAGCCAGCACCCCCACAAATGAGACGTGCTTCGTAGTGATACGTGAGTTCCACCTCTATCAATATTATGACTCGCCAAAGTCAAACAGCCTCTGTGTAGTTGGCGATCCGTATAGTCACCTTCTCTAGTCCATGATGTTGGGGCAGTCGAGGCCTTCCCCTTCTCCTTTATCGACTAATTCGCCACAGAAGAAATAGATGCATGTGAACCACTGCGAGATGTCTGGCAAGTGATGGAGCATATTATCGCTACGAATCGTGCTCATTAGCGTAGCAGAACGAGGTGCGAGATGGATGGGTTCGCGAAAAAGGAGGCACAGTGCGATGAGTAGTTGACTGTCACTGCCACTGTATTGTGGGGAGTCGTGAGACCTTTGCAGATAAGGTTATATGCTCACGACCCCACGGTTTCCTTGATTACTGCACTCGTTTCGGTCACAAGCACGTGCACGGACTCATGGTCATCGCCATTGGCGTTATTTCTTGCCATCTGCACTAATGATGTCTGCATTGGAGCACGATGCTTGCATAGGCTAAGGTGAACACCAACTCTGCTTTTGAATGTGCCTATTGAATTAAATTCGCTTAAACGCCTCTAAAAATACGAGCTCCCATTGTTCCCTGCTGCCCCAGGTTCTTGTGTGCACATTGGCTAATGTCTAACAAAGCAATACAAATTGTTAAAATATCCGTTTCGATGCGCTAATTGAGAAGGTCTTTGTTCATATTTTATGCATCTTCTTGACTTAAAGAAGTTGATATGGGGTTTCCCAGACCCTACCTCAATCAAAACATAACTACGTACCATTACTTTCGTTCAGATGCATATCGCTTCAACATAACCTTAGTACCCAAGGGCGAAGACGGAGTGTACGTTTTGGGCAGTACAAATATCCTCCAATGTGCCGTCAGCATGAATGAGGATCTCATGGACTTGGACCCCCACGTACCGACTTGCCGTCTAAAAGCTCCCAACGCGATTGCTCAAAAAGCCTCGGATAGCGCTATACGTCTGAGCTCGGATCAAAGAGCCGGCCCCATCACCATTAGCATCACCGTCTCTTTATTTGAAATGGATGTCATGACCAAACTGACTACTGTGTGGCTCATAGGTGCTTTTCTCCGTCCAATGCAATAAGCCACTCTAGCAAAGTTGGTGCATCCTATTTTAATTAGGAAGTTAAGCTCTGTCTTGCGTAGGTAATCTGGTCAGAGCTTCAGTGAGCAGACGGAATAGCGCCTCCGGTAACAAAATATTTACCTCTACAGATCCTACCCCATTTGAACTCCAAATTTTAAACGTCTCGCATACATTTGATATTCAATGGACCGGCACCATCACCTGCGTACTCCAGTCGGAGGACATGACCGAAAGGTTTGTAAGGCATTTTCAATGGATCGAAACTCACACAAATGAAGTGGTGCCGAACTCACACTACAACCAGCTTTTTATCACGAATCGAGAGCAGATACAGCGCAGTTACACCTGCAAGTTCAAGATTGGAAATCTAAAAAAGGACTTGGACTTGAAATATGTCGGTAAATGCTGCAAGTGCTCCTATTTGTGCATGTTTATGAGGAGGAATTAATCCTTATGCGTTTCAAAGTTGGGTCTAAAACTCAACACACCTGTGTGTAACACAGAATTCAGCGGAGCAAATTACAGCCGATTGATTAGTAGAGCATGTTGCCGACATGCGCTGCTGGCAGTCAGTGTCACGTACCGCATGCCGTAATATGAATTTGCTGACGCTTAAAGTGATAGCCTTAGGATGAGGGCGATGAGTCATGAACCATGCAAACGCATTTCTGACCCTCCTTGTGTTGATGAGTTTATTAAGCATTTTATAAAGAAGCTCTTGCAGAGGTCTGCAATGCCTAGTCAAGTAATCACCTTCTTCTTACCTTTAGATTTTTCGAAAATAACTTTCTCGACCAATGCTGATGCAATCTACGATATTTACAAAAAGGGCTACCAAATACACTGCTATGTTCATCCTAGAGAAGTGCAAAACTACGCCAACTTTGTGTGGGGCTGGTACGATCCTACGAAAAAGGTCTACAGAAAATTTGTCGACGTTGATACGTTTGAAGAAGGGGCTCACCATTTGAGCTGCAGCGCATCGCGTTCCAGCGTACGTCCTCTCAACATCACTTTCTACGTCTTGCGTGAGTTCTCACTACGCCTACACACCGAATTGACGAAAATTTGCACACATCTTGGTTTCATGCTTGAGTCTTAAAAGGATGCTGTCAAAGGGAAAGTGACCATCGACTCCCCTATTTTTGTTGATTCGTCCGGCTTCAAACAAGCCAAGCGTCTGCCTCAAAGAATGCTCAAAAGTTGGGTAGGTGTCGTAGGGAATTAGGTATTGGCAGTTGCAGGTTGCAACCGAATGAGGGGCTGAAGCGTGGGCTGAACTCTGGCCACTCTTGGGGGCATAACAAGAGCCTGAAGGAAATACCAAGGAGAGAGTCATTTACCTTACGGGGGCTGAAAGTCCGCAAAACTAACTGCACACCTTAGGCAACTGTTGCCTCAGTGCGTCGCATTAAGCATGTTGGCATGGAGGGCTGGTGAAGAAGCACTTATGCATTCACATACGGAGGCTGTTAGCTTCCTTTATGAAAGCATCACAATTGACAAAGAGAAGTTAGCTAACTAAACTGTAGGCGTGTATGCTATGCTGTAGGCTTGAACTCGACAGAACTATTACTCACTCCACCACTCATGGCACGATACAAACGCTCGGATTCGCTGCCCAAGTGCATCTGGTCAGTGCCGTGGATGAACGAGGAGCCGGGTTTGAGGCCAACTGTAATTCGACTGGGCTTTACTCGCGGCAGCATTTTCAGAGGCCGCTTGAAATGCGATTTTGAGATACCTGGTTTTCGAAGGATGGCTGTGCATGTCTTCAGAATAATCGGTGAGTTTGCGATTCGCTGCGCATGGAGCAAAGGGCACCCCATAAGTGAAGATAGATCCATTAAAGGCCCAAAAGCAAAGCTTCTTAAGATGTGTGCAGTCACAGTCCATTTTTTCGCATAAACTGCAAACAACTAATGGCTTTTTCAGTTGATGGGCAGCTCCAACGGAGGCATGAGGCGTACCAACTTCGTGGTTGCCAGTAAAACCGCATATCTGCATGCTTCCGTAGCTCTTGTCTTTTTAACATTCCACAATGCATTGACCCATTCAAATTTTATCACACCTAGCAGTACTAGGCACACCAGTTTTAAAGCCCTCCCAACGCATTTCTTCCACTCGACCCAAATAAAAAATTTTAAACTCCAATGCTGTCTAGCAGTGGAATATGGGACGGATTTTCGGTGTGCACTAACTCCTCCCAATCACACACGCTTGCATTCATGAAGAATGAAGCTTCAACAAGTCGATGTTGCACGGCGTGGTAGCTATCATCCATGCGGAAAGAAACGTCCATCGCTAAGTTGTATCGTACGTGTAAGATGGGGTTGGCGGTCTGCGACCTATGAACAATGCAGCTGCCATTGCCGTTGTTGATGGTACTGATGTTGGCTGGGACAGAAGGAGTAGTAGACGAGGGATAAGTATTACCACTGTCATTGCGTTCGTTTGAATGCATCGCCTGTGATGGTTTAGCAAATCCTCACATCATTTGATTTCACGCTCTGCTGGGAACGAGTGGCTCAACGACTGAGTCAGTAGCCTACTGCCCAATCAGCCTGTTGTGGTGGGTGCGGCGACTTCTTCGCAATCGCCTGCACATAAAAGTTTCATGTTCCATGAGCCTTACTCATTCTGTGGATGTGGCCCGCATCTTTCATGCCCACATTCGCCAAAATCCAGCACTCCCATTATCAGTGCTTCCTATACTCTTCAATGACAATGTCTCATATGGCGTGTTGCGTGTGAGCTGAGTAGAATGAATGAGGCGTATTGGTCTCTTTTCAAGCAATACAGCACCGTCATGACAGGGCTATTTCCTACACTTTTGCTGCTTTTGAGGTCTCGGTTTGACTTTAATGCCCCACATTCCTATTTCTTGCGATATTTTTGTGTGTGACGGTGTTATTGCAATTAGGTCTGAATGACGTACGCCTCCAGATAGTGCAAGATACAAGAAAGACGTTTTTTCGGTTCGGCCAAAAAGCCATCTTTACCTGCGCAATGGTGCCTAGCATAAGCAAAAGTATATTTCGCTCCGTTCTCTACTGGAAATTATCCGACAATGCAAGCGAATTGCGAGAGCCAAGCATTGACACATCCAAACTGCAACCAGGAAGGTACAACAGCTCCTGTTGGTCGAGTTCCCTCACATTTTCAGTTTCGAGATTGTTTTACATAATTGGTAAGCTTTGTAATTTGTTACGCTCTCCTTACCTCACTTCTCGAACAAACACTTCAGGCAGGTTAATGGTTCATTAGGAACTGTAAATGTCTCTTTTTATCCCACTCTTCCTTGCGATAGCCTTAAACCTTCCAAAGGAAGGAAACAAGGAAGGAAGGAGCCAATTCTATCCTTCTAGGTTGTAACTAAAAGGCAGAATGAATTCCGGATCATATGTCAACCCAAAACTCAATTAAAGGAAGAATACTAAGTGCATATGTCCCACTCTTATGTTTGAAAAAGACAGAAAAGCGAAATTGGCTATTGAGAATCCGGAGAAGAGGACCTATTTGGTCGGTGAACAGATGCCCACTTGTGTTTGGAGCGAAAAGTGGATGAATGATCTGCCCGAACTTGCCGCAAGCACCACCACGAGCGATTTACTGGAAGGACGGAGGACCATCCGCACAATAACATGTACTTTTAGGGGAGACGACATTAAGGAAAGGTACTCGGGATCCATAACCATTGTCAGTAAGTTATCCTGCTGTATACTACTAAGTAAAATGACTTGGAATCAAATTCACTGGCACTGCAAGGGGCGAGTCTTCTCTGCGCCTCTTTCGTCCACGCAAGAAGTGCAATTTGCCAAAACTGATGACACCGACACGAGGAGTGGTTTACATTCTGATGAACAGAGGCATCTTGAACTAGTGCTTGTTTGGAGATTTGAGTCACCGGGAGATAGGCATTAGAGCCCAGGCTTTATTGATCGTTCAAATTTGAAGGATTTCCCACTCGCATGTCTTCACACGTCGGCAGCTTCGCCAGGTACCGATGCCAATCTCGAGTTCACGGTGTAGTGAGGAGGAAGGGATGGCTTGGCGTCATGGTTGCAACAGGGACTGCAGGAATCCCAGTCCTCAAATAAATGGGGATGGGTTAAAAGTGGTCACATTAATGGAATGTCAAGTTTAAAGCTCTGGAAACAGGTAAAAACTCTTTCATCCAAAGTCCTCCATGTGCTGCAAACAAACAGCTTGGCCCAATTTAAATGATTCTGTGCTGCTCAATTATGAACAGAAATAACGCTTAGATTAGGAAGCATGTGCAATTGATGGTTGCGAATTTCGACTTTCGTATCCAAGGCCATGCCTTGCTAAAGTTTTTTCAGTTATCGTTTTTTAGCTTAGCGCAGAATGCATTTCAAGGTGGAAACATTTGACTTGCATGCCATTGGAATCGAATTTGGGGCACTGATCATTGCGTATTCTTGACGTCAATAGAGAGAGATGATCTTCAGCTGAAGCTGAGTGAGGCCTACACTGTTGTGGTGGGGGAAATTCCAACGATTGTTTGTGATTTGGATCCCCCAATTCACGACATAGAGAAGCCTTATTTTTATGCGGTGCAAGAATTCGGTCTTGTACAAGTCAAAGACAACCGGTTGATTCCAGGCAACTCCAATTCCAACTCTTCCGATGGTACTTACATTTGCATATTTGACAAGCGTGGTCTGTATATGACAAAGGTATTCGTCATATCAACTGCGGGTAAGTATTCTTCAGCAGCATAATTCATCACCTTGGAAAGGGTGCTTTGCTAACGTGGAAGTAAACGTGCATAGATATATCAAGCTTTCCGACGATACTCCCAGCGAAGAGGGAATTCGTCAGCGGGGAGGAGGTAGAGTGCTCAGGTACAAAAGGCTCCCGGTCCGGCTATTATACAATCGACGTATTCTACAAGGGCACGCATATACCATTGGTCAATCGAAAGCAGAACCGTGCTACTCTGTTCTCGGTCTTCGTAACTGAGATTACCATTTTCTGCACTTTACGGAACTCCTATTTGAATACCGAGTTCGAGGATAAAAAGGTCACTCTCAGTGCTCTTGTAAGACGTAAGTGGCATTTTCCGCTTCTATCGAGCTAGCAGTCAACTGCACCTCGTAAATAGACTCAAAATTAAAATTCACGCTGGCTACTGCCATCTCCTATGGCCTGAATGTGGACTGGGCTTGTAGTTCCGCTTATTACTAGTGCACTTGGTTGGTGGCGAGGCATTGGAACCCAAAATCGAATGAATGAAACGCTATGGCGTATCCATTGGTTTGCCCATTCTGCCCTCGGTGAAGGCTATAAGCCTGCAAGTGAGCTCAAAGGAATGAATGCTTGCCCTTTGTGCCATAGAAATCTTGGTCTGGTGATGCGACGTCACAACTGTGACACTTTCATTCCCATTTTTTAATGCTTATTATGGTCAGAGCAGAGAAAGACGTGTTCATAGAAGGATCAAAGGTATAAGGCAACGGACATGCTTTTTGCCTTTTCATAGCGAAGAAATTGATTAAACTGAAGCCGGGAGATCGAAAATACGTGGACACTTCAGCAGTAGTTCACTGCGCTTTCGACAGTATCCCCAAGATAGGTCAACACGTCACCCTGAGCCTCTTCATCTACCCACCTGGATATCGGCACAATGTTGAGAAGATTTCATTGTTCTCCTTCAAGGAACAGGGAGTTATTGGGGGTCGATATTTCTTCATATGTGCAATCGTAAATGACAATGGGCCGCTCTGGGCAACCATCGATGAAATCGTCCTCCTCAGTATGCGTTCTACTGTTCATTTTTACAGTAGGGTGGTTCACTCGACTCTGCCTGATGGCAAATTCGAGTAACGGACTGGTTCATTGGGTAAAAGGAAGTTTGGCTTTTCGATTTTAGAAACGCCTGCAATTCCTAGAATATCAGAAAAGCACATATACGGGGACCAGGGTCTTTACTGTTGGACTACGGAGTACCCCATCTGGAACCGTCTACTGATTGCCTCAACGGAAAGTGAAAATGGGGAGATTGTAAGGGGAGATAAAGGTCTCTACCGATTCAGCTCTCAGTCCTGCTACGGGTATTACAATGTTACCTGTGAGGTATATGGATACTATCACCTTATTGCATTCCATTTCCGTGCCACATACCGAGTTCACTATACGGGTAAGTCGAGGGACATGGATGAAGACGTTGAAGTAATCCCAATTTCTGCAATAGCAACTGTTTGATTCGCTACTTAAAGTGTCTTTAAGCGAGAATGGTGCTCGCTATAATCCTAGTAATATCTTTGCGAACTTATCCATTCATTACAAAGGTCCAGAATATGATGCAAGGAACGCCGTTGATATAGACAGCGGGAATATCATTCGCATTTGTTCTCTCTTCCTCTCAGTGGTAACCATTCTACTTCTGGTTGCGTTTCTGACATTGGAAAATTACTTCCGCCGACAACACATCTTGCGCATCACCAACGATTATAATTACGGAAGGTTTCAAGGCAGACAGTTAAAAGTATGCAAGTTGTTTTAAAGCTATAAGCAGTAATTGCTAATGCTGCATTCTGGTGGACTGACAAAATAGGTGTTACAGGGCGATTCGTAGGAAGCATTTAATCAAGTCAGATGTAATATTTTTACTGCCGGTAGTGTTGGGCATGCGGTTTTCAGCACATCAGTATGGTGCTATGCATTGCCCACTTCGACACGTTCTGGTTCGCTATTGAGTGGCCGTTAAAGAATATGTATGTCGTCTGAGCTGATCGGCTTCAGGCCGCATACGGCGCTATCCCATTGCAACTGTGCCTACTCTGGATGTGGTGCTATTGCGCCACAATTGCTCAGCACGCATCTTCCAATGAAAATCGGGTGTGCACGTGAATAAATAAAAACCTCAAGTGTGCATAGGGAGGCAAAACTCGCCAACTGATGTGAAGGCGTACGCAGAAATTCACCCCACTGCCTAAAAACCTAGCTATGGCACGATTCGGCATTTGAATATTCTTTAAGCTATAGTTTTCTAGATCTGTGAGCGCTGTCATTGGACAATGATAAGTGAAATGGGAGAGAAGATTTTGAGCCAATAATGAAATGGGGACGAAGGCGTGATGCTAAGGAAAGTGTGCGCTGTCCCAATGCTTGACGTTGAGACCATGCCTCTCAGCCAAAGTACAGAAGCAGAGGATCAGTTACCCACGCAACCATCGACAAAAATTTAAACGCATAACCGAACCATTAAAGTAATTAAGCTATTTGCTTTCATTGCTTCGCGACGACTGGTTGCACTCGACTATATTTCGCAAGGAGGCCACCTGAACTAAAAACGAAGGGAAATTGGAATAAGGAAAACCTCACTTTCTGCGTCTGTAATTTGGCGATGGCAATGGCCCATTCTCCTCAGGCACACCGACTGGAAGCATGCTTATAAACCGGGGCACTTTTGAAACCGTTCCCAGAGAAACTGACCAATCAATGCAGTAGAGGATAAACTTCATCTCGTGAGGTGAATTATGGCATGAGCATTCGCCACCCAGCAATCTCTCAAGCAGTGGTCAATGTTCCCTGAACCAGACATACGCAGTAGCTCAATGGATTTAGGTTTCGTGGGGCTTCCAATCAATCAGTACAGTGCAGACAGTCTCTTCATAGCATTGAATGGCGAGACAAAAGAAAATAAATAAAATCTAACAATGAATTAATCACGAGGCTATCAGTTAGTTCAACGTGGGGACATGCTATGGAGCCATGAGGTCAACCATTAAAAGAGCATAATCGAAAGGTAGTCGTGGTGCCCACCAATAGGAATGAGATTGACTGCTCGGGAGTGAGTTGCTAACTCTTCTTGAGATCCGCTGGCTGCATCCAATCCTGTTCTACACCAATCGGCTGTGCTTGAGACATTGGCAAAGATGTAGGGCATCCGTGATGCTATGACATGAGCGATTGTCCAGTGCTTGAACACATCCCCGCGGCTTCATGGCAGCCAGACATCACCGAGGCCCTTAGTGTTGTGGTGGCTAGCAAAATGCTGCTGCTGTATGAATTGATGAAGCGATTGAACCATTGCATTGTTATTTGATGACTGAGTGAATCCGTCACTATATTTTCAGTGTTCGGTGCTAGTTTCACACTTGTTATCCTTGTTTGTCTGCCCTTATGCTTCTGTTTATCGTTCACACAATCTGACTCACATTCTGCATAATGCGAATGCACGGAGGTAGCGAAAGTGAGACCGAAGATGCGAACCCGATCAAAATGGAGCGCGTCATTAATGCCCAGTTCTTTGGTGATAAATGCTGTCCAAATGTGAGCTACACGTGTATGCTATCAGGCTCTCGTACGCAGTACATGTTTTTGTGCACAAAGCATTGAACCGTGCAGACTATTCCATAACCTCTTTAGCTTACTTTTTTGTAGGGGCTTCAAGGTCGATTCCTTCGGATTGATCTCAAGGATGTCTCGACAGACGAAGCATTAAAATTCATGACGATAGTCAAATTATTCGATGTCGCCTTTACTCAAGTTCAACCGAATTTCAAGCGAGTTGCCAAGAAGGCCAAGAAGGCTATATTCACCCGAAAAAATTTAACTCATTTGGGCAGAGTCGCCATTAATAACTGGATGAGTGGCAGAATTCTACGTCGAAGACGCAAGATTGCAAGCTCGAGCAGTGAGGAGTCCCTCGAATTCATTGAGATGGAACAGAGTGTAGACAACTAGGTCTAATGGACTTTAATCCCACTTTGCATTAATATTTGAATGTCTCGCTCTGCTAACGATATTGTTGTGGCGATGTAAGTAAAAACTGTAGGCTAAAATTTGCACCATTTGTTTCCTGACCCTGTTCGCAGGTTGTTTTAAGGGCCTGAATATTTAAGGCTTACAACGATCACCGCTTGTTGGGTTGGCAGCGGTCCTTTTGAGTTTAAAACTTGAACACTATTGCAGACCTGAAAGAAGGGCAACCACTTCCAAGTAGAACGCCAATATTTGCACTGAGTGCGCAAAAAGGGATGGAAATTGGTGGAGAAGAAAGCAGACTAGCGTCCGTTGTGATTTGGTCCTTCTGCTGTGTGCACTGTGCTTGAGTAACTGTAGTCATAAAAGTAGGTACAAGTAGTTATACAGAAGCTTGATTCTCTTATGTGCAAGACTCTGACCTTACACAGAGAGCAGACAAATCGAGCCTTGGCGCCTATCAAAGGGGTGACAAAGGCAGTGGCTAATTGCACCACCAATGGCGCTACGGCAACCGTTGGGAACGACTTACTTGGCAAGGTATCTTTTTAGGTACTTGCTGACTTAGCTAGATGCTCGCTGTTCATCAACTCGTCAGCGGATGCACGAGCTTCATGTGAAGGCTGAAGCCTACAGGCGATCGCATCAAGCAGCTGTTTGAATCACACCTAATGCATTAAATGGAGTAGGAATTTGAACGCGGTTTCGTGCAGTTGTAGAATCCAACCTTGCCTGTTTGGCGCGCTCTCATTGCGCCAATTTTATAATTATTTCAATTATTTACTTTGCTTTAATTGCTCAGCGCAAGGATTCGTGACTGTCGGGGAC